>CM055731.1:21144827-21365089 GCA_029465975.1 Dallia pectoralis | reverse complement strand
ACAGGAGAGGCGACTGGTGTGACATTATGTCACAGTGCTGGTAGGCCGATGACACAGGCACATAGCTTCTTTTCATGTCTCTTAAAGTTAAACTTGAACACCAAAAAAACAGCGCAGATGAAACCAAAGACAGCACTCACATAACAATAAACAATGGTCCACATAACCCAGAAACAAAAAAACGCTTAAATGCAAGTACTAATAAACTATATTAGGAGCAGCTGAAAATGATAATTAAACAAAAGTCTGAGCTGTTAGAAACACTGGGTTTTGTGGTGTTAAACATAAAATACAAAATGGAGGGCCGAGATGCCATCACACATTAATTGGCGCAGACAAGCTCAAATAAATTGCAGGTATGATGTAAATAGAAAGCTTGAAAACATTGAATTACCACATTTAACCCATTGATATAAACTATTCTCTACCCTGTAGCCTCCTGAAATTATCTGTAAAATAGTATTATCATAAAATGGCTGCATCTGTGCATTCTGCTTTCATGTGATGAATATGTGATTGGGTTTGACAGGTGTTTATTGTCTTTAATCTCTCTATGTAGTTATGTGCTGCTTACCTTTCTTTCTTGGCATTTTTCTCTGTTTGCTCATAGTTCAATTATCACTTATTGGGCATCATAATTCTTAAAAGCGGCACACATGTCATTTTTCAAAGAGCACAAGATGGACTTTGACCGCTTTTATTGCCTTTTGCTTTAACAATGATTAATAAGATCAGAATTTCTCTTTGTAGCTGCTGGTCACTTAAGTTCAACAGTAGGCAAATGTGTTTTCCTTGGGCTTGTCTGTCTGCGTATCAGTTGTGGTGCTAGCACCTCCAGAGGGCAGAATTAACATCACATCGTCTTCGCATTAATTTGATTCCACTTTTTCGCAGGGATTAAATAGATCGTGAATATTTAGCAAAACCGTGTCGCGCCTGATGTGTATGTTTTTTGTGCAAAACATTCGCTCACAAATAAATTCCTTTTCATGTGGTTTATTCACTTCGCTCCTGATTGTGTAATGGCCTTCAATCTAATAAAATAAATGCTGCAAAACCACAAAACGAAAGTTTGGGTTGGATGTACAAGTTACAACGGACAAGGAGGGATTTTTTACATATTTTTTATTTCTCTATTTCGTTTCGCTCCTGGTGTTTAATGGCCTTATTACTCCAGTAAAAGATTTGACCCTGGTCATAATATAGTTGATCCTTTTATTATGCATCCGTTTGTTTGGCTTGTATTTTGTGTTTGGCATGTAGTTTTGTGTTTGGCCTGTAGTTTTGTGTTTGGCCTGTAGTTTTGTTTTGTAAAATGAATGACCTGAAAATATCAGGAGAGCTGTAGAACGTGCAGCCTGGAGAACCAGTTCCAGTTTGGTGATCATAAAACAGGTCACAAAGAGACATGGTTGGTTGTCTAAGCTTAGTTTAACCCTGCTGTGTCGGAGCTATTGATTTGATCCAAGCATGGTGGTGATATAACTAAATTCTCCAAGATGTTCATAAAAATATTGGAAAGGCAATAAGTTAGAGGTTTTTTTTGTGATTATCATCTCTGATTCAGGTAATCCTACCAGTCTCAGATTATTCAGGAAGAGACCACAAGATCAATACCATTTCTATTATAATTTTATCTTATTCCAAACTAGAATGTTTCAGTGTATTCAGACGTGGTCCATGGTCACTAATCTCCTGGCTGTGACAACCACTTGTAAAAAGTAAATTTACTTCAGATTTTAACACCACATGACGCACCTCACCTCACTGCTTATCACTGTTCACCAAGGGAGGTGCTGTTTTGTCCAAAAATGATTTTAAATGTTGTCTGGTCGCACCACAAAACACAAATCCACTGTGCTACTGTCCATCTCCGATGAGACCAAGCCCAGAGACGTCAGCAGCACTTCTGGACTGGGTTGATGTATAGCTTCTACTTTGCATAGTAAAGCCTTAACTTGCATCTGTGGGCGCAGCTGTTACGACTGGGTCAATCATCCATGGGCCAAATGACACATCACCAGGCAACCAGTAGGTGTCGATGCGTCAGCGCTTCTAGTGTTAAGACGTCTGAGCGATCAGAGATCACACGCATTCAAAAGTGGTTTCTGGCCTTGCCTTCTACGCACCAAGATTTCTTGAATCTTTTGATTATATTGTGCACTGTAGATGGTGAAATGCCCCAAATCCCACCGATTTGTCTTTTGGGAATGTTGTTCTCAAAGTGCTGAATTATTCACTGTATCGGTTCACGTATCGGTTGGCAGATTGGCAAACCTTGAGTCATTTTAGTTCTTAGGACTAGGTCTTTTCTACTATGATTACATGATTATCTAACCTGCTTCATATCACCTTCTTATTTCAACATATCACATCACTATTAGTCCTATATTGTCCCTGTCCCAACTTATTTGGAACGTGTTGCATACATCAATTTCAAAATTAACAATCATCTATTGATTAGGCAAAACATGTACTACCTTGTCTTTCTATAGTTTTTGTTTTAATTAAAGTTAAAGTACATACAAGTCACAACTCTTAGATTTTATTAGCATTTTCCATACAGTTCCAACTTTTTCGCAATTGGAGTTACAACCGACAATGTTGTCATTCGCCACCAGGTCTACTACAAATGTGATCATTGATGAGAATGCATTAAGACAAATAGTTGACAGCCCTAAAACTGATCAAAACTGCATTGTGACACAACATGAAATAGCCAGATTGAAAAATCGTAACATTCGGGTCCGCATTTGGTTTCCACATAGACTAATCTGCACATTTCCTGCCTGTGTGTGAACACCCACACTTCTCCCATTACATTTGTATAGATGCTGTACCACAGCCGTCTGTTACCTGTAAGTCCAACAACAGTGGCACCACCCTGCTGTGTTCAGCTGACCTCCATCCTCTGACCCAGTTCCTCTGGAGGATCCCTGGTGGGTCAGAGACACCTGGGTCAGAACTGTTCATACCTGTGGATGAGAACCAGGAGTCTGTCTACACATGTGTGGTGAAAAACCCAGTTAGTAACAAAACAGCAGAGTTCACCCTGAAGGAGTGTCACACAGGTGAGACAACTATAGTACAGTCATGTTACTAAACACTCTACTGTCACTGTTATTATCACATTGGGTTCAAGTAGGAATCACAATTTAGTTTCATTATTTAATACTACTATATACAACTATAGTACAGTCATGTTACTAAACACTCTACTGTCACTGTTATTATCACATTGGGTTCAAGTAGGAATCACAATTTAGTTTCATTATTTAATACTACTATATACAACTATAGTACAGTCATGTTACTAAACACTCTACTGTCACTGTTATTATCACATTGGGTTCAAGTAGGAATCACAATTTAGTTTCATTATTTAATACTACTATATACAACTATAGTACAGTCATGTTACTAAACACTCTACTGTCACTGTTATTATCACATTGGGTTCAAGTAGGAATCAAAATTTAGTTTCATTATTTAATACTACTATATACAACTATAGTACAGTCATGTTACTAAACACTCTACTGTCACTGTTATTATCACATTGGGTTCATGTAGGATTCACAATTTAGTTTCATTATTTAATACTGCTATATAAAACTATACAGTGTTGGGGTAGTTACTCAAAAAAAGTAATTAGTTACAAGTTACTAGTTATTTCTGTAAATTGTAACGATATTACTTTACTAGTTACTGCATTTTAAAAGTAACTTCACTACTTATTACTTTACTTTCCCGTTTATTATTTCACCATGAAGATACATGGACAAACATCATAGCCATATCATCACTTAGCTTTCTGCATAGTGTTTGTATGAATGTATACAAAATGGCATGTAAAACTATATGAAAGAACAATATCCCTGTCTGCACAAAAATATGCCTCTATGTAAAGCCTGTTCTGTTTCACTAGCTATGACATCATAAGTGTGTCTTCCTCTCACCCTCTTGCAGGCAAGAGCAGCCTTCTCGTGTTTAAAACTATAGCTGTTAATCCAGTGCACCTTCATTCCTAAATAACTTTTGTTGTTCGCGGACCAAATGACCGCGGTGGTAGACACGTACACTCTAAAAAATAATGCATTGAGTCAACAAAAAAATGAAGGCAACAAATTGCATCAATTTCTTTAGTTATGCCAACTCCTGATAAAATGACAATACTACACATTGTTTTAGGGATGGCAAATTCGATTTTTGTCCAAAATAAAAAATATTTTTAAATAACGTGAACTTAATAACTGTCACCATAAACAGAAGTAGGCCTATTTGAATTGTCGCTAGTTGCTTTTGTCACTAGAGGGGTCTGAAAACTCGTTAAATATAGGTACTAAGTCACTAAGTTGGCAACACTGTCCCCTCTAATATGCCCCTTTCTCTTAACATCTTCTCATGTAGGCCTATAGCTGCAGTAAGCCACTAACACTTCAGGGTGAACTTGACAGAATTCAAGGTTATATATAAGCAGAAATCTAAAGCAGAAAATGACACGCTTGTTCAACTTGTCTGTTGTTGGACAGATGCGACTGAGAAGCTAGCTAGCGCACGCCTAAAACAGCAGCTCAACCGCCATAATTTTACCGTCAAAACCGAACAAAGTGTTTGGGTAATAAAGAAAAATATAGGCTATGTTTGTGTCTGTAATAACACTTACCTTATCTGAAAAATGTATTCGTTGACCTCCTGTCAGTTTGATTTAGCCAGGCGTATCAGAACCAGCCGTCAGCACAACATGCAAGGATTTGATGTGCGGCAAAATGTAAACGTTTGGGGGGAAATAAATCTATTTTAAGTTCGTCTAAGTCGTGATTGTATGCTGAAACGAAAGGTATGAATAATGTGTCACAAGAGCTCAAAAATATAACTACAAACAAAAAGTCTCACAGTATCAAATAACTTAAATTTTTATCTCACAACAATAAGTTTATTTAAGTAATGGCTAAAGGTCCTCTGAATCATTTTCTAGAGTGTAGTTCTTGATTATATATAAGGAAATGTTCCAGTATTGAATTGAAGTTTTGGAATAAATTATGCTGCTAGATGGCGATTTATATAATTAAATTATACACAGAATTTAAAGACTCAAGAACGATTCATTTATTCTTTGTTTTTAATCTTTTGTTAATGTTTTTAATACTGTATTTAGCCATGTATTATTAAAAAACAGGATCCAACAGAAACACGAGTTTTTAGTGAACAAAATGTATAACAATATACAGTGGCTCCCACAAATATTCACTCCATTTGTACAATTCCACATTCTATTGTGTTACAAACTTACAACATCAAATCTGAATCAAAAAAGGTCAATAATATCAGAGTAAACAAATAACATCAACACATTGTTTTGAATTAATTAGGAATACAAAACTTATGGTAACTGATTGGGCTACACTAATCACATGAAGTCCCCAGATGCTTGATTTTTCAATGTGTTTTCAGCTGATCCTCTTGTTTCTATATTCCAGTGGAAACCCAGTGTTCACCACATTATGGTGTCCAGGGAGGAGAGATCATCCTGACTCCTACAATCTCAGGAAAGCCGGAAGAAATTCTGTGGAAACACAATGGAAACAAGGTGGTGGAGTTTGATGGGACTTCTAATACTGAGTATGGCCGTTATAAAGGCAGGACTGATCTGAATTTGATCAACGGACAATTGATTATCAGAGGCCTCACTGATGCAGACAGTGGACCCTATCAGTTAGAGGCTATAGTCAATCAGATGCTGCAGCACTCAGACCATGAAGTACAGATTATAGGTAAGTACATTAAGTACAGGTTATAGGTAAGTACATTAAGTACAGCTAGTAGGTAAATACATTAAGTACAGGTTATAGGTAAGTACATTAAGTACAGGTTATAGGTAAATACATTAAGTATAGGTAATAGGTAAGTAGTACAGGTAATAGGTAAATACATTAAGTACAGGTTATAGGTAAGTACATTAAGTACAGGTTATAGGTAAGTACATTAAGTACAGCTAATAGGTAAATACATTAAGTACAGGTTATAGGTAAGTACATTAAGTACAGGTTATAGGTAAATACATTAAGTACAGGTTATAGGTAAGTAGTACAGGTAATAGGTAAATACATTAAGTACAGGTTATAGGTAAGTACATTAAGTACAGGTTATAGGTAAGTACATTAAGTACAGGTTATAGGTAAGTACATTAAGTACAGGTTATAGGTAAGTAGTACAGGTAATAGGTAAATACATTAAGTACAGGTTATAGGTGAGTACATTAAGTACAGGTTATAGGTAAGTACATTAAGTACAGGTTATAGGTAAGTACATTAAGTACAGGTAATAGGTAAGTACATTAAGTACAGATTATAGGTGAGTACATTAAGTACAGGTTATAGGTAAGTACATTAAGTACAGGTTATAGGTAAGTACATTAAGTACAGGTAATAGGTAAATACATTAAGTATAGATTATAGGTGAGTACATTAAGTACAGGTTATAGGTAAGTACATTAAGTACAGGTAATAGGTAAGTACATTAAGTACAGGTTATAGTACTTATAGTTCGCAGAGCTTCTTTTCAAGTCTCTTAAATTTAAACTTGAATAACAAAATAACAGCGCAGATTTAACAAATGGCAGCACTCACATAACAATAAACAATGGTCCACAAAACCCAGAAACAAAAGAAGCTTAAATGCAAGTACTAATAAACTATATTAGGAGCAGCTGAAAATGATAATGACACAAAAATTTAAGCTGTAGTTAAAAACACTGGGTTTTGAGGGCAGAGATGGGGCCACATTAATTGGGGCGGACAGCTCAAATAAATTGCTGCTATGACGTAAATAAAACAAATGAGCTTGAAAACATTTAATCACAACAATGAAGCTGTTGATATAAACTGTTCTCTTCTCTTTAGCCTCCTGAAATAATCAGTAAAATACTATTAACTGAATCCTGCTTGTCAGTGCATATTTGATTGGGTTTGACAGAGGTTTGTTGTCTTTAATCTCTGTACGTATATGTGTTGCTTAACTGTCTTTCTTGACATTTTTCATGACCCAATTATCACTCATTGGGCATCATATTTCTTAAGAGGCACACATGTCACTTTTCATGCTGTCATATTGCATTTTGGAAAAGGAGCACTCTGCTTTTATTGCCATCTACTTTAACAATGATTAATTAAATCAGAGTTTCTCTTTGTAGTTGCTGGTCACTGAAGTTCAACAGTGGGCAAATGTGTTTTCCTTGGCCATGTCTGTCTGCGTTTGCAAAATCAAAACAAAAACTGTGTCTACTTCACGCGAAGACGATGTGATGTTAATTCCTGGAGCTCCGGTTAGCTATATCACCTGTCACTCCACACCTATTTTACGGTGGTCAATGGCAGTTTGGGGGATTCATCCTAGCAGTTTGTTTTAGGTAAAACATAATTGTCATTCATTTGTTTACTCAATAGCATAGGATAAGGCATATTTGGGAATGTTTACAGGTTTGGTTATGAAGATAATACACAAGAACAGTGCAGAGAATCACTTATTTTGAATGACCTTCATAGCCTAAATGCTTTTCCGTTTGCTATTGAGTATCCAAAATAACGGTGATTATGTTTTATCTTAGACAAACTGCTAGGAGCGGTCTTAAGTGAATGTTGGATTATTTACTCAGTTGGCAGTTTGGCAAACCTTGACCCATCCTTGCTCTAGGAGGCTCCTTATATACTTTATAGATTTTTTTGGAGGCTCCTTACTATGATTACATGATTATCTAACCTGTTTCATATCACATTCTTATTTCAACTTGTCACATCACTATTAGTCCTAAATTGTACATGTCACAAACTTTTTTGGAACGTGTTGCATACATCAATTTGGGGTTATAAGGAATTACAACTGACAATGTTGTCATTCACCACCAGGTCTACTACAGATGAGAGCATTGGTGAGAATGCATTAAAACTAATCAAAACAGTATTGTGACACAACATGAAATAGTCAGATTAAAATATTGGAACATTCAGGCCCGCAGCCACTTACATTTTATATATTTTAATCATAACGTATACCGACTGTATATGAGAACAGAATCTAAAATACAGATATTTAAACATAGCTCTCTCCCATCTGTGATATTTCCATCTAGACTAATCTACACATTTCCGTGTGTGTGTGTGTGTGTGTGTGTGAACACCCACACTTCTCCCCCTACATTTGTATAGATGCTGTACCACAGCCGTCTGTTACCTGTAAGTCCAACAACAGTGGCACCACCCTGCTGTGTTCAGCTGACCTCCATCCTCTGACCCAGTTCCTCTGGAGGATCCCTGGTGGGTCAGAGACACCTGGGTCAGAACTGTTCATACCTGTGGATGAGAACCAGGAGTCTGTCTACACATGTGTGGTGAAAAACCCAGTTAGTAACAAAACAGCAGAGTTCACCCTGAAGGAGTGTCACACAGGTGAGACAACTATAGTACAGTCATGTTACTAAACACTCTACTGTCACTGTTATTATCACACTGGGTTCAAGTAGGAATCACAATTTAGTTTCATTATTTAATACTACAATATACAACTATAGTACAGTCATGTTACTAAACACTCTACTGTCACAATGTATAGTATTTTATTATCACATTGGGTTCAAGTTTTAGAAATCACAATTTAGTTTCATTATAAAAAAACTAAATCAGACGCAAAGATACAAACGCAAGGTACAGTAAAAGGCAACCACTTGTGTTTTTTAATGACATGATGATACAGTGTATTTGTTTCTGATTTTTACTGGAAAGTGCTGTCTAAAATAATAGAGTATCCGATCGACTGAATTTTGTTTAACTTTTTGGTCGAGAAAGTGACTTCATTGACATTCAGCATTCACCCTAAAATGACTTCTGCACCCTATGTTAATTTACACATCACACATTTTTGCTGTAAATTGAAAGCCAATCTGTCACAACTCGTCGGGTGTAGTGTGGATGAAGCCATGTGCAGGAGCCGTATATCCGTTTCGATCAGGTTTATTACAGGACAGCAAACTCAAAACAAACCGTAAACGGCGACAAAAACACGTACTGGTCGAATGAAAGGAAAATGCGCATATAGCGACTTAAAACAAGCACCTTCAAACAACAATACTAACGTGTGACAAAAACACTCACCTCTACAAACAATGTGACATAGAACAATGCGAAGCAATGAGTGCACTGCTCGCGACCCTCTTATATCCCATTGATTAAAAGTGCAAACAGCCGTGAGACAAACGTAAACACGGAAGTGAAACAAGGAAGTGCATCACCGAAATGTAAGTGTAGCAACGCCACCACACCAATCGTGACAGTATCCCCCACTAAAAGGCTAGCTCCCCAGATAGCCGAACGGAAACACAAAACCAAAACAAGGGAGCAACAGGGAGAGAACCCGCAGTCAAACCCAAAAGGGTCAGTCCAGGACCGCAGGTCCAGCCCTGAAAAGGCCTCGGTGGCTGAGAGGCCGCCATCTAGTGCGGCAGAGAGACCGCCATCTAGTGCGGCTGAGAGTCCGCCATCTTGTGCGGCTCAGAGTCCGCCGTCTTGTGCGGCCCAGAGTCCGCCGTCTTGTGCGGCTCAGAGTCCGCCGTCGTGTGCAGCTCAGAGTCCGCCGTCGTGGGCGACGTGGTGGCGGAGGCCATCGTGGGCGCCGTCGTGGCGGCGGCCATCGGGGCGCAGCGTGGCGGCGGCCATCGTGGGCGGTGTCGTGGCGGCGGCCATCGAGAGCGTAGTCGTGGCGGCGGCCATCGTGAGCGTAGTCGTGGCGGCGGCCATCGTGAGCGTAGTCGTGGCGGCGGCCATCGTGAGCGTAGTCGTGGCGGCGGCCATCGTGAGCGTAGTCGTGGCGGCGGCCATCGTGAGCGTAGTCGTGGCGGCGGCCATCGTGAGCGTAGTCGTGGCGGCGGCCATCGTGAGCGTAGTCGTGGCGGCGGCCATCGTGAGCGTAGTCGTGGCGGCGGCCATCGTGAGCGTAGTCGTGGCGGCGGCCATCGTGAGCGTAGTCGTGGCGGCGGCCATCGGGAGCGTAGTCGTGGCGGCGGCCATCGTGAGCGTAGTCGTGGCGGCGGCCATCGTGAGCGTAGTCGTGGCGGCGGCCATCGTGAGCATAGTCGTGGCGAGGCCTTCGTGGTCGGCGATGCGGCAGCCATTGTGGGCGGCGATGCGGCAGCCGTTGTGGGCGGCGATGCGGCAGCCATTGTGGGCGGCGATGCGGCAGCCATTGTGGGCGGCGATGCGGCAGCCATTGTGGGCGGCGATGCGGCAGCCAGTGTGGGCGGCGATGCGGCAGCCATTGTGGGCGGCGATGCGGCAGCCATTGTGGGCGGCGATGCGGCAGCCATTGTGGGCGGCGATGCGGCAGCCATTGTGGGCGGCGATGCGGCAGCCATTGTGGGCGGCGATGCGGCAGCCAGTGTGGGCGGCGATGCGGCAGCCATTGTGGGCGGCGATGCAACAGCCATCTTGAGCGCTGGCGGCACGGCGGGAGCCATCGTGGACGCTGGCGTGACGGCGGCAGCCATCTTGGGCGCTGGCGGGACGACGGTAGCCATCTTGGACGCTGGCGTGACGGCGGGAGCCATCGTGGGCGCTGGCGTGACGGCAACAGCCATCTTGAGCGCCGGCGGGACGACGGCAGCCATCTTGAGCGCTGGCGTGGCGGCAACAGCCATCTTGAGCGCTGGCGGCACGGCGGGAGCCATCGTGGACGCTGGCGTGACGGCGGCAGCCATCTTGGGCGCTGGCGGGACGACGGTAGCCATCTTGGACGCTGGCGTGACGGCGGGAGCCATCGTGGGCGCTGGCGTGACGGCAACAGCCATCTTGAGCGCCGGCGGGACGACGGCAGCCATCTTGAGCGCTGGCGTGGCGGCAACAGCCATCTTGAGCGCTGGCGGCACGGCGGGAGCCATCGTGGACGCTGGCGTGACGGCGGCAGCCATCTTGGGCGCTGGCGGGACGACGGTAGCCATCTTGGACGCTGGCGTGACGGCGGGAGCCATCGTGGGCGCTGGCGTGACGGCAACAGCCATCTTGAGCGCCGGCGGGACGACGGCAGCCATCTTGAGCGCTGGCGTGCCGGCAACAGCCATCTTGAGCGCTGGCGGGACGGCGGGAGCCATCGTGGACGCTGGCGTGACGGCGGCAGCCATCTTGGGCGCTGGCGGGACGACGGTAGCCATCTTGGGCGCTGGCGGGGACGGCGGGAGCCATCGTGGACGCTGGCGTGACGGCGGGAGCCATCGTGGGCGCTGGCGTGACGGCAACAGCCATCTTGAGCGCCGGCGGGACGACGGCAGCCATCTTGAGCGCTGGCGTGACGGCAGCAGCCATCTTGGGCGCTGGCGGGACGGCAACAGCCATCTTGAGCGCTGGCGGGACGACGGTAGCCATCCTGGGCGCTGGCGGGACGGCAGGAACCATCGTGAACGCTGGCGTGACGGCGACCATCTCAGGCGCAAGCGTGGTGGCGACCATCTCAGGCGCTGGCTCCTGTAAATCCAGCCATGTCCTCCACCACGTCCTAATAACAGCCGAGGGCTGATCATCCAACCCCTCCGGGGGTTTTTCTGTCCCTGACGTCGGTGGCCGAAAAGGGTCTTCCCACTGCGGGGTTTGTGGCTGTAGCTCCAGCCATGTCCTCCACCACGTCCTAATAACAGCTGAGGGCTGTTCATCCAACCCCTCCGGGGGTTTTTCTGTCCCTGTCGTCGGCGGCAGAAAAGGGTCTTCCCACGGCGGGGGTAGTGGCTGTAGCTCCAGGGGTTTCCCTCCCCCTGTCTGCAGCCCCGGAGCAGTGGGGGGCCGTTCCTGCAGCACCAGGACCGTGGGTGCTCTCTCCGCGGTCCTCCCGGAACACCTCCTTAGCTCCCCCCCAAAAACCTTCTTGGGACGCCTTCGGGGTGCCCTCTTGCCTTCCTCCGGGAGGGACCGCGGACCCGATGTAATCGGCCCTGATAGCTGCATCGGTGGCTCATACCCGAAGTAAGCACGGAGGCGCCTATACTCCTCTTCGGGCGTCTCCGGCTTACCCCAGTCCCACTGCTCCGTGGTGCGACGGTGAGCTTCATCCTTCGGGGCGCTATAGCTTGCCCCCCCGAGGAATCCACTCACCGTCTGCTGGCTCCGCTGGCTTCTTTGTGGGCTTCGCATTCTGTCACAACTCGTCGGGTGTAGTGTGGATGAAGCCATGTGCAGGAGCCGTATATCCGTTTCGATCAGGTTTATTACAGGACAGCAAACTCAAAACAAACCGTAAACGGCGACAAAAACACGTACTGGTCGAATGAAAGGAAAATGCGCATATAGCGACTTAAAACAAGCACCTTCAAACAACAATACTAACGTGTGACAAAAACACTCACCTCTACAAACAATGTGACATAGAACAATGCGAAGCAATGAGTGCACTGCTCGCGACCCTCTTATATCCCATTGATTAAAAGTGCAAACAGCCGTGAGACAAACGTAAACACGGAAGTGAAACAAGGAAGTGCATCACCGAAATGTAAGTGTAGCAACGCCACCACACCAATCGTGACACAATCCAAAAAGACCATACATTTTATTTTGGAAATAATAATAACCTTTCCAGTTGATGATTTTCCAGTTGATGTCATAGGGATCGTCATTGTTCTGATTCATATAGGAACTATAACGGCCATTGTTGAGCAACTTGAGAAAATTGCAGATACAAAAAAAGTGAATAAAAGCAGATTTTCAAACAAACAAACCTCCACCCAACACTAAGACAGGAATCTGCATTCAGAGTTTTATTGCCCAACATAGTCCTTAATATGTTCTGAATGTCTGATTAACTTATATGTTTTTTGTGTTTTAGGGTCAGAGTCTAAGTATGAGAAAAACCCACTGCTCACACATTCCGCTACGTCAGAGGACTCCAAGACAGGCCACCAGAGACAAGAGGATAACCAGAGTTCACCTAAACCTAACCAGAAAGAGTCACATCAGGGTTCACGACAACCCAACCAGAAAAAGCCACATCAGGGATCACCAAAATCCAACCACACAGAGACACCCCAGGATTTACCACAAACCAGTCAGAGAGGCACTGCAGGGTTCACCACACCCCAACCAGAGACAAACCAGGGTTCACCACAACTCAACCACACAGAGACACCCAATGTTTCATCACAACCCAACCAGAAAGAGTCACATCAGGTTTTACCACAAACAAACCAGAAAAATACAGACCAGGTTTTAACACAACCATACCAGAGAAAAACACACAGGGTTCACCACAAACCAACCAGAAAGAGTCACACCAGGGTTCACCACAATCCATCCAGTAAGAGGCACACCACTAGGTCTACAATATGCTGCTCTAAGGGCATTTTGGCTACACACACTCTAATGCTGCTCCTAGAGCACCTTTTGAAACTAGGTCTACAATATGCTGCTTGTAGGAGCCATACATTGGGTTTGACGTGTCGTCTTATATTTCCTATTTTCTCCACACTGTTGTGTATGTGCACATGCATAGTGATGTCATCGGTTACTGCGGGTGGGACCGGGGGTGTGGTGTTTGTAATTAGTATGTGTGTGCGCACCTGTGGGGAATCAGGGTTTTGGATCATGGCTGCAGGGTGAGCATGGGGAGAAACTTTCTGTTGACCGTCACCACCTTTTCCAACACGATCTGAGGTATCTTTGCACGGCTTATGACATGCATCAATTAACGTAAGTGCTTATGTTTTCTAAGCTTGTGAAATAGAGGAATTTCGACATACCATCATATACAACGGTTCAGCGTGACGCGTCTTCAGTATAAACCCTCATTAGCCTGCTGTGGCGTTTGGTTTGTTGATTAAATACGCCGCAATATTATGTCAACAGAAACGTTTTGTTGCGCGAGTTCAAATGTATTGTCGGGACAACACTGGATGTTTGATCTCGCTTTCAACGTAGTAATCGATTCAGCGTATTGGACTCGCGTAAAGCCCATTCATTCACACATTTGCTGTTACTATGTTTATTTGGTCATCACGGTTGCCTCTATTGGAAGGTACTATGTTCATAAACGTTGTGGATTGCCTGTATTCCCTGCTAGGCTCAGCGGTACCTTCGCATAAGGTGATTGTACTGTTTGTTTGTTTTTGCACCTGTTTGTAGTGTTTTGGTTTGTGTGTCAAGCGGGTGAAGCATTGCGCTTGGGAGTACCGCCGTAGTTCTGGTTCTAAGACTGTTAGTCTGGTTCGAGACTATCGGTATGAAGGTACATAAATACCCACCGCTAGTATGCACAGAAGACTAGGGTTGAGTTTCTTAGCCTCAGTGGATAAGTTAGGGGGAATCAAAGACAACGCATTGTACCTTGTTTATGTGGAAATATAAGTCAATTAAAAGGGGCGCCTCGTTTAGTGTGTCATTAGCAGATATTGTTTGTGATTTTGTAAATGAAAAATGGAGTAAAGTGGTACCAGGTCAAATGAGAAAAGACGAATAACACTAACAGCCAAGGCTTTTGAAAATAAATTAGAGCGGCTCCAAGAAGAAAGCCAAGCAAAAATAAGAAAGATTAAAGATGCAATAAAAGAAGTTAAAAACCTAAAGCAAATTGCTGGTAATGCTGAAAAAATACAGCCATGTCTTGAAAATATATCAAGCTTGTTTAAAGAAGCTAGTCGTCTTCATGGTGTTGTGGTTAGTATGCTCCCACCTGAAGAACAAGAAAAACCAAATGCCTGGTTTGACAGTGTTGAAGAACATGAAATTGCTTTTGTGGAGGAGACAAATAAATGGCTGCTGGAGGCACCAGATGCACCACCAACGGAGCATGCCTGTTAATCGAGGTAACATCCCACGCTCAAAGGACCTCCAAAGATGGCTGCACCTAAGACACCAAAAAAAATACCAGAGATCGATGCTGGTGTGGATCTTCTAATCGGCACTAACGTCCCTCAAGCTCTGGAGCCATGGGAGGTGGTTCGTTCAGTGAACGGGGGCCCTAATGCTGCTCTTAGAACACCTTGTGAAACTACACTGTAAAAAAAATCCTGTAAAATATACGGTAAAAAACTGGCAGCTGTGGTTGCCAGAAATCTACCGTAAAAAATACGGTTGAAATGTTTTTCTGTTGAGAAAATTCCGTGAAATTTACCGTAAACAACTGATAACTGTGACAGAAGTCTACCGTAAGAAATACGTTTGAAATGTTTTTTTGTGAGGAACGTCCTGTAAAAATTACGGTAAACAACTGATAACTGTGACAGATTCTACCGTAAGAAATATGGTTGAAATGTTCTTTTGTCCAGAAAATCCTGTGAAATTTACGGTAAAGAACTGATAACTGTGGCAGAAGTCTCCCGTAAGAAATACAGTCGAAATGTTCTTTTGTTCAGAAAATCCTGTGTAATTTACAGTAAAGAATTGATAACTGTGGCAGAAGTCTACCGTAAAAAATATGTTTGAAATGTTCTTCTAATTGCAGAATTCTTAAAAGTGAAATGTAACATTTACGGTAGTTGCAGTTTTAGTTGCTATAAAAATTATTCAGAACTGGTATAAAAGGAAAATACATTTTTTTATTAAAATATCACAAAGTAAATACATACTTAGACCGATGGCTTTAGCTTGCAGAACAAACATTTTGAATAATTCCAATCTTTACCAGAAAGCCACACAATCAATAAACTTAAGACAGCACACCATTCTAAACAATGGATTAATGGACTCAATTTGAACTCAAGATTAACACACATGTGTTTACAATCTTAGATGCACAAAACTGAAATGCATAATATAAAAGGACATGAAAAATATCACTGTGCAAAAAAAAAATATATATATATTTTAGGCACACAATGTTTTGTTGGCGGCTCAAATCATTACTGGTATAGTACATTAGTAGAATAGAATATCTTTAGTGACATTTTACAAAAAATATATATTTTATTCTATTCTACTAGTGGCATGGTACTATGAGCCTTATAGTACCATGCCACTAGTAGATAGAATAAAATATATATTTTTTGTAAAATGTCACTAAAGATATTCTATTCCAGTGGTTCTCAAACCTCTCCGGGGGACCCCAAGCCGTTCCATGTATTAGATGTATACCAGAGCCAGCACACCTGAATCAACTTGTTAACTAATTATCAGGTGAGCTAGATCAGTGCCACAACAACATTGTGAGACTGCTGGAGGTCCCCAGGAGAGGTTTGGGAACCACTGCTATAAGGAATGATTTGAGCAGCCAACACCAATATAGCCTACTCAGGAGAGTACGTCAGATGTTACCTCTGGCCCTGACCACACAACAAACTAACGCACAGAACATCAGTTGGGGTAAAGACGCATAAAGATATGTTCAAGAGTATTACAAAATATATATGCCAGAAAATAGCTCTCTAAAAGGACAAGACTTGCATTTAGGTTCAGTAGTTTTTCACATTCCAAGTCCAAGCATCTTAATCTTCTCTCCATTCATGATCAGCAAGGTCTGCTATGAGTGTAAGGACTCGGGGGTTCACCGGGAGCTGTTTTTTGTTTTTCCTTGACTCAACTTTGGTGCCTTTCTCAGGGTTTATGCTAAAAAAGCACCTTGAACAGAGATTTGAATGACTTAATTTGTTGCTAAAACAAATATATACACTGAGGAATAGTTAACAAGAAAATGAAAATGATGCACACCCCAAAACATTTATGAATGCCTACCTTTGCATGAACTCCAGAGTAGCAGTTCCAGTGGGTAATGAATGTTAAAACAGTAGTAACTGCCAAACATCATGCACACTGCAGAGATGAACGTTGAAATGTGCCGAGTTGTTATCTTCTGGTCGATGCTCAGCATGAACGTTTTAGATCCGTAGCAGGATGATCCTACAGACAAAAACAAACAATAAAATGCCTTTGGTTTTAATATAATTTGGAGCTTCAATCTCCGTGTGCTGACATTCACTACCAGCCATTCTGACAATGAAACTGTAAATTAACAGTAACTTCTCTATAGTTCACCCAAAAATGAAAATGCTGTCATCATTTACTAACCCTCATGTTGTATCAAACCTGTATAGATATGTCTGTTTGGCTGAACACAAAGAAAAATATTTTGAAGAATGTTTGTAACCAAACAGTTTGGTTAAAGAATTTTAAAAAATGAACATCGTGTGGTTGTGTAAAGTAATCATGTTTGGGTGAACTATTTATGACACCAAATGTAATTCATTCAAACTTACCACAGACAATGATGCAGGGTGTTGCTGGTAACTTGTCTACCTCCACATCCTTGACAAGGCAAGACTCTTCCACATAATGAACCATCACCTCTTCCTTTTCTTCGAAATAGGCAAGCAGAAGAAGCACCACATCTTTCAAATCTTCACTGCATCCCTCCGTTTGACGCCTCATAACTTCTAGTTTTGCAGCAGCTTGCATAACTTTTGTCGTCTTTTCTGAACCAACTGATTTTAAAAAGTTCAGGAGACGCTGACCTTTTTTATCCAAGCTTTTGAGAAACATCTCCTTAAGATCAATCCCGGTCAGCTGCTTGAAGTGTACACACATACCAATCTCTTGAAGCAGAAAAGGCCAATTCTCACAAAGGTGTGGTACACTTGCTCCGTTGTTTATCTCTTTGCGTTGAGAGTAAAATGTTGCTTTCATAAGGTTGCTAACTTCTTCAGGGTCGACATTTGTTGTTTTTGACATGATCTTCATCCGTTCTTGTTTATCCAACTGGCTCTCATTAGTCTCATTCAGCGGCATAAATTGTACATTCCAATTCACACAGCCATAGGTGTCTTGAACCACTGCCCTTTTTTCCACAGGAATCTCCTCTGTGTCAGAGTCTTCTGTTCTGATGCGCTTTCCAATTTTCGGCACGTTGGGCCTCTTCACATTTTCTACGCGATTCTGAATCTGCTTGACCAACGAGTCATACCCTGAACCAATGATATCACCTTCAATTACATCCTGCAAGGATGCAGGGTATTTGGCCACCATCTGTTTGGCAATGGCTGTAGAGCTTTTTTTACTGGGACAGTCACATACCTTCATCATTTCAGACACCACAATGGCTGTAGGGCTTTTTTTACTGGGACAGTCACATACCTTCATCATTTCAGACACCACAATTCTGACCATATCTCTTCGAAATCTTGGACTTGGTCTTTTCTTCCTTTCTAAACATTGAGTCAATTCTTCTGGTAACTTCTGCCATGGAATCTTAAAACTGTCGGCCCAGTCCGAAACCACTCTGGAAGATGTGCCACTAGATGGGGATGATGAACATGAAGCACTGCTGCTCTCACTAGAACTTGACAAGCTATCAGCACTTGTTTCTAAAAACACAGAGAAAAATTTTTAAATTATTTGATCACTTATGAAACCAGATTATTTAAGAAAACTACAATTTGTATACATTATGAAATCAAAGAATGAAATGTACTTACTGATCTTGCTCCAGGCAGATACAAGTTTTCTGGCCTGAATTGGTCGTAAGACTGGCAGAAGATCTGATTCATTAACATATTGAAAATCCTCAGGTGAGGTTACTCCAAGTGAATTCAGTGTGTCCACAACTGATTGCAGCACCGAGGATGAAAGATCTTTGAGTAACTTAGCAATTGCACTGCTTACAATGCTTTGCTCCGATTCATCCATGACTAAAACAGATAAAAAAAATCAAATCTCTAAAATGTATTCAAAAGTATAGATGAAATATCTTATGTTCAATAGAAACGCATACAGGTTTGTAACAGCTTTATGGTGTGTAAATAATGACAGAAATGACAACAATCTGTGAAATGTTATTAAGCAAAAAGGTTTGTATTAGCATCGATTATCAATTCAATCTAATGTTACAACAATGCAAGACTTGAACTGACCTAATGTGACACTACGCTGTGTTTCAGTGGAATTACCCTACGTCCTTGAAACATGTATGATGTCAATGGGTAAAAGTCAAGCAAGTTCTCAATGTTCAGACAGTGAAGTCTTTCGCTGGTGTTTCTTAGCGAGTACATGTGCCACTCAGAAAGAAAATCGGTTTTAAACACCCTTGTCAGCAAATCAACACGCTCCTCTGTTATAAACATGAGCAAAAGTTCACCAAACTCTACTGTCTCATCATTTCTAATGACAAACAGTTGGCCCCTTTTGAATACAGTTCCTTTATACTGTATGTCCACAGAAACCTTTGTTTCTGTTTCACTGAAGCTGAACTGACTGACTGCATCTTTGATTGTTTGACTATAAAGCTCAGAATAAAACGGAGAACAATCTTTCATTTGCAAAACTTGGGGACAAGACCCTGCTGTCAAATAGGCCTGAAACAATTGATGCCTTTCAGAAAGAGTGCCACACAAATTTTTGAAATTCTTCAAATGTCTGGCACATCTTTTGAAGTAACTATGTTTACTTTCAAATCTCATGGTCCATAATCTGATCAACGGACCAAATTTGAGTATCAGACCTGGATAGTGTCGCAGGTAATGATGTTTTGGTTTTAGAGTCACTTCTGGAAAAGCAGCTTTTCTAGACTCCAAGTATTCTTGGATAAGAACATCCAAATAAGCAACTTGTGACACTGAGATTTTCTGAGAACAAATCAGTTCAACAACGTCCTTTAGCTGTAGAGTTAATTGCCAAACCTCATCTGCAGGATCAAGTACTCTATCACCAAGTATAACCGGTAGAATCCGTAAAAAATTCCAATTCTGAATGGCCTGACCTGCCAGCTTAGTTCCATGTGAACTGACCTCACAAGGTTTTGTTAAAGCATCTGAGCCATTATATTTGAACTGCCTGATTCGACGGTTAAGAATTGGGTAAGTGAACCACTTCTTCTTAACAAAGTACTCAAGGTAAAGAGCAACATCATAAGACAACACGCCTTCAAAAATATCGTGACCAATGCAAGGTGGCAGGCCAGGTTGGCACACTTTAAAGTTGTTCAAAGAGTTGAAAATGGAATCGAACTTTATGCCTTGAACTGTTGCATTTTCGGTCTGTAACTGGTTAATAGCAGCATTGTAGCCGTCAACAGTTCGTAGTGGACCACATACATTTGGGTCAACACTTTGGAATTCCTCTCTAGTAATTTGACAGTACCTGCAAAAATAGCTGGACCGACTAAAGTTCTGTGAAACCACCAATGCAATGGGATCCCAAATTGTCTCCAGCAATGCAGTAAAGAGTGCCTTTTAGGACAGACTCATCTGACAAAGTAATTCCAATTCCCTCAAGGTCTTTCAGGTCTGCTATTAGCTCTGAGAAAACAGCTTCATGGCCGAAGTATTTAAAGTCTTTCTCTCTGCACAACATAACCAGCTGCATATGTTCTGTGTTTGACCTGAGATGAACTGGCAAATTAACAAGAGAGAGGTATACAGCCAATATGTGGACAAATGTGCCCTGGGCAGTCTTTGCTTGTTGCAAACGCACTGATAGAATCGAAAAATGTGTAAGTGAAGAAAATGAGTATGTAACAATTAATATCTGAATTAACACAGTGGCATTTTGCCTCCAATTCTTAACAATCTCTCAAGACTGTGCCTTCCTTTCCCCAAGGGAGTTGATGTATGTGATTGTCTTCAGTTTAATATTGCAGTGTTTTAAAAACATGCAAGACAGATTAACATCAAAACAGTAAATGCAAATCAGAAATAGCCAATTTTAAGACAAATGTTTTTTTTATGAACTAAAACAAAAGTGAATGAATGAACATGCAAAATTGGGAACTACGTATTTCATATAGTGGCCAATACACTATGTGACACTAAATGTTGAGGTTACACTAATCATCAAAAACACAGCGACATACGTACAAAAAAAGTCCAGTGACTCCTCCAGGTAGGGCCCGATGACTTCTCCATCCTCATCACATAGGATATGCTGAGAGGAAAATGAATTATTCTCAGTGTAATTTCCACAACAAACAGAATGGCAGCCGCACAGATTAGCCACGGCAAAAACGTATTTAAGGCAGAATGGTTAAGGACCACTTCTAGTCGGCAGAAAAACTGTAATCAATCATTGGAATAGACTAAACTGAATAGAATGCTTTCTTTTTGCTGAGGCAACTGTGCCGCTGCTACTCCGTTTCTAAAGCATAACAGCGTAAATTGGCCTTTAGGTTGAGCAATAGAGAGAACATCTTGCAGGAATCTCTGTTTTGTGTCACCAAATTCTATTTTATTACATTGCAAGTATGAGCTGCAGGCTGTGGCAATTTATGGCCACTATTCCAGGCCGGCTTTATATGAAGGAAAAATAATAGATTATAAGAGGCAAATAATTGTTCCATTTGCAAAGTCCCAAAAACAAGCAGAAGGCATATTAAACTGGCTTGGATTACCATGCTCAGAAGATAAGGGCATCTGGGGAGAAATTGCACAGAAAAGTATGGATGATCAGTAATTAACCTTTTTTAAATGTATTAAACATTTAGGTGAAAAGTCTTCAATGTTGTATTACAGCAAACAAGGTATAGGCCCCGCCTAACAAGAAAAAGGCCTACCTCATCGGAAACTTCTTTGTCCTCTATAAGGGACTGGAAGCTCTCCCGGTACAAAGTGTAGGGCCCAACTCTACCCACGGCCTGTTCTCCACTAACTCATTTGGATGTAAAGTGTTGTAAAACTGCATGGACGGAAAAGTGAAAATAAAAATCCATACTAACTTCCTTCAGATAATCAAACTTTATATAGGAGCATTAGGCTAGGCCTAATTGCAGGATGAAAAGTAGGCCTATTGCATCACTCACCATCCATTTTCACTCGTTGGTTCCTTGAAGATTATATGCCAAAAGAATAGATACAAATTAAAAACATGATATAGTATGATACAGTAACATACTTTAGGATAAAAGTATAGCTTAGATTAACCATCATAATAAGCAGGCCTAAGAGGAGAGTAAGAGCAGCCAATGAATGTTGTTGCATGTGGCTATGACAAGAAGGTGTCCTGAGAATGGTAAAAATGCCCTTAGAGCAACATGTTGTAGACCTAGTTTCAAAAGGTGCTCTAAGAGCAGCATTAGAATTCATTGCACTGAAATCAGACATTTAATCAGGCTAAGGTAATTAATAGAAGATAAGGTAACATTAGCTATGATCCTGTGATGTCTTCCAGTTAGCTAGCAAATTTTGCGAGTTAGCCTACTTACGTTAGCTTGCTAGTTAAATAACTGCTCGATAGAAAAACAACCTTAACTGTAATCCAAATATTTTTTATATGTTTACATTTTCTAATATGCTTCAACATAAAACATACTAAACAGATCATTACCTTGACTGCAACGATTTATTTTCTTAATGCAACTGGTTACTTTCGAGATGTCTCCGGAGTCCTGAGCCAAAAAATAGCAGACACGATTTTGGTTGCATGTAAAAGTTACACATTAGTTACACATTTTATCAGAAACTCGATGAACTCACCTCAACATGTCATTTAATGCTGAAGTCGCTGTTGCAAACTGTACAGCGTGCAAGACTGTCATTACTTTTTTACTCTTATAAGACAGGGGTACACTTTCGTGTAGTCTTGCGTAAAATGTGTCTTGTATTTGCGTTTTTTGGGCCACTCTCCCTCTGTCATGGCGCTCTTGTTTCTATACTGAACTGACTGAGTATTCAGTTCGGGACTCGAGAGAAGAGATAAAAGCCCGCCCACACACTAACAATAGATTGGTTGACTTACCGAAACCGGCCAATCAGGATGCTCTCTCCTGTTCATGAGGCACACACGCAGACTAGCACACATACACGCAATGTCTCTCGCTCCCTCTCCCTTTCTGCCGTGCGCGCGCTAACACACGGTTTGAAGCACTGTCTCTTTTAGCCATTTCTGTCAAGAAATAACATCGACCTCAACCCTGACATATCATAGACCGAAATATTATTTGTGATAGGAATATTTCTTAACACTTATTAAAAGACACACATAAATAAAGTGTGTATGTGTATATATATATATACATACACACACTTTATAATATCACAAATAATTAAAAAACAAAAGCGCAATCATAAAATACACATCGGGAAATGGTTCAAGATATATGTTTATTTGTCATTACAATAACAAGTTATGCAATGAAAGGCTTAAAATGTATGCATTGGTCAGGTATATATTGTGCAGATACGTGTACCTTGTGTACCTTGTTTACCAAAAGCAAACGGCAGGTGCCAAGTTATCTATATCTCTGATCACTTTGTATAGATCTAAGCTCCCAATAAGAAAGGTCAGCTCAATATGCTTTTCTCAACATCCACACCACTAAAAGTACTGCATTACATACCAGGATTGGTGTGGGATCCTCATAAAAGGATGCCACCACCACAGGAGGGTCAAGTGAGGGCCTGGCACCCAACACCTCGTGCATATCCTCATAGAACGGCCAGGTTGCAGCAGTCACTTCCCCACCGCCAGTACCAGACCCTGTTTTTGGAGTTCGTAGTTCCTGGAAGGACACAACACACACAAAAATAAGTTATCCCTCCAATGTATACAGTATGGATTTATTGCATTAAGGTTAAATATGTACGTTTTAATTCTTTAACTGAACATCGAATACCTTGTATTTTTGTTTGAGATCCAACAATGTTGTACAGCATTAACACAAACTAATAATTACAATAATACAGTACCAATAAAAATTACTCCCACAGTTGCTTTGCAGCGTACTTCGATTTGAAAAACTTGATTTCGTTTTCTGCCAGAAAGCGAATGATATGCCGGGTTTCCTCCGGCGTCCCTGTGTGATTCGGGACGGTATGTAATTAAGCACTTTTATCGCTATTCCAAAAGGGGTAGGGCTAAGGGGGAGTCTTTGAGACTCTCGCATGCGCGCCCTTGACACTTGCAGTCATTTTAACTCATTTGCAGGCATCCGGGATCCGCTAACAATTTGCGGGAGACTTGGGATGTCTGAGCTAGCTGATGTTGCGAGTTAGCTTACTTACGTTAGTTAGCTAGTTAAATAACAGCTTGAGGAAAAACAACCTTTACTTTAATCCAAATGTTCTTTACATTTTCTAATTGAACAGACCATTACCTTGCGATTTACAATGTTTTTCAACGATTTACATGAGATGTCTCTTGAGTCCTGTAACTGTAAAACAAAATATTGAAATCCCCTAGCCCGCTCCAAACCAAATCCTGCTGACCATGTCCCGCCTCCTGCTGCCTCTGATTGGGCGACAGAGAACCAATTAAATGTGATGCTCCTCTGAGAACATCTCAATAACTCTGTCCAACTTGTCCTCGGCTCGGTTGGTGCCTGCTGGGTCCATGCCTTTAGTCTCAGCCACATCGGTGCTGAATAAACCTACCATACGATATGCCGCTCTGGTGGAGGGATTGAGGTTGGATGAAGGGGTGTTACCAAATAATCTATTAGTATCTGCGGCCTATGTTTATGTAGAGGAAGGTCAGTTAATGGTCCCAGTGCTGAATGTAGGTACTTCAGATATATGGCTCCGGCCCCAGACTCGCATAGCAAGGGTGCAGCCAGCAGAGATGGTGGCAGGGGGGGACCAAGCAGTTATTTTCTGTGACATGGGCCCTGGGGAAGTGCAAGTATCGGTGTGTTCCCATGAGGTTAGCCAGAATGGCCAGGGCTTCGGCTTTTTGCCGGAAGCACTAGAGTTGAAATGTGCTAATCTGTCTGCCCACCAGGTAGTGCAAGTGAAAGAACTTTTAATTAGGTATGCAGATGTTTTTACCACGGATGATAGGGATCTGGGTTGCACTGATATAGTCCAGCATGAAATCCCGGTGACTGATGAGTCTCCAGTTCGTCAGAGGTATCGTAGGTTGCCCCCTAGCCAATATGAAGAGGTCAAAGCACATATTAAGCAGCAGTTACAACAGGGGGGCCATTAGTGAGAGTTGCAGCCCGATAATCCTCCCCCCTGGTCATTGTTAAGAAGAAAGATGGAAGCCTGCGGGTGTGTGTAGACTATAGGCAGCTAAATGCTAAAACAAGAAAGGATGCATATCCCCTGCCACGGATTGAAGAATCACAGTGGTTTTCAACATTGGACTTGGCTAGTGGGTACAACCAAGTAGTAATGGCTGAAAAAGATAGACAGAAGACTGCGTTCTGCACACCTTTTGGGCTATACGAGTATAACCGGATGCCTTTTGGCCTCTAATGCGCCCGGGACCTTCCAGAGACTCATGGAAAGAATTCTGGGAGATGAGCGGTTTCAGTCACTGTTGCTTTATCTGGACGATGTAGTTAGATTCACATCCTCATTTGAGCAGCACCCGATTCGCCTCGAACTGGTTTCATCTCGATTCCGGAAGTATGGTCTCAAGGTAAAATGGAGTAAGTGTTCGTTTTTTCCGCAACAAGTCTTGGGGTCATGGTATCTCAGCAGAAAGGGTTGCTACTGACCCTGAGGAGATCCGCGCAGTTACAGAGTGGCGCCGCCCTGGGAACACCAGGGAGCTCCAGTCATTTCTGGGCTTTGCAAGCTACTATAGACGATTTTGTGAAAAACTTCGCCCAGCTTGCAGCTCCCTTGCATGCACTATCAGCTCTTTTTCCAATAAAACTGAGCCTGAAAACGGGTTTTAGCATTCCCTTTGCGCAGGGATGGAACCCAAACTGTGAGTCTGCTTTTGAAACACTCAAGCAGAAGTTAATTTCTGCCCCAGTATTGGGTTATGCAGATTTTTCCAAGCCCTTTATTGTTGAGATTGATGCCAGCCATCAAGGTCTTGGAGCATTTTGTCACAGGACTGCAGGGAAGAGAGAAGGCCAGTTGCCTATGCAAGTCGTGGTCTTTAGTAATCGGAAAGGAACATGGAGAACTACAGTGCGATGAAGTTGGAGTTGTTGGCATTGAAGTGGGCTGTGACAGACAAATATCGTGAGTACCTGATAGGAAATAAGTCCACAGTGTTTACAGATAACAACCCACTGAGCCATTTGAAAACTGTTAAATTAGGTGCCATTGAGCAGAGGTGGCTGTCCGAACTGGCACGGTTTGATTTTGCCGTTGTGTATCGATCAGGCCGAGAGAATGAAAATGCGGATGCCCTGTCCAGGCAGTATTCAGAGAACCAGAACACGGGGGACCAATTCGAGAGCATTGAAGCAACAGACGAGATAACGAGCTCACTGACGGCTGGGATAAGGGCTGGATATGCAGCGTTGGTGAGTGAGCATGGGTCCTCGTTTAGTTTCCCTGTATGTTCTGCTGAGGGATTGGCAGCCCAGCTGCAAGCAGATCCTGTGATCATGTCTTTCTTAGTGTTTTAACTGATGTGTTTTCCAAGTTTACAGTTGCTGTCCCCACTAAAGACCAGAAGGCTACCACAGTTGCGAAGGCTATAGTCAAGGAGTGGATTCAACGGTACGGGGTGCCGCAGTGGTTGCACTCGGTCCAGGGGATGCGTTTTGAGGCAGAGATCATCTGAAACCTCTGCAAGATCTACAGGATCAAAAAGAGCCGCACAACTCCCTACCGGCCCCAGGGCAATGGGCAGTGTGAGGTTTAACCGGACCCTCCATGACTTTTTACGAACCCTGACACCAGAAAGGAAGCGAATGTGGGTTGAGCAGGATTGGCTGACCCGTATGGACACTGCACTGTCCACAACCTTGACGGGTTCAGATGAGGAGGAGGTAAGAGCTGTGTGGGTGGTAAAGCAACACCCACAGAGAGGATTATCACCTGCTGGTCCGCCTACAAGGGAGGCAGAATTAACACTCTGTTTCAGGAGTAAGGAAAAAGGGGTCAAGCTCAAGCGAGTCCCCTTCTGGGATCAGTAGCTCGTCGGAGTCCACCTGGATCCCCAGTGCAGCTGCGGCGGTCAAAGAGGAAAATTGCAGGGAAACAAACAAATCCTACTTGATCTGGGGGGGGGGGTGCACTTTAATCTGATACTTGGACTGTGTCACTGTTTTATGCACAGTACTCTTAAGGTGCAAGGGTTTTATTTTTCCCAAAAGGCACGGCAGGCACTATAACAGAGAACTAACAAACAAAGAAAACAAAACCAAGAATCAGACTGGGATCATTTCTTAACCAGGAAAAACAGCAATAACTAAAAGACATGGAACTTAACATGCAAACAAACCAGTATTACAAAGAAAACCAACAAACATTAATCCCAATAACCCACGTACCTTTAAAAGTGATCCGACACTGACTAACAAACAAGACTAACTTAAATACAGGAACTAATGACAACCCAAAACCAGATGTGAAACAAAACTCAGGTGTACAGAATGTCCTTGATTGCTCCCTCTCTCTGCTGGCAGGGGTAGTGCCAACTCCGGCATAGAGAGGGCTAGATTGTAGTAGTAATCCGATCAGTGATATGACATATGATCTGCCATATAAAAAACTAATATCAGTTGAAGTGGAAAAAGGCCCCAAAATAAATGATGTCCTATGGGAAAGAGTTAAGACTGAATAGACTAGAGAACTATTTTCATAGACTTTGACCTCTTATGAATCCCCAGTCAGACAGATATTTGACTTTATATTTGACCCCACTGAAATGCTCTGGTATTTTCTAAGGCAAGCTTTAAGTGGACGCCCTGTGTGCTCTGTAACCTCATCACTGTGTGTTGTGCCGTGTCCCAGAAGTGTACTGGGCTGTTCTACCTGTATCCATTTCATGTGTAGTGGGATAGCCTTGGCCTTGTCTATTGTCCTGTCCTGAGTGCCATATAAGAGTCATTCCAGCTCCCTTATGAAATTATAATAATAAAGATTGTTTTGTAAATAAGGTGTGCGCCTTGCTGTGTCTCAACTTCCGACTACCGGACCCTCCGGTTAAACAAAGGTGGTGGCAGTGGTAACATTACCCGTAGATTAAATCCAGTGTCAGCCTCACCTGGTGGAGGTTTAAAGGTTTATTACAATAGTGACGATAGTGAATTACACACTCAGCTTAATTTGAGCCATGGTTATTTGGAACTATTCATACATTATATTGTGTTAATTTAAATGCTGATTTAACAGTGGTAAAGTTAAATAGTCAGCGAAATGAGAAAAGCAAAAAAGTAACGTGATTATTAAAATATATTTCAGTTATCTGTAGTTGATGTAATACTCTGTTTGAACCAGTAGAGGTCAGTGTTCTGTAGCATTTCCAACTACTTACTCCCAGTGGATTTTTTTAAAATTCATATTCATTAGTGATGGCTTTAAGAAAGCTTTAGCGGAATTTTGAGATTATTTTATTCTAGAAAATGTTGTGATAACGATTTTAACTTGCAAAATATCTATTTGTGTATGTG
The DNA here is from genome assembly GCA_029465975.1 of Dallia pectoralis. NCBI lineage: Eukaryota > Metazoa > Chordata > Actinopteri > Esociformes > Umbridae > Dallia > Dallia pectoralis. Next base: position 21,336,850 of record CM055731.1, on the reverse strand, counting down.
TTTATACCATGACTGTTAGACAATGTACGTCCTTGGTCTAGTTCTTTTTTTAGCACAATAATTTAACTTACACTTTAAACAGTACACAAAGACACATTCACTCTTAAAAGCATGTGTGTCCCAGTTGCTAATGAAAAGAAGAGCGCAACAAAGAACGAGAGAACAGGTTCATGCTATAGAGAACGACCAGAGGGTCAAGATTTTCCAAAGGGAATGGGTATCTTTAACAGTCAAACCTGATTAGTTTAACCTCAGTAAGAGAAATGACCTCAGATCTGCTACCGGCTGACCCAAAGGTCCAGAGGAGCAGATGAGAATCAGCACTATCTGGTTTCTGTGGTCACAACAAATCCCAGTGAAATATTCATATATTGAATTATTCTGATGGTGGGGGCGGGGAAAGGGGAGGGGGTGGTGCTGCTACTTTCAGGGTCATAAAGTAGTTCCTCAGTGATCTTATTCATGTCCAGCTGAGGGCAGAGGAGCTTTGGTTTTGTTTCAAGCTCCTTACCAGTGATATTTAGGAACTTCCCATGATTCCCTTTCTACCGTCTAGCTCCTTTAACACTAAGTGTTTCTGGGAGATTCCGTACCGTTACTACTTATTGTCCCATGGGTGAGAGGACAGGGACATCCGTGAGCTCACGAGACAGTGACATGATAAGCTTTAACATTAGGGCGCCCATAAACTACAGTACAATATGCGACCCTCTTCTGTGTGTCCCTGCTGGTCATATGTCCCGTTAGAGCTTATTGTTCTTCCAGCCACTAGTATAGTTTCAGTTTCCTCTTAAGATTGTTTGGATCCAGAGAGACAAGAAGGTGCCACAGTCCAACACATCCCTCTAGAGAAAGTTGATAAGCATGTTATGTGGTTTTAGTTGCTTCCCGGAGTGCCAAGTTAGAACTAAACGATCCACATTGTCTTTAGACTGCATAGATTCTCATTTTATTTAAATGCACCAGGCCTGATAATGTGAAGGTGGCTGGGGGTTACATCCAGGCCTGATAAAGTGAAGGTGGCTGGGGGTTACATCCAGGGCTGATAAAGTGGAGGTGGCTGGGGGTTACATCCAGGACTGATAAAGTGGAGGTGGCTGAGGGTTACATCCTGGGCTGATAAAGTGGAGGTGGCTGGGGGTTACATCCTGGGCTGATAAAGTGGAGGTGGCTGGGGGTTACATCCTGGGCTGATAAAGGGGAGGTGGCTGGGGGTTACATCCTGGGCTGATAAAGTGGAGGTGGCTGGGGGTTACATCCTGGGCTGATAAAGGGGAGGTGGCTGGGGGTTACATCCTGGGCTGATAAAGGGGAGGTGGCTGGGGGTTACATCCTGGGCTGATAAAGGGGAGGTGGCTGGGGGTTACATCCTGGGCTGATAAAGTGGAGGTGGCTGGGGGTTACATCCTGGGCTGATAAAGGGGAGGTGGCTGGGGGTTACATCCTGGGCTGATAAAGGGGAGGTGGCTGGGGGTTACATCCAGGGCTGATAAAGCCACTTTGCGTGAGTCTCAGCTTCATTGCAGATCTTTTACCAGCCTGAGGCCAGCCATAACCCAATTAGCCTGTCTTAAAACATCTCTTTGTGGTTTTGGCCAGACTTTGAAGTTGTGAGACTCCTTTGTGTCGGCACTACTTTCTCTGTCACACAACCTCCTGGAAGTATTTCTCCAGGCGAAAGACATTTACTGTAAACCCAATTTGAAAAGTAAATAATGCTGTTTTTAGGAAGGACTTTAAGATTGGCTAAGGTCCTGAAGTCTTTGCATGTTTTCGTGTTGGTTTCACACTCACATTCATCTCAAAAAATCTTTCCATGTGTGCCTTTTTTATTTGTTTCTGTACCAAGACGGGCCTTGAACCTTTCACAATAGATACAGCTCTTTCAAATGAACAGAACAGAAAGATTATGGAACCTTGTAAAAGCAAAATCCTATATCTTTTGTATATCTATATCAATATATATAAAGCAGATCTACTCTTGGCATCATGTAAATGAAAGCAAGCTCTCTAAGTTCCACTAACAATAACTAGAAGAGACAAAGGAGTTCTCTGAAACGTTCCTTTATTCCCATGCCACCACTAGACTTTCACACACTCGTCGTCCGGTTTCACACTATTCTGTTAAAGACAATAGGAACCATCTGATTTTATTTGTCGTGGACAAGTTGAGTGCGAGTTGTTCCCCTGTGCCAAATTATAAATAGGACTAAATTGTCAGAAAGAGCTCGTGTTTTCAATTTCCTCAAATTTTTACGCAACAGGGTAATCATTTGTAATGAAGTTCTCAGAGTGAAATATGCACTTTCTTTTCAACCGTGTATCCTCACAATACCCCATAGATACAATATCCTGTGAAACAACAGAGGAAATGGTTCTATTTTTGTTTTGTGTTGTCATGCGTGTGCGATCGTCTAAATACGTTTCTCCATAGCTTAGTTGGTCGCGTCCAGAGCTTGTGGCCGCTTCATTTGAACAAGCTGCCTGTCAATGTGCCACGCTGAGAGATTTCCACTTGTGCACTCGCAGACCTGACAGAAAGCTCATGTGACAAAATGGAAACACTCTCCGCGTTACGGCCTCCTTCGTACTGCTTAATGAGGAGATTAAGGCCAATCCAAACAAAGTAGACACTGTTCATCTGAGCGCTAGTAGATGGGGAGACCACCATGGGAAGCATCTCACTCGTCTATGACATCAGATATCCTTATTGTTGATCTCATCTCTCCATTGGTCACTCGCTCTCTCAGACCTTCATCCTGCTCTTCTTACTCAGACACAATTCCCATTGCTCACTCTCTCCCCATGATCACACGAGCTCCGATATGGGAACTCAGACTGGCTCTGGACTGTTGGGTTGGTGCTAGAGCTCAGGACAGACCAACCCAGCGTCTGCTCCGCTGCAATAAAGGAACCCAGACTAAAACCAACAAATGTTACTTTCACTTCAACCCAACATCCATGCTGATAATCGCTGGAAAAACTTGGTAACTGTTGCCAATCTGGTGTATTTACTGTAGCTGTCTTTACATAGTTAGGATGGCATGACTCTCACACACTGGGAAGATGGCATGACTCTCAGACACTGGAAAGATGGCACGACTCTCACACACCAGTAGACTGGCATGACTCTCACACCTCAATAGGATGGCATGATTCACACACACCAGTAGGATGACGTGACTCTCACACACCAGTAGGATGACGTGACTCTCACACACCCGTAGGATGACGTGACTCTCACACACCAGTAGGATGACGTGACTCTCACACACCAGTAGGATGACGTGTCTCTCACACACCAGTAGACTTTTTTTGGAAACGATTTGAACTGTTTGTCTTTAGATTGAAAAGTGTATTTCTTTTTAAATCTCCGGCTTGCATACAGTGTTCAAAATACCAGATAACTGCAGTCTCCTGTCACCTTCAGTGATACCCAGGTCTCCCAAAAAATAGGTCACAGTGGTGAATTGCTGAAATTGGTTATCTGAGACCATATCTGTTGGTCAGTGATGGCAGTGTGTCAGTCCTGCACCTCAGATCAGTCTGTGAGTCATATGGGGGTGTGAGTCACATGGGAGCGTGAGTCATTTGGGAGCGTGAGTCATATGGACACGGCCTACAGATTCCCTCCAGCCATCAAAGGCCTTCTTATGCCGACCAGATGGATGGTCTCACCCAGGAAAGTGACAGCTGTCTGGCCCGGGCCATCCTGTTCTGGTCCTGCCTGGGTCTGGATCCCGTCCTCTGACAGGCCCCTGTCAGGCCTTGTGACGCAAGCCTCCCCCCTCTTCCCCGTGTCTCCCCTGTCGCTCCCCCTCCCCTGTCGCTCCCCCTTCCCTGACGCTCCCCCTCTTCCCTGTGTCTCCCCCTGTTCCCCGTGTCTCCCCTGTCGCTCCCCCCCTCCCCTGTCGCCCCCCCTTCCCTGATGCTCCCCCCTCTTCCCCGTGTCTCCCCCTCTTCCCCGTGTCTCCCCTGTCACCCCCTCCCCGTGTCTCCCATGTCGCTACCCCCTCTTCCCCTTGTCTCCCATGTCGCTCACCCCCTCCTCCCCATGTCTCCCATGTCGCTCCCCCCTCTTCCCCTTGTCTCCCATGTCGCTCACCGCCTCCTCCCCGTGTCTCCCATGTCGCTCCCGCTCTCTTCCCCTTGTCTCCCATGTCTCTTCCCCATGTCTCCCCTGTCGCTCCCCCTCTTCCCCGTGTCTCCCCTGTCACCCCCCTCCTCCCCGTGTCTCCCATGTCGCTCCCCCCTCTTCCCCTTGTCTCCCATGTCGCTCCCCCCCTCTTCCCCTTGTCTCCCATGTCGCTCACCCCCTCTTCTCACCAGGATGCCTGCAACATGGAAACTCCAGGTTCAGAAGTCAGTGATGTCAGGCGTAGACCATTTAACCAAATGGTAATGATATGCAGAGCACCCGTTCTCTATTACATTTCTGGAGGGTTCGAGTGCCTCTCAATTATTATTAACCCCAGTAATGACAGGTTAATAATAATGGATGCAAGGTCTGTTCAATAAAACTGATCAATGTTTTTATAAAAATGTATTTAGCAATGATTTAAGAGAGTAATAATTGTTCTACATCTGACTCTATCTGATGGAATGTGTGCCTGTGTGTGTGTTTTTGAACGTGTATGTGTGCCTGGGTGTGAATGTGTATCTGTGTGCGTGTGTGTTTGTAAATGTGTCTATACAACTAAATAATCACCTTCCCTCTTGTTTTAGATAATAGTATGTTTATAATGTTTAACATATAAACATTTATGTAGCTTTGGTCTAGCTGGTTTGAAACAGTTAGCAAAGAAATCAAAGCTATTCCATCTTTTACCTCTCTTCCCCATTCTCTCTCTCCCTGTATATCTCCCCCTGTCTCTCTGGCTCTCTCCCTCACTCACACCCTCTCTTCCTTCTTGCTTTTTCTCCCTCTTAACTTCTCGTTCCACCTTTCTCAATATTCTTCCTCATTCTCCCCCAATCACCTTCCCTCTCTCTCGCCGGTCTCTAAATACTATAGGCATGACAGAGCTCTCATTAGAGCTACTGGAGGTTCTGCCGAGGACGCTGCTGAAACTGGCCACATCCTGGGGTTCTGTGGTACCGTACGGCGCTGTGGCTGATACGTGGGAATAACTACCAAAGACTAGGTAGTCGATAAAGCTCCCTGGTGCCAGCGTAGGAGGACAGAGACCGGCTCTGTGTAGCACCGTGTTAATGAGAGACGTCTCTGTGGGGAGGCTGGTGGGGAGGACACACACAGAGCACCTCCAGAGCCGCCTGCCTCTACCTCCCATAGGTAATCCCCAAAATGAAAAGCAGACCGCTAGCTAGTTAGCGACTGGCGCACCCAGAAGGAGGGGTGTTCTGGTCCCGTGAGGTATCTGCACACGACTCAGGGTTTTACGGGGTTTGTAACAGGAAGCTTAAACACCGGAAGGATTCCTACCTGCGGACACTTGACTAGAGAGGTGCCGTCCTGGAAGTTGTCTACTCCCACAGAATAGGTATTATGTGATTTGTGTTTGTTCTGAGGTAACTATTCTTCATTAAGGACACTAGCATAAGTAATGCTGTCAATCTGGAACATATTATGTCATTACGACGGTGTAACCGACTCGATAATGCCGCTTTAGGACCTCATTAGCCCACATGCTAGTTTGATGTTGAGTATTGAACATTATCTGCTTAATGGTCTGTATGAAAACCTCAGTTCACGTTCTGCTGGACGATGAGCAAGAAAACACAGTGTCTCCGGAAGTCTCTGGAAGTGCTCTGTCATCTCTCCTCGGAGTCTAAAAGGCCTCTGTCAGCCATTACTATCAAACTAGGCCTAAGCCGGGACCCCGGGACCGATTGGCTTTCCAGATGTTTTCCCTTGTATTTCATTTAATCCAACACCTCTTCAGGCCACTGTCCAGCCGTAAATCTGAGGCTTGCTGCAGGAGGAGGGAGTGAGTGAGGATGTGGCTGTATGCATAAGTCACATGCCGACTTCATGAGCTCACCGAGGATATCTTCAGGACACCAGCGAAACAATGAACTGTTACCTTAACCCCAGAGGCCGTCGAATCTCTTAAAGGGGATCTGGTATCCCCTTTACTGCCCGCTGCTCCACCTCAAAGGCATGCAGACTCTGAGGTTTTATATCAACCTGTTCTTTTATATTGTACGCTTGCATAGGGGTTGGCTGACACTAATTCTGAACTTCTAGATTGGGGATGGGCACCTTGGTGGAGCTGGTGGCCTGAGAGTCTGAATTAATTAAAAGCGGTTGCAGTTGTTGGAAAACACACATCCCTGTTTGCAATCTTTTTTGTGAGTCTGAAAAATTTAATCGGGGAACCACACTTAATTAATTTAGATATCTGGCTGCCCTAGCGTTTGCTGACATCGGTCTAACTTTGTGACTGTCAGGGACTTTACGCTAATCCACAACTAAATAGACACTCACAGTTTAAAATGTGTGTCCTTTAATTCGAACTATCAACAGGAAGTTGAGGCCAACTGTATTCTTAAATATGTATCTCCGGGGGCATGAAAGATGGTTATCCTCATTAGTGCATCTGAGGTGTTTTTAGGTCATCAAGACCAACTGGAAATCCTTTCACTCTAAAGCACCTTTCTAAACTTGACTTGCTTTAGCCCCATTCCTTCTCGTCCTATAAACATTAATGGGTCTGTGCTACTTTAATGTGCTATCCATCTGCTCTTGGGCTCAGTTATAGGAAATGTGTACCTGTACTGGCAGAACTATGCGAGGGTAATAAGTAATATTTGCCTTGGATATATCTATGGCATGAGAGAAGTTACAGGCCCGAAAAACCAGAGAACAGCCATTTGTTTTATGCGCTCCGGCTCTGCTCTCCAAGCTGCTATGAATCATCAGCTCCACAAAAGATCTCTGATATGGATGCAAAAGTTTATGGTGCATTGCTCACACACTGTTAGACATTCCCCTCCAAATTCCCCACCCTCCATATGTAGCTGATGGGGTGTTGAAGTCCATATGTGACTGGGCCAGAATTTAAGAGCGCAGGTTGCACCCGCTCATAAAGACTCCCTCCATACGTGTCGCTCTGCGGTGTGAAGGTCTGTTAGCGTATTTCCCTGGTCTGTTAGCATATTTCCCTGGTCTGTTAGCGTATTTCCCTGGTCTGTTAGCGTATTTCCCTGGTCTGTTAGCGTATTTCCCTGGTCTGTTAGCGTATTTCCCTGGTCTGTTAGCGTATTTCCCTGGTCTGTTAGCGTATTTCCCTGGTCTGTTAGCGTATTTCCCTGGTCTGTTAGCGTATTTCCCTGGTCTGTTAGCGTATTTCCCTGGTCTGTTAGCGTATTTTCCTGGTCTGTTAGCGTATTTCCCTGGTCTGTTAGCGTTTTTCCCTGGTCTGTTAGCGTTTTTCCCTGGTCTGTTAGCGTATTTCCCTGGTCTGTTAGCGTATTTTCCTGGTCTGTTAGCGTATTTTCCTGGTCTGTTAGCGTATTTCCCTGGTCTGTTAGCGGGACTGTGGAGTGGAATTTAGTTACACAGAACCTCAGAATGTTTATAGTTCTTCCTGGTTAGATCATGTAGACAGAATGAAACTCAAGGCCATGCCTAGGGGTGTTACAGTGTGTTTTAAATTTGAAAACAATAATGACATTTAATAGAAAACCTTTCATCTACAATGGTAATTTACAACAATATTTATGTTACATATCAATTTGGGTATATTTTTTTCGACATAAATGTGATTTTTCTTTGAAAGCAAGGACATTTCTATATGACCCCAAACTTTTGCACGATCATGTATATGTTAGAGAAATATTAAAATTATATATTTTTGGAATTGTAGTTATTTGTTGTTTCTGGCTCAAAGGTTTGGCTGTATTAAATAGTTGTAATTTGGCGGCTGTGTTTTAATAATGCTTCAGCTGTTGCTGACTATAAGTCTTGCTCTGACTAGCTTGGTGGTGTTAATGTGATGACAGTGTGTACACTTACTTGGCTGAAAAGTAAATAAGTCTCTATCAGCCTCACATCATCAATAAAGCACCAGAAACAACACCTTTTGGATGACGGCAATATCCAAAGTTAATGTCATTGCAAATATTCTTAACATATTATGGGGGTCCGTTTCAAAGCTTTCTTCAGTGAAACGGACATTGAAAGATTTTACGGATGTCAAAATTTGACAAAATGCATTCTTTTCATGGCAATCTTTTTTTGTTTACCCTTGACCTCAGAAATCTTAGAAGATGAAAGTGGTGCTGGTGAATCGTGGGACAATGTCTTAAAACGACTATTTCCCAGGTGTTGTCCAATGATTGAGTGGCATTGACCTTGTGTTGGACTCCACGGAATCTCCAACACGTTGACACCACAGAGAAAGGGTTCTCCAGTGACGCCTCCAGAGAGCTGCCGCCTCCACCAGCCTTCAAAACAAAAGCCCGTGGTGCACCGGCGCTGAACTGTCTGTCAGATGACCATCACTTTATTTAGACCAAACAAATTGCTTGCACATGTTTCACACTGCCTTGCCCCTGGGGTTAAAGCACTTCCCGGTTGTAGCCGTGGCTGAGGGGCTGAGATGGAGCGAGAGATGGATGGACAGATGGAGAAAGTGATGAAGAAAAACAGCCGGCAGACTGATAGATCTGCTCTGTGGCATAATGATGGCAACGGTGACTCTTCACGCTGACACCTCGGGAACAGTGTGGAGAAATTGGTTCCAGGCACAACCATGACTGATGTCCTATTTATTCCTGGCCTGTTTATGATCACACCTTTAGAAGCAAATTAAAATCACATTTGAAATAACACGAGAGGGCACTTTCATGTGGCGGGCAATTAGTGTCAATGTCAATCGCACTAGTTCGGCTGTTTAAAGCAATGTGTTGGCGTGATTCATGTCCTAATTTCCATATCCAAGAGAGTGCTGCGGTGTAATAATCGTCTTAAAATATACGTTACGCTACCCCAGTGATTGGCTAAATGATAAATGGGGAAACTAACTGGAGTGAACCTAAGGTGTTTTGGGGCTGAAGCATGGACACAAGGCTTGAAGAAATCCCAGATGTTTTTTTATCAGCATAAGCCACGGAAACCTGTCTGGATTTGGGAAGGTTGTTTAGATGCTGTGTCTTACAGACATTTATGCATCAACAAGTAATTTGAATTATTTAGTGGATAATATGTTGTATTATTGTTGTAAATGCAAAAACAAAAAAGGAGACTTGAAATAAACTTTTCTTGCTGTCGGATAAAATAGAAGAAAATCTTTCAAGTTAAAGTGGAATTCACAAATATGTTAAGTACTTGCAGTTCTGAATTAATCATCATATAAAAGAATAGCCACAAATTTAATCTAATGTGTCACGGCCCTCAGGTGTAGTGTGGCAGAAAGAATCAGATGCAAGGCAGGAGAATCACGTTTGTGGGTTTAATTGTCCAAAACCAAACCAACGTACAACAAAAGGAAAAACCTTTACTTCTAATGAAAATAAAGTGCGTTAAATAGCGACTACTAAATATACAAACACACACACACACACAAGTAAATATACCTCCACTCACCTACACCAGGACGTGACATAGAACAATACTCAGCATAGTGCTAACACCCCCAGTGAGCTAATTAGCTCTTTGCTAATGGCTAACAGAAAACCTCTGGGCTCAATAAAAACAAAACCCCCGGAAAAAACAGGAAGTGCACCCCACTAAACTCCCGGAGTGGAAAAAAAGGTTCACCACTCGTGACATAATGCTTCAAAATCTTTTTCGCCACTGTTTTGAAAATGTTCAATATTATTGTATGATGGAGAGGTCGTCATCATGAAAAATAAAATGCTAACTTACCCCTGTAGAACAAATAGTTAATGAATGGGACATTTAACCGTAGAGGATCTTTTCATAATGTATGACAAGATAAGTTAATGTCATTGATATTTGTTGTATATATAATCTGTAAAATACCATTTTCTATGAGAGGCTGGTACTTGTGATATATGTTGAATAAAATCAGTTGAATAAAAAGTAAGGAGATTGTTCTAGATTCTACCGAAAATTTCAAATATGGTTGTTAGAATGTGTTCAGGAGAGGTTAGAACATAAAATAGCAATGTTGGTATCTGTGTGAAAAAAGGAAATCTGTGTGTTTGCGTGGAATGTTCCATTTGTTGCAGCAGGGCAGATATGGAAGGTTTAATTTGTTGCAGCAAGGGCAGATATAATGAAGGTTCCAGTTGTTGCAGCGGGGCAGATATGGAAGGTTTCATTTGTTGCAGCAGGGCAGATATGGAAGGTTCCAGTTGTTGCAGCGGGGCAGATATGGAAGGTTTCATTTGTTTCAGCGGGGCAGATATGGAAGGTTCCAGTTGTTGCAGCAGGGCAGATATGGAAGGTTTCATTTGTTGCAGCGGGGCAGATATGGAAGGTTTCATTTGTTGCAGCAGGGCAGATATGGAAGGTTCCATTTGTTGCAGCAGGGCAGATATGGAAGGTTTCATTTGTTGCAGCAGGGCAGATATGGAAGGTTCCATGTGTTGCAGCAGGGCAGATATGGAAGGTTCCATTTGTTGCAGCGGGGCAGATACAGTGCATCCAGAAAGTATTCACAGCGCTGAAAGCTTTGCAAATTGATTGATAAATAAAAAACGAAGAAAAGCACAAGCACATAACTATTCACAGCCATTGCCATGACACTCAAAATTGAGTTCAGGTGCATACTGTTTCTATTGATCATCCGTGACATGTTTCTACAACTTGATTGGAGTCCATCTGTAGAAGTTAGCCCGTCTGGAGTTTGCCAAATAGCAGCAGAATGACTCTCAGACCATGAAATACTAGATTCACTGGTCTGATGAAACAATGATTGAACTTCTTGGTCTGAATGCCGTGCGTCATGTCTGGAGGAAACCAGGCACTGCTCATCACCTAGCCAATACCATCCCTACAGTGAGGCATGATAGTGGCAGCATCATGCTGTGGGGATGTTTTTTTAGCGGCATTGAAGTAGGAGACTAGTCATGATTGAGGGGCACATGAATGCAGCAATGTACAGAGACATCCTGAGGAAAATCTGCTCCAGAGCGCTTTGGACCTCAGACTGGGTGGAAGGTTTATCATCCAAAAGGACAACGACCGTAAGCACACAGCAAAAATAGTTGGTAGCTCAGTGGTTGAGTGCATGCTTTGTGCCTATGATCTCCTGGGTTCACTCCCCAGCTGGTCAAAATAAATGTTCAGAAAAAATACAAAAAAATTAATTTAAAACTTGTTTGGTATTTGGATATTTGCAGGAAGACGTTCAGGGGTAGTTTGTGTCTTTACTAAGAGTATGATGTCACACTTGTTGTTGCCTTTAAACACATAGCTCAGTTCAGGGTTAGTTCCTTATGATATATATTATATTCCTCATATACCCAAACTAATGTACGATTGTATTTAAATGTAGAAATGATCATATCTATGCGCTTCAATTTCTTTCAGCATCATTAAACATTTTCGAACATGCTTTAATGGCACTTTGTGATAATAACCGAGACTCCCAACACCTAAAAACAACAAGCACACTTTTATTGCACTTCCGAGTTGTGTTCCAGGAACTTCTAATTTTTGACCGCATCTGACATCGTTGGCACTGTGTGCGTTAAAACTTGTTTTATATTCAATAAAACATATCAATAGTAATTGACATTCCTGAAAACCTGGCATAGACCATTGACCACATTTGGTCCCTAAACGTAGGGCGGCTCCTCTGGGAATGGTACATCCACATGTGTTCCTGTCCATGGCATTCCTCCTCACTTCTTAACAAGCTTACAGAGACATATGAAGCCCTAGCTGTGGACTCATTGTGGACTCTGGGTCCAGCACAGCGCCAGCTTCATCAACCTTACATAAGATGCAACCGAAAACGACATGAATCTGAACTAGATCAGGGTAAATTAAATGAAATTAGTAGTAACCCTTAACGCGGGAACATATTCGACCCTTAAAACAAGGGTTCATTTTGTGGATCGAATTGGAAATTATTGCATGTTTTGCTTTTTGCAATCAACATAAAGTGTACAAACTTCCCAAGAAAAGCGATTTTTGTAAGTATTTTATCACATGTTTTATGATGCCCTTGTGTTGGTGCTTTTAGTGTTTCATGGAATTCAATGTCATGATGGCATTTTAATTATTACTATTATTGTATTGTTGCATATTTGTGATGCTAAAGAAATATCCCTTGATTACACGATTCTGAATTCAAGGAGCTATAAAGTGGATCGATTAAGTGAGGTGATCTATTTGATGTTCAAAAGTACATCCTTGGTTGCACAATCCTACAAAATCACTGAGGAGAACATAATTAGGAAAATAAACATTGGGCTCCGGGTCTTTGTTTTGAAATATGAATCTGTTAGAAATGGGTCTCTGCAAAACAAACAGACGGCTGGTTTCTCCAGAGATCCGTGGGGGACCATGGATCTTAGGCGTAAACAATGACACAGAAATATTAGAAGAAAAACACAAATCCTCTCTTGAGCATGTGCTCCCTTCACCAGCAGCTTGAAAGAGCTTTTTTAATCAGAGAGGAAATACACGTCCCTGGATTTGAAACTAAATTACTTTGAACATCGGCTAGAAAATATACATCTGTTCAAACCTAATCCGCCTCTAACTGATAAATAAACCGCCCGGTGCTTGAATAACATCCACGCCACGCTTTCGCCATTTTCTGATCGACCTTGTCTTTAACTCGATTAAAAAATGAAAAAGTAACCCTTAAATGTAACGCTATGGTACAAAGAGAGCTCAGTGGAGGCTCTTCTATTTGTCGTTTTTCACAATCGTTGTTCAAGGTTCCTCATGGCCTGTGTTATGGCTTTGATATGTGACTACATGTCGTTTCTAAGCTGCCTTGGATCTAGGTTAGGATGCAACGATCCGAATAGAAACGAATGGCTCTTCTTTCTCACTTGGCTGTTGGAAAGAGATCTTTCTCTCTCCCGCTCCCATGGACAAAACAATCCCTGAGTGCCGGGGGATAAATATTCGGCTTTTATTGCGAACCTTATATAAGCTTGCATGTGCCAGAATAAATGATTTTCCTGCACAATTTAATGTATGCCCGTTCTGATTTGATCAGAAGCATATGTGCCCTGTTATACATATGATAAACTACGATAAAAGCCTGAAGTGGAATAATTGATTTTTTTGTGAAACGGAAATAAGTAATTTGTTCTAAAAATGTCACCCGAGCCATGTGAATAAAAAGACAGATTGATTACCGTTGCAGAGAGATTGGAATAAGAGAGCACCTCAGATGAGAATGTTCTACATCAATATCACACAAATTGATTTATGAACATAAGGTTCAGTTATGACTGTTGTATGTAAGTGTTGTAATAGAACAGGAACGTTTATTAAGCAGGTCACCTTTACTAGCTCACTTGCTCCTTCCTATGTGACAGGGTTCAGTTGCTTATTGTGTTTTCTTCCCAGTGCATCACTCTGGCGTCACTGCCAAGGCCACACTGCCCTCATAAACACATCCAGAAGGGAGTGATTATATCTCAAGATGTGGAGTTCTGGGACTTGCCAGGTCATGCCTCTTTAGAGAGTTGGCCTCACATTGCTTTAGTTTTTTACCTCATGGGAGAGTCTTGCCCCAGTGATCCAACGGGAATGTGTCGTTGTCACCTCCGACACAAGGGCTGGGTTGAGCGCCCATGCTGTGGGCAGCTAAGTTTGTCTCCCAGCTTATTAAACGCTCTAAGCACCATATCCCATTTCTCTTAATTAAGAACAGTGTTGCAGGTCACAGAAAATCATGCGTTCAGCCTCATCTAAAATGGAAAAGTGTTGATGCCATTCTGACATTCTGCAACATCATGAAAAGATCTTCAGATAATGTAAGGCTTTGAATTGGCAATACATCAGGGCATTGAACAAGAGAATATGGTCCTGGGAGATTTGAAAAAAATTTATCTTTTTGCAAAAGATCAGTAGAATTACTTTTTTCCATTATCACTGTGGCAACGGCACTTTTGGGAAATGTAAGATGAAGTACACACTGTGAATCATGTCTGTAACAAACAGATTCTTTAACCTGATTCCCATTGTTCAGAGACTGGAACTTACAATATGAATACCACCACTAACAAGCTAATTTCTAAATACCAATTATTTTAATTGTGTTGTAGATAAACCACATGCTCTTTTCCCAGTCGTCTGTGTTTACAATCGGTCACACAATATCTGGTCGACAAATGTTTATTTTCTCAAATGCTGAATATGAGCCTGAGGACATTATGGTTTCAGTCACTTTATCTCTGACTTCAAAGACTCTGCTTGGAATCAACTGAGTCATAATTAAATTATTCCTATTTAAGTCTTTCTTATAGGGGAGATGATCCTCACACACAGATAGAAACAAAAAGAGGTGCGTGACACTGAATACATCAGGAAAATCTCTGATCCCCTCGTAAAAAAATGAATATATATTATACACTGAATTGAGTAATACACATTATTAAATTATGCATCATTAAATTATTATTGTAATTGTTTATTTGTTTTTATTCTAGATTTCATGTACTAAGGAGGTCATACATTTTGAAAGCATACAGATAAAGTATGAAAAATAAGTACAACTTTCAAACTGTTTTGTAAATATACGAAAACACATTGGCTTATAAGGTGCCTTAGTTGTCATTTAGTCTACAGTTTACATTACACGGATATCTTTCCAGCTATTGGCCAAGTCGTGTTCTTTCACTTAAACATCGGCAAGGAATGTACTGGCCCATTCCTACATAAATAATATTTAATAAATAAAGATGTGTAGACAAATTATGGAAACTCAAACGACAGTAATGTGAGCTGTGTATTTAACGGAACACTGTTTTTCCAATCTGGCCTGGAATCAGAGGCGTTGTTATCCCAACGTCTGCCTGGTCTTCACAAACAAACTCACACTCGTTTAATTTCATCCTCCATTCAATTTGTGTTCATGGAAAGAAAGAAGATTCTGGCACATGAGAATCTAACGTTTTCACTTCATCAGTGGACAAAAGGCGGGGAGGGGGAATGTGCCATGAGAATGTTCCGCAATGCGGCCTATCTTGTCAAAAGAATGGCAAATATAAGGCTAAATGTTCTAAATTAAGCTGTTAGGCATTCCGGTTGCTCTTCCGGAATATTGTGCTGGATAATGGAGACACCGAAACCGAGTTGTGGTGGTTCTCACTACAACAACAACGCATTCCTGTTGCTAGTTCTCACCAGCTGATATTATTTATGTCTGCCTCATTGTTTTGGGTGTCAGAATAAAACCTTGAATATGCCTCTGGGTTTTCCTTTGATTGTGCAGCGGGCTAGTCAGATGTCTGGGGACGTACGATACGGGCCTGTTGGAAGGATAATAATCTTGTACGAGCACGCAAATTCCTTCCCGTGATAAGATGTTGCTTGCTCCTCCATCCGGACTGTAAATCGGCGCAGATTTGACTAAACCAGAACACAGCGTGTGCATTCCGCAGGGTAGTTCACAGCTCAATTGTCAACTTAGCACTCTGTCACTGAGACCAGAATGAGTGAGGAAACCTCTATTGTGCACTTGTAACACATCCATCACAGTGTTTTTTTTTCTTCCTATTTGGCATGTAGGGGTCCCTGGGACGTGTGAACAGCTATGGCATGCTGATTAAATCCTGCCTAAATGCCTGTTCTGCTTTCAGTTTTTTCCGCACCATTAATGATGTGCTGTGCTGTTCCGTCTGTGCCAAGCGGGTCCCTAAACTACACTGGTTGTATTGACAGGCCTGATTCAGTGGATTTCTTTCAAGCGGAGCTTGATGTGAAATAAGTGCTCTGAGAGGATGAGGTATGGCAGCACGTTGTTCCAGGCAACACCTGAAGTATGAGTAATGACGTGAACGCCAAGTAATACGTTTCAAATGGCATTACTACACGAGTCGACCTCGACCTGTCGTCGATTTGTGGTCGCTCGGGTGACCGGGTCATGACAGGTCGATGAGACAAAATAAATCACTGGGCACGTTATCCCAACCCTCTTATAGCGCACGACCCCACCCTCCACCCGTCACCTAAGAAGGTATTTGGTCAGCAAGCTTCTGCTAAAACAGGCGCACCGACCAGGATCGTGGCAGTCTGAAGCCATGTGTCTTTCACATGCATCCTTCAGGCATCTGTTACGTTCCAGCTCCCTAAAGGGAGGGGAACCAGATAACCCATTGCTCAGGCCCACCGATGCCAGCAAAGGGAGTATGGTGTTGTGGTGCGAGAAAAGGACAACAACTAAAAATACCGTAAAACAATGCTTTTATTTAGCCACGGTATTACGTAAATACTAAACAATACTAACGTTCTTGGGAAATTGGGGAGGGCTGGACAGACCAAAGCAAAGAAATAAACAAAACACAACCACTAACCTCCAAGCAACATAAACACATAACAACCCCTATCTGGCACACGACCAAGGTGCCCTAAACAAACATACAGCTGGTGGTCCGCCCAGGTCTAGCTAGTGGTTCTAGACAGAAGTATACCTACGGGTGATGTATACCCCGGGGTAGCTCTAAATCTACTCCCCAACTCCCTAAAGAACAACAAAGGAGAGAAAGACAATTATTACAAATTATAATCACCAACAATCACCAAACAAAATGCTCCGTCCTGCCAACTGGAACACAAAACAGGGATAAACTAATACACACAAAACAAGGCCAAAGGTGCTAAACAAAAATGTCAGGGAATCCATCCCAAAACCATAAAGATCCCCACATGTTACAAACCAACCAGTCAGCAGGAACCGAGAGCGAACTGATCCAAACCTGGGCTTTTTAAAGAGCCCAGGCAGCTGCAGCCACTGATGAAGGGGCGGAGTCCCAAGTCCCAATCACCAGTTGAACAACCAATCAGCTGCTGGATCAGTCTCAGAAGCCTTCTTGCCTGTGGGAAACACAAACACAACAACCACCAGCAACAAAACAATCCCAAAAACCGAACCCAGAACTCTGGGGACGTAACACATCCAAATGGCATTTGTTCCCGTAGATCAGAACAACAGACACATATTTGCACATTCAGTTGTGACCAGGAAGGCCTGAGTAAAGGCATTTGTTTGACAGCATGAGAGCGCTTTACGCATAGTGGTTGACAACATATTACTGAGACTGACAGGAAGCACACACAAAAAATAAAAATAATAAGCAATATTACATGTCCTCAACAAATGAACGTGATGATAGAAACAGCAGTCATCCAGTGGAGGCTGGATAATGACAGCCTGTGAGGAACAGTGGCAAACCTGAAGACATAGTTCCATAAGCCGTATTGCAAAAACACAGGGAATCTACAACAGCAGTCAAACAGATTCGTGCTCAGCACGCCTTATGACAGAAGCACTTAGTATACATTCCACATTATGTATCTAATAATGTAGACAGCAGCCTACACCACTGGAACACACCAGGCCACACCAGGCCAAACACCATGCCACACTAACACACACCACCACACACCAGGCCACACACCACCACACACCAGACCACACACCAGGCAGGCCGCACACCAGGCCACACACCACCACACACCAGACCACACACCAGGCAGGCCACACACCAGGCCACACACCAGGCCACACTACCACACACCAGGCCACACACCACCACACCAGGCCACACCAGGCTACACACCAGGCCACACACCAGGCCACACACCAGGCCACACACACCACCACACACCACCACACGCCAGGCCACACACCACCACACACCACCACACACCAGGTCACACACCAGGCCACACACCAGGCCACACACCAGGCCACACACCAGGCCACACCACCACACACCAGGCAGGCCACACACCAGGCCACACACCAGCACACACCTTTTTTAAAAGACTTAACTTAACTTGAATCCTTTTTTAATACAGCTAGTTAGAAATGTATGCCCATCTTGATTTGCAGTATTATAAAGTTTTATCATTGGATATGAAACCAAATCATTTGTTTGTATTATTTCACAGCTAGATTTGCCGTTACATCTAAAGTGTTCAGTAATATTTCGTATGTACACCACATATAGAGTGGGGATCTAGTTCCTGGCAATCCTTTGAACGCCCGCACCTCCCTCATTGCATTCCCAGATACCATTCCCAACACCTGATGCTCCACCGGACGTTTGTTGTGTTAAGGGTCGAACATTAAAGCAAAAGCAGATTCGATCTGAGAAGTCTTTTCACTTTCCACAGACAACACAGTGAATCCTGCGGTGTCCAGTGGTCCACAGTATCCCATGACAATAGAAAAACACAGCCATCCTACCCTCTCGGGTTCGGCTCCACAGACCACAAATCCTCTCCTTTTGCGGCGTCCATCTTGAAGAGCGAGAGGAGTCGTGGAATGCAGAAAAAAATGGTAGCCATGAGAATGTCTGTAATGAGAAGCAGACTATGGGGGAACTTCTGATGTGATTGTTGTCCGCAGGTTTGCTTTGGCATTTCTGTTCTCGTGTCCCCCCTGCGGCCACAGAAGTCCATGAATATTTAAATGGAATTGGGACTTCCTTCAAACATCAATCAGAACCCATCCATTCAATTACTTGATTTAGATCTGAGATCTAAGGTCCACCTGTACATCGTCAGCAGCTTCTGATGAGAAGAAATACTAGCAGTGCCCATGGCCAAAGCCTAATGAATATTCCAACCATGTGGACAATGAGGCAATACAAAACAGGCTTTCATTTCCAATGAAGAAATACATGATTGTTGGGGTCTAAAATTGAAAAAAAGGTCAGCATGAAATCAAGGGATAAGACTGAAAAGGGCAGAACACTCTGAGTAATCTCTTTGAGGTAACCTCAGTAAGCTACCCATGTATGAAAATAAGACTAAATTCAATATACTCCCATAACTCTGACCTGCAGAGGCCACCGTACACTAGGAGATTTTATTGAGCGAATTCAATATTTGACAGAGTAACCCCTGGAGCAAGAATGTCTCTCCAGAAAAGCTGGAACACATAAATCTTAAGGGAAAAGAAACCTCATATGGTGCATCTCTTCGCAGAATTTCCATTAGCATGAGGTTGCCAGAATATTTTCACTGGTTATTTCATCAGGTCGAAGATAGACGGAGTTGGAGTCATGGAGATAAGGGGGGCGGGGGGTCAGAGAGAGAGAGAGAGAAAGAGAAAAAGAAAGAAAGAAAGAGAGAGAGAGAGAGAGAGAGAGAGAGAGAGAGAGAGAGGATTTGAAGCTTAAAGTAATACAATACTTGATGACAATTGTTCAAAAGCATTCTACAAACCATTCCAAATGAAATAAATACCATTCACATTAACTCTCCTTGGCGTCATTTGATAGGTGTGCTATTTAGCACGAGAGAGGACGTGGTCCTCACAAACACACGACCAGAAAAGCATCTCAGGAGAACGTATCCACTGCTAACAAGAGCCAGACACATTAGCCATAGTGCTATTCTTGGCAGCCGGCGTTCGTGCGTCTATGAAAGACAGATCAGGCAGCAAACAGACATCCACCAGAGGGATTTCAGAGGGACCACTTGAGTGGTTAGTTAATAAAATGTTTGGCTTTCCTATTATCTTAACATATTATAGCCCCCTGGTTCTGGTTGGGCCTCGCTAATTAAGTTAATCAGTGTACTGGACGGTGGTATGTATCTTGATGGGCTGGGTAATGTGGCCCTGTGAAATACCATAATCACAGTCGGTATTGGACCACGGTCCCTGTGGAGGGCTGAGGCAATGACCACATTCCGCCAAACCACTGTTTGACTGTTTTTCTAAGGTCATTGGTCTTGCTACCAAATCCTTACACGAAATGAGGCCTTCAGTGCAGACGAGTGCCTTCAGGAACAGTGTGCATCGCATTCCTCCTAAGAGCAGAGAGAGACATCGAGACAGATGAAGTCATTTCTACACCGGGATCCATGCGGCGCTTTTATTATTTCGCAGAAATAAAGACGTACGTCAACTGGAGACTTTTAGAAATGTGATGTTGGCTTCTGCGGCCAAATTGAACCTCAGAATAACCTGTTGGAGCGCATTAGTAAGTGTGCCCGGAACAGCTGTGGGAACGTCTCATGTCCGACCACAGCTTCATGTGTTAGCTTTAAAGCACAATGAACCTTCCCAGTAATACTACCCTACCAAACTTCGCATTTAATGGAAGTGTGAAGTTTTCAACGAGCAGTGTCAAACATTTACAGCTTAGAAATTAGACCGACTTGTATGGAAGTGAGGGAGAAGTGACTTGGCTTGTATGATTATGATGAATAGTAAAGAGTCCCTTCTAAACAACCACAGAGCTGTAGTGGTGAAACATTGTTTGAGTGGAAACAGATCTGTGATGCATTACAGCCCTCGAAGGAAACATGAAAGGCCAAAATTAAAAGAACTAGCTATCGGGAGGTGAAAGATTCCCCTCAGAAATCGAAAACACTCTCCACTGCCAGCCATGCTGACATCAACTCAGTGGGTCTTCAATCGCTCTTAATCGAGTTACGGAGCTTTTTTCGAAACGGGCTGTTTTGAAATCTGAAATGACACGTCTGAGAGAGCTCAAGGTTCTCATAGAGGGAGCTGGTTTGAATCAGTTCCTCCAGCGGCACACTAGAGCACTGCTGCGTTTCAAAGACGTTCCACCCAACGAGGTGGAAAGGAGATGAGCTGATCCGAAGAGGCAAGGGAGGTCTGGGGGCCAAGGGAACATCACAACAACACATTACACTTATAAACGTTAATATGGGGGGCAGCTCCCTCAAAACACTGGGAGTCCACAGGCATAACGTGAAGCGCTAGATCTTTTTTGATCCGGCTATATCTTCCCTGAGGAACACAGTAAGTTACTGGGACTTCCTGACCTAATGACCTGGTGGAGATGGACGCATGATGGGTCAGCCTGGGGACTCACATGGACAGGTTTAAAGTGAACGTGGACAGGTTTAAAGGGAACGTGGACAGGTTTAAAGGGAACGTGGACAGGTTTAAAGGGAACGTGGACAGGTTTAAAGTGAACGTGGACAGGTTTAAGGTGAACGTGGACAGGTTTAAAGGGAACGTGGACAGGTTTAAGGTGAACGTGGACAGGTTTAAAGTGAACGTGGACAGGTTTAAAAGGAACGTGGACAGGTTTAAGGTGAACGTGGACAGGTTTAAAGTGAACGTGGACAGGTTTAAAGTGAACGTGGACAGGTTTAAAGGGAACGTGGACAGGTTTAAAGGGAACGTGGACAGGTTTAAAGGGAACGTGGACAGGTTTAAGGTGAACGTGGACAGGTTTAAAGGGAACGTGGACAGGTTTAAGGTGAACGTGGACAGGTTTAAAGTGAACGTGGACAGGTTTAAAGTGAACGTGGACAAGTTTAAAGGGAACGTGGACAAGTTTAAAAGGAACGTGGACAGGTTTAAAGTGACGTGGACAGGTTTAATGTGAACGTGGACAGGTTTAAAGTGAACATATGAGAACTCAGCCATGCTCTCCCTGTATCAATACAATGGCTAGGCGAGGTGTTGGCCTGCCATGTCACTTATTCGATTGCGCTGGTATACAGATTGATTAGATAAGATCAATGAACCTGTGACCCGGTGTCAAATGAAAAAGATTAGTGTTTGCGAACCTTTACGTATGACCTGACAAATCTCCCAACAATTTGACATTTTACGGCAGATAAATGTTACCAGGACATCACATCAATTAAGTAATTAAGAGCAAATTGTTAATAAAGAGCAGATGTGGTTAATGAAGACATGTGTCCCAGGTGTACATGTGGCTAACTGTCACCTATCATCGGCGTGGAAAAGAGCGATAATTTCCCCTCCTGGCTGTCCAGTGAAAAGCTCCTTAACATATATCCCACATGTTCAGGTCCTGTGTGTGTCATAAATGTGTTACAGGCAGCCTGGCCACAGAGCTCCATCATGACACCGAATCACAGCACACTCCCCTGACTCACCTAAATCTGAGTCGCTCTCATCACCTCGACACGAACGGAACTGTTTGTGTGGCTACGAGGTGCCTTCAGGAAAGACGTAAAGGAAATGATGCATTAAAAACAGGGCTATATGTTTAACATGACTGTCGTTGTTAAGCTTCTGTTTTATTTAGAAGCCAGGTTGAGCACCTTTGTATACAGTCGCCGACAAAAGTGTAAGCACCCAAACTGACACGTCAGCATCCACATGGTATCCAGATATGTATTTCTTTTTTTTTGCCTGTTGAACAAATACAAGTAATCTGAAATCTAAATCCAAATTACAAATCCTAAAATGACCTGGACAATGCTATTGGCAATTATAGAAGTAGTTAGCTATAATAGTAGATTTTTTTTTAAACTGTTGATTCTTGTTAATTTTGGAATTCAACTCACTTGTGTTGAGTTGCAGGTGTCTGCATTATAAAAACCACTTATTCAACCTGTCTGAATAAAGCAAATGACTAATTCAACCAGTATGAATAGTGAAAATGACTCATTCAATCAGTATGAATAGAAAAAAAGAACTCATTCAACAAGTTTGAAACGAGTAAATTATATAGTCTACTGTTTTGGTCTCACTGCGTGTACAACAATGACCCCATAGAAAATAATAAGTATTTAAAAATAAAATTGAGGATATCCATCTCCAGGAACCCTAATGTTTCTGTTTTTCTTTTTCAGCGATATAGAATAGACTAATAACACGCACCTACACTAAACGCAATGTAAAGAATAATGCAAAACAAAGAGCTACATTTCTCAGTGACTGAACTATCCCAACAGATTGCCAACTCACACCAGCTGTGTACAATCCAACCAAAACCACCTAACCGGAACTAGCCGTGTGCACCCAACCAAAAGCCTGGAGTGGGAACAAAAAGTTCACCACCTGTGACTACACCAGGACACCAGCCGGTGAATTTCCACCCTGTAGGCGGTCTCGTCCCGATCAGAGATTTGACCAATGACGTTGGTGTCATCTGCAAAGTGTGGTGACTGGAGGTGCAGTTGTTTGTGAACAGGGAGAAGAGAAGAGGGGACAGGACACAACCTTGAGGGGAGCCAATGTTGATGGTCAGAAGGTCCGACAGGTGTTTCCCCGACCTCACCTGCTGCCTCTTGATGAAAAGAAAGTCTGTGATCAATTCACAAGTGGGCATGATCACTCCCATGGTGGAGAGCATATCCTGGGGTAGGGCTGGGATTATGGTGCTGAATGCAGAGCTTAAGTCCACAAAACTGGATTCTGGCGTAGGTTCTAGAGGAGTAGTGTTGATCTGGTTGTCCACAGACCTGTTGGCTCTGGAGGCAAACTGCAATGGGTCTAGTACTGGATCAGTGATCAGTCTTGAGTTATGACAGCACCAGGCTCTCAAAGGACTTAATAACCTTAGAGGTCAGGGCAACTGGTCTGTAGTCATTTAGCCGTGTGATCCTTGGTTTCTTGAGGACTGGGATAATGATGGAGGATTTGAAGCAGGCTGGGACGCTGCGTGACTCCGATGATTTATTGAAAATGTCTGTGAACACAGCAGATAGCTGGTCAGCACAGTGCTTGATGGTGGAGGCAGAGACTCCATCAGGACCAGCTGCCTTCCATGGATTTTGACTCTTGAATAGTCCGTCACCAACACAATCAAAAGAGGATGCATTACAGGAGATACGCTGCTGAGGGTCAGAGATGTTAGAAAGACAACCAGCACTTTGCCAAAACACACCTGAAGATACCAAAATCCTTCTCGGACAATCTTCCGTGAGCAGATTTTGGGAATCTTTGTATTTTCAGAAAAAAAGTAAGCCTTTTAAAAAAGAAAACCTTCCACATGGTCAAACATGAAAGGGGTTCAATTACGTTTTTGTGGTAGATTTACCGGCTCTGACACTGGGTGCCTTGAATGTGTGCATTGCACCATGCGGTCTGGAGAATACCGGGGCAATCTAGTGAGTAATGTCAAACCCAGTGTGAGAAGCCTGGATCTCCATCAATGGTCAATGATCTGCCAGCATGACTATCACCCAAGAAAAGTTAAACCGTTCTAAAGTGGCCAGCTTTTAGTACAGATTTAAATCATATTTAAAAACCTGTGTTTTTTTAACTGAGATATGAAAACAGCGGGTGTGGGGCGCCTTCAGATCTGAGAGATCTGGATCTGTTTGCACAAAAAGAGTATAAAAGAGTCCAGAGGGTCAGGAAGTTCCTCCATCACCAGGAAATGACTGACCTTCTGATCATCTGACCACGGGCTACTTAATTAATGCAATATTTCCTGTCTAAGGGAGCTAATTTAGTTTTATTAATCCACTTTTTGAGGAAATGTGTAAAAACGGATCAGTATGACAGCATGATAAGGCAGGTTGAGCCATCTCAAGTTTAAATGCAATCGCTGACAAGCCTGCAGGGTTTGGCTCATTGTCGTTTCATCAGAACTCTATGGAAGGTCAGTCATGTCAATATTTTCAAGTTAATTTCCGTACCGCCGTCGTCTAGACACAGTTCAACGGCAATGCCCGGAAATCATTTGCAGCGAACGACGAAAAGCAAAACGACAAATCCCACAAAACACAACAACAGTATGCTAATGAATCCCAGAGACGACTAAATCCTGTGGATTGTTTCCAAAGGCACCCCTCAGTTTCCAGCGTTCATGTCCCTCACCATCCATCCTAATGCTCAAAGGTTTATCGTACCTCGTTATACCGACGCCAACGGTAGGGTCTTCACCAACCCGCCGTCGAGCCAAAACATTTTCGAGTAGCTCTCATCTACCAGCCAGCACCTCTCCCTGTTTGACATCATGTTTTGGTAACAAGAGCCAGCGGCCCCCAACATCAGAATTGACTTAATATGAGCAGAAAAAGGAACACAGAGCCTCAAACAAGCCCCGATTCCTTTGTGTGCCACGGGGCAGAACAGCCTGCTCCTTGTGATTACAATCAATGGTGCCTGTGATCATCAGAGTGGAAATGAGCTCTTAGCCCAGGAGCACAGCCGCACACACACACACACACACACACGCACTTACGTACACACACACACACACACGGATCCAATCGTTCCCTATGACACACGCACACAGGGACGGAGTCCCTGTATTACTTTTCTAAACACTGTGGTCTGCCAGAGCCAAGTGTCGGCTGCAGTTTGTCCGGCAGCGTTTAGGAGCAGGCAGGGGTACCATCGAGTCTATACAACACGTCACATGACCCTAATGAGGTTTTTTTAGTGAAGTCAATCATTTGGTTTAGAGCGCTCCGACCCTGTTTCAATGGGTTACTCGTTTTGACAGGCACGCCGCTCTGTTACAGTGTAATCAATTTCACACATCTCCTCTTCCCTGCCTCCTGCCTCCTGCTGGCTTTAGAAGAGGTTTAAAACACAACAAAGGCTATCTTAAGTTTCATATCGACTTCTGTAGGCCTCATATTAAACATGAATAAGTGACATTAATTTGTCTAGGTTGGAACCAGATGTATTGTGATCTTTTGCAGACCGTACAGTTGGAAGCCCAATACCAGACAGAGAAAACACATGAATTGTACCCCGACAGAATAAACCTGGAACCGCATTGAGTCACTTTTCTTTCTCTTTAAACAGAGAACGTTACTGATGTGTATTATTTGTCTCCAGTTACCAGATTCCCAGCCTAATTTATTAGAAGACTGGATGGAATAAAGGAAAGTGGTGAGCATATGTTGTAGATCTGTCAATCGTCTTACTAATTATTTTTCATACAAAGGAATTATCTTTAGGGAATAAATGTATTCGCTCAATTTAATCGCTCAAGACAACCTCTCACGTAACAATAAGCGGCTTGAGAAGATCTGAGACGCTTTCAGCCATTCTAACATCCTCTGTGTGGATTCGTTTCATCAGAAGCTGACCCCTGATTGGCTCCTTGTCCCTAAGTCCTCAATCCAGGTTCTGCCACCCCCCTGCGACCCCACCGGTCCCCAGCTGTCATGTTTGTCCTCTGGGGGCACGATGACCTACGACCTGCCAATGAGTCTTTGCTACCGTCCAGCTTTCTGACCTGGGATGCGGTTACTGACTTCAGAGGAAAAGGAGGAAACACTAGATCCAAAGTTAACTCCGGGCCCACTGGTCACTCCTAAAGCTTTAGGCAACTTTGACATGATGACATGGGTCACATATTCCATTACTGGTTGAGAAGCACGGTTCCTCAAGTGATGGGCCTTTATAGAATTCTCCGTAACCAGAATTTGTATCATTACATAACTCATGTTTTACATAATTCCACATAATAAATATTTGCCACACACGTTTCACATAATTCCACATGATAAATGTTATTTCGTGTATGAGGTCCGTCTCCAGAATGTAAATGCAGCCGTGCTGAATGTGTGTACCGGATGTCAGTATGCAAAGCTAACCGACGGAGTATGCCAATAACCTGGCAGATTAATTATCAGCAGGAAACAGAGGTCAATATGTGCATATTCTCAAAAAGGGATTGGCGCTTATCCGAGGAGATTATAAAACGCATATTACTCCGCCCAAATGAGATTTTCGAAGTTTCGTTGCGCGCGGTGAGTCGGGAGAATGATTTCTCATGGGAGGTCGTCCAAGTAAACACTTAGTGATGTCTCAGTGGACCTGTTGTTTACGCTCAACTCTAAACCAGAGGAACTCAATGTCAGGTCCTCCTAAACGTGTGTTTGTGATTTCACACATTAGCATTGCGACGAAAGAGAGAGACGTGTTGCTCCCTCAAGGACCTAGGTAACCTCTGTATATACAACGGGGACACAAACTCTGGTTACCTTCTCAAAAAATCTGGAAAATGTCGTCTTAATATAAACAGATACCATATATGGAGCGGCCCGGGGGCCAGGGGAATTCAGAGAGACCTATATATCCTGGTTCTTTCTGTGCCTTAATGTGACCTCGAGGGTTAATACAGTGTTGTGTTGATATTAACAGAGCTGTTATGTCGTCAATGTTTTTGTAGTAAACCATTGAAAAGGGAAGGTCATCATATCCTGACCAGACCACACTGCATTCCTAGAGCTACTTCCAAACACAAAGTACAAAGCTAACTCGTAGCATTTGTGCTAACCCGGCGCGTGTTGACATAATGTTATGCATTTGTCCTATGGCTGTTCAATGTGTCCCGGGCATGTAGTGAGGTCTCTATACACTCACAGGCGCTCTGGTCTTCATTAGACTACAACTGAACATCCTCCCGGCTCGACAGAGAAGGTCTTTCATCTGCATTTCCCTGCCTGGTCCTGCTCAACCCGGAGTCTAACCAGAAACACCCCGGAGCCCTGGGCAAGGTCAGAGGTCCCACCAGCACACAACATAACAGCAACATCACTTGCGCTAATGGAGAGAGAACAACATTCCAGTTACTTTGCATCAATCTCTCAGACAATATATTCTAGTTCAACCATTCATGTCGCGGGAGCTCCAAGGTGGTTCTGATCTAACCAGGTGGTTCTGATCTGAAAAGAACACTGCACGACTTTGATTGCAATGGAACGAACCTTGAACCCATATGGGAACCAACGTGCGAGCCCTCAAATCATTACGACGAAAAAACGAAACTGGCAACGTGACGAGTGACAATAAATGGGAAATGACTGTTTACCAAGACGGTGTCCTCGTTTGCCTAATGAGATGTGAGTACTGAATTAGAAAGGCCTGGCGCTTACACAGCAGCGCAGGGGAACATCTGAAATCCATAAATACAGCAGATATTGTTTGGACGTTACGACGTGGTTATTATAGGTGAGAAGGGCGAGACGGACAGTTTGATAAATGGCCGATTATGGCTCGGCGCTAACCTGCAGAATGAAGCTGGGAGGTCACAGGAAACGGATGAGAGACAGACTTTCTTTGTTGCTCTCCACTCAAAGGAGTCAGTGTTTTATAAAGCCCCTTTCGATCATAAAAGACAAATGTCAGCAAACAGAAGGGTAAATATTTTACCGAACGGGATCGTCCAAGTGGTCCAAAAGGACATGATTATTCATCCAAATATATTTGAATTGGAGAACAATATCCCCCGTCCAGGGACAATGAGCTGGTAAAACCATGCAAAGTGAATAAACCCTGCCTCGGCTTGTAGTGCCCAAAATGAAGCTTTTGTGCCCGACAACAAGCCTTTTATTTAGCTGTTGCCGTTTTCTTTCCTTGAAAGTCCTTAGAGACTTGGATTTAGTGCAGTACGGCTTAAAAAAGGCTGGAGGCTTTTGTTTTGAGGTTTTCACACTTGTCGGCAGTGGAATTTGCTGTGTGTGTGTGTGTGTGTGTGTGTGTGTGTGTGTGTGTGTGTGTGTGTGTGTGTGTGTGTGTGTGTGTGTGTGTGTGTGTGTCTGTGTGAGTGGAGATGACTGTGACAGGTTGAAAGAGAGAGGGGTTGGTCAGGCTCAAAGAGAAAAGGGGCCTTGGCAAACACTTGCCAGGATCCTGGAACAGCACAGAAGGGGCTTAGCGTGCACGGACTGAGAGGAACTAATCTCCCGTGTGACATAATAGAACTGTACATAAATAACATCCTGAGAGTCGTCCACCACAGTGTCTAACTGGCTGGAGAACAGGAAGCCTGACTGGCTGAGACGCCGGGCACTGAATAATTAGCTAGCGGCTATGGAAAGTGTTGTGAGGTGAGATCGGGGTGGGGTCTTGACCATTTGGATGTGTGGGCATCTTTAGAAGTGCCCAGTGCCAATTGTCTACAGTCTAGACTCCTATAGGCCCTGTAGTTCCCAGTGCTGTGTTAAACATACACTCTAGCACACAGCCATGGCCACCAGGGTTATTCATAAGATCTGGCAATACTCAGTACATTAATATTCTACATTTGTTCAGACACAGCACATTACTGCAGTTCTCATGTTATTCACATATTTTTGATATCGTGCTAGTAATGAGTAATGCATCATATAATAGCTTGTGACAATGGCATTGTTTAAAACCCACGTGCACAGAACACTTGGCAACCTGTAGGCGAGCTAATCAGCTATGTCAGTTGTGTATATGAAAAGCGAACCAAAATGTGAGCCCTGGAACAGCCTGGACGTTATAAGTCAGGGCTAACCATGTGTTACCCGCTGTGTTGGCCAAAACAAATGTCAGGATGTCCAGGCTATGTACAACTCCATCAGGCCAAACACTTGGCTAGTCCTCTGAGGTGTTCCCTCGTTCGGTAAAGGTTTTGCTGTCACCACAGGAAAATATTCACTGTGCCGAGTCGGTTGCAGAACGCGTCCTAAATAGAAGCAAAGAGAAAATCATTATAACGAACCTAACTGAAATTGGCCTAAATGAGATAATTTACCTAAATCACTAAACCCCATTTATTTGAAAAGAGATGGGGTTGAGGACTTATTAATTTAAAGATGTTCCAATACAGGTCTACAGGGCAGAATACTGCAGTTTATATGTGAGTGTTACAGTATGTCCAGGGCACCAAAATCTGCTTGTAAGCTCCGAAGGACCTTAATTTGGACCGTTTGAGTGCATATCTCTAGAACCAGTGGGAGTTTGGTGAATATGCTGTGTAAAAGTCAAAATTTCTAAAGACCAAGCCAAAATAAGCGCCAGAATTTGCCAAAGTCAGTTGTTTGGATCATATACAGACTTTAATATAATCTCCTCAGAGCAATTTCAATTAAGATGGAAAAACATGAGGAATAGGTTAAGGATTATTTTATTACTTAACATTTTATACAGTTTCTACCATGGAAAAATAACATGTAACATAAGACTATATTTACAATTCCATTTTTACAAAATGTCTTTACAAGATGTTTTGCCGGTTCAAAAACTCTAGACTAGAACACGAAGAAAAACACATTCACACACATCCACACACAAACAAAACATTGTAATACACACATAAATAAATATAGACATTCACTGACTGTTACACAACAAATATTTCTACAGCCAAGAACATAGAAAATTCCGTCATTGCCACACAAAGTTATAATTTCATTAATAAACATGACATATTATTCCCCATATAATTCTCTGTTAATCTGTTAATAAAACATTGCTAACATACTCAAGGAGGTAACACAGATGTATTCATGCCTACAGAACACTAATGTTTGACATGCAAAACCATTACAAGCATTCAATTTGAAGCTAGTAATTCATTTACAGTTAAAATCAATTGTACTTCTACATGCAACACACTAGGAGAAATACTCTGGTTTAAGCTACACTGGTTTTAGTCATTCAGCAGTACATATGGTTTGCCGAAGAGCCATGTTTTACTTAAAACTAAATAAATAGGTGAAATCCATCGCTCTTGTCTCGATCAATACATGATTGTGTTTTACAATTGTATGGCATTATCTCCAAAGTGTCTTCAACGTGGTTACCATCAAAATCCACTTTTTTTCTAGCAACCTTTGAGTCATTTTCACTTAATGATATACAGTTGGAATTTATCTTTGTCGCTTGGATCGATTAAACCAAAAAGTTTCATAACAGCACTCTCTTCCTGTCCAACAAAGTGTTCAGTGAACTAACAGGAGAATGAACTAATGAGTCCTAAAGGTAAAGAGAACGTACAGCACGTATCTGAGTATACGTTACCGAGAGCACAGTCATCGGGTGGAATCACTAGAACTGTGAGGGGAGGGAAAGCTACGCTGTACAGTCTGAAGGAGAACCCATATCTCACGGGTTGGGGTCAGAGTTCATGGCCTGCAGTATTTGCTGTGTATCTGTCTGGTTCCACATTGTATTCCATCCCCGGCGGCAGGGGAGGTGGGGGGGGTTCTGCTAAGAGACTTTGGTTCCGGTCCCAATGGGTCTGATGAGCACCAGAGTTTCAATGTCTCTCTGCGGACGGCTTCTGGTGTGCATGGTGTTGCCTGAGTCTGGGTCCTGCAGCACACAAAATTTCGTTAATAACAGTCTCTATCTCTACAACATTATACTTCCTACATTTCCGTTTAGCAGACGCTCTTATTTAAAGCCACGTATAGTTATGAGTTCATATGTTTTCCGTTTTCATCCAAAATGGCGGAGGGAATCAACTCCACAACCCTGACGTCACGCTCTTCTAGATGAGCTAAACTGGCCCAACATATTGATCAAAATAAGGCAGGACTGGTTAACTCTGCTCCAAAAAGTTATTAGTCTGTAGAGTCAATCCCTAATGAGTGTGACCGCATGTGATCCTAGCTCTATGAAACCCCCAGGGGGAACCCCAGAAACCCGGCCTGGAGCCCCCAGCTGTGGTGAGACTGGGCTAATACTCACGGTGTTGCTGGACCGGTAACACACTGGGGGTCTGGAAGGCCTTGACGGTGGCCGGGCCCTCTCCTCCTGATGTGATCACCTGGACCTCCAGTCTGTAGAAGGTGGCCGGACGCAGGTTGGACACCACCAGCAGGTTATGGTCCTGAAAGGGTTAACAGCGCGAGAACGTTAACCATCTCTAGTGCCACGCGAGTAGTGACACCCTGTGTACGTGGGCGCTATTCAGCTACTAGTAGTGACACTCTGTGTACGTGGGCACTATTCAGCTCCTAGTAGTGACACCCTGTGTACGTGGGCACTATTCAGCTACTAGTAGTGACACCCTGTGTACGTGGGCACTATTCAGCTACTAGTAGTGACACCCTGTGTACGTGGGCGCTATTCAGCTACTAGTAGTGACACCCTGTGTACGTGGGCGCTATTCAGCTACTAGTAGTGACACCCTGTGTACGTGGGCACTATTCAGCTACTAGTAGTGACACCCTGTGTACGTGGGCACTATTCAGCTACTAGTAGTGACACCCTGTGTACGTGGGCGCTATTCAGTTACTAGTAGTGACACTCTGTGTACGTGGGCGCTATTCAGCTACTAGTAGTGACACCCTGTGTACGTGGGCGCTATTCAGCTACTAGTAGTGACACTCTGTGTACGTGGGCACTATTCAGCTACTAGTAGTGACACCCTGTGTACGTGGGCGCTATTCAGCTCCTAGTAGTGACACCCTGTGTACGTGGGCGCTATTCAGCTACTAGTAGTGACACCCTGTGTACGTGGGCGCTATTCAGCTACTAGTAGTGACACTCTGTGTACGTGGGCACTATTCAGCTACTAGTAGTGACACCCTGTGTACGTGGGCACTATTCAGCTCCTAGTAGTGACACCCTGTGTACGTGGGCGCTATTCAGCTACTAGTAGTGACACTCTGTGTACGTGGGCGCTATTCAGCTACTAGTAGTGACACCCTGTGTACGTGGGCGCTATTCAGCTCCTAGTAGTGACACCCTGTGTACGTGGGCGCTATTCAGCTCCTAGTAGTGACACCCTGTGTACGTGGGCACTATTCAGCTACTAGTAGTGACACCCTGTGTACGTGGGCGCTATTCAGCTACTAGTAGTGACACCCTGTGTACGTGGGCACTATTCAGCTACTAGTAGTGACACCCTGTGTACGTGGGCGCTATTCAGCTACTAGTAGTGACACCCTGTGTACGTGGGCGCTATTCAGCTACTAGTAGTGACACTCTGTGTACGTGGGCGCTATTCAGCTACTAGTAGTGACACTCTGTGTACGTGGGCGCTATTCAGCTACTAGTAGTGACACTCTGTGTACGTGGGCGCTATTCAGCTACTAGTAGTGACACTCTGTGTACGTGGGCGCTATTCAGCTACTAGTAGTGACACCCTGTGTACGTGGGCACTATTCAGCTACTAGTAGTGACACCCTGTGTACGTGGGCACTATTCAGCTACTAGTAGTGACACTCTGTGTACGTGGGCGCTATTCAGCTACTAGTAGTGACACACTGTGTACGTGGGCGCTATTCAGCTACTTGCCAGGATTAATCTAAGCTGATGGAAAGTTATGGAAAGCTTATTATTTTCTAATTACAAGTTAAATAGCATTCCTTTTATTTTGCTAAATCTCTCCCTCCCTGTCTCTCTCTCTCTGCCTGGTAAACCGAGAGTACTAGATAGATATGGTGTTTGTATCTTTGGACCCGCGAGGGTTTTCCTGGGTGGCCGAGACAAGCGGAACATGTTGTTGATAGACTCAATTATCTAAACTCAATGTGTTAGCAGCAGCAGCGGCTCTCTGAGAGGATGAGAGAAAAAGTGAGGAAGGTAAATGGACCTCGGGAGTAAGAGAACTTCTAATCCAGGACAACACCGCTTATCTGCTTCTTCATGTAATGAGGACAATGCTGTGTATCCTTAAAATACCTCCTGGCAGGCGTTGAATAATCATCAAGTGCTGAAGATACAACTTATTTCTTAGAGAAAATATATTCCGGCTAAAAATGTTATCCTTCCGAAGGCTAAAAGGCACATTCTGTTGGTACCTGTAAGTGACTGCATGCGTCTTCACAAACAAAACGTCCAGTCATAGCAACAAGGTTATTTTCATTGGGTTGAACAGACTTACTGGAGGAAGAATTTGTGACTGGGAGATGATGCTGTTCGGCAGGCTGTTTTGTCGGCTCTCTGTGGTGACCTCGGCCCAGGTGACCTGAAAGCCTGTGATTCGCTGATGAGCCAGGACCCGTGACACGCGCCACAGGAAGTTGCCTGTGATGTTTCCCTCGAGGATCGAGAAAATCGCTGTCAGGTTTTCTGGCTTAGCCAACACTTTGGGAACCGGGACTGTGGAGCAAGATGGGAACATGTACTGATAGAACTGTGTTCTGGGCATTATTTAAAGTGTACAGGCTGGTGTGGTAAGAATCGAATTGAATAAATGAGGCAACGATCTTCCGTAATGCGCCAGACTCCTAGACTCCTGAGAAAATTGTTGAAATGAACACGTTTCTTGGAAGCCAAAGAGTCGAGCACATAACATTACATAGAAACAAGAAAGTGAGCTGATTCTGATTCCCATGTTATGTGACTCACCTCCCTCGCCGGGACACGGGATGTGTTTGTGGCTCTTGCTCCTGATAGTGGAGCAGGACGGGGTGAGGAAGGTGGTGCTCTCGTCCTTGGCACGCCTCTTGGACTTGAGCATGTGGACGGTGACCTTGTACTTGCACGAGAAGAGCAACCCGGGCAGGTTGATGTAGTTCTCCTGAGCCAAGAAACACATTGAACGTTCAGCGACCTGGTGGTTTGGACGTGATGCCGTGCGGGTCACGTCCCTGGGAACCGGCGCGGATAATGGAATGCATAGATCTATTAGGGGATCGGGTTTCACACCAATGCCCTGGAACATGGCCCACATTAATGCGCCACTTTTAACCATCACATGTCAGGGACTTGACCTACAAGTTTCCCTTGACTCTTTAACAGAAAATCTCTTCTTTCTTTTCTTGTTCTTAGCGTAACACGAAGAGGGACACATGATGAAGACCCAATACATTTTGCGGAAATTAGGATGGAATCTATGTTCAATGATAATTGGCAGCGATAATGTCAATGTGTGTGTGTGTGTATCTGTGTATTCTCTCTGATATTCAGGGGCCGTGATTAAAAGTTATCCAAGGCGCCATGTTAGTGCACAAGAGACTAGGACAAGCGCCATGCTGGAATCCTTCCCAGGGATCCACAGAAAAAGGATGTGTATTTCCTAGCAACCAGAGAAGAGCTCCCTGAAGAATGCGTTGATTGCTGGGCCGATGCTACGCTGGAACAGGTCCAAGTTCAACCAGGTCCACACACACTCCCCCGACCCAACCCCCTCCACACACACAAACACAAAACCCCACCCAACCCCCGTCAAACACACACACAACCCCACCCAACCCCCGTCAAACACACACACTAACCCCATCCAACCATCTCTACATACACACACACACACACCAACCACACCCAACCCCTGTCACACACTCACACTCATACATACACACCAACCCCACCCAACCCCCTCCCACACACACACACCAACCCCACCCAACCCCAGTCACACACACACACACACACACACACACCAAGCACACCCAACCCCTGTCACACACACAAGGTTCACACGCACACACACACACACACACACACACACCAACCTCCCCCCAACCCCTGTCACACACACAAGCGCTCACACACACACATGAGTTTTCATGCTTGGGGTACATGGTCCCCAATTCCCGGAAAACATTGTTCTAGTAGTGTTTCTATTGGGCAGCTCACCACACATGTTTGACCACACCGACTGAGTCACAATCAAAACAACAGTGGCTGATTTGCCAGCTCCGAACCCACACAACACGGGTCCTGAGTGGGGGGCCTTTTTCAGTGCCAGACAATAGAGGCTGGCAGACCCCTGCATAGGACTGTGTTGAACAGTCACGGGTCTATACAACCACCAACACAGAGTCTGATTGGTTGATTCTTAGTGGAGGATTTGGGGGATGGGACTGACCTGTGTGACAGACTTCTCTGGTTCTCTGGTCTCGTTATGGCTGCAGTACTCGGGCACCCACTGGACATGGTAGCGACTCACCAGAGGGTCTGGGTGGAGAGGAGGAAGAGTTAGGAGGAAGAGGACGAACCGGACGAAATGTGACCGGGTGTCAACTCGCTACAAGGTGCCTGATTAACATAACATCATCAGATATTATTCAGTACATTCCGGTACGTTGGTTGGAGAAAAATTATTATAAAAAAATTGCGTAATAAATGATCTTGTCTCATAATGAATAATGTCAGACCGCCTGTAATCACATTCTTCGTATCAGGGAGTCACACATATTGCTGATATTTGTCTGGAATAATGAATACCTCCTTACATTTCATAATCTCAACATTACATTCATGTCAACATAAAACCAGAAACTATTTTCTTTAGGATAAGACTAATAACGGTTAATCACATCCGACCAGCGGTACGGAGAATGGATGATCTCTCAAACGGAGAATGGATGATCTCTCAAACTGAGAATGGATGATCTCTCAAACGGAGAATGGATGATCTCTCAAACGGAGAATGGATGATCTCTCAAACGGAGAATGGATGATCTCTCAAACGGAGAATGAATAATCCCTCAAACGGAGAATGGATGATCTCTCAAACGGAGAATGAATAATCCCTCAAACGGAGAATGGATGATCTCTCAAACGGAGAATGGATGATCTCTCAAACGGAGAATGAATAATCCCTCAAACGGAGAATGAATAATCCCTCAAACGGAGAATGGATGATCTCTCAAACGGAGAATGGATGATCTCTCAAACGGAGAATGGATGATCTCTCAAACGGAGAATGGATAATCCCTCAAACGGAGAATAAATAATCCCTCAAACGGAGAATGGATGATCTCTCAAACTGAGAATGGATGATCTCTCAAACGGAGAATGAATAATCCCTCAAACGGAGAATAAATAATCCCTCAAACGGAGAATGGATGATCTCTCAAACGGAGAATGGATGATCTCTCAAACGGAGAATGGATGAGCTCTCAAACGGAGAATGAATAATCCCTCAAACGGAGAATGGATGATCTCTCAAACGGAGAATGGATGATCTCTCAAACGGAGAATGGATGATCTCTCAAACGGAGAATGGATGATCTCTCAAACGGAGAATGGATGATCTCTCAAACGGAGAATGGATGATCTCTCAAACGGAGAATGAATAATCCCTCAAACGGAGAATGGATGATCTCTCAAACGGAGAATGGATGATCTCTCAAACGGAGAATGGATATGAACATGATACAATAAGAATTAATTTGAACAAACACATTCAAAAATGTCCTGAATGTTGTGTTGAAACAATTCACTTAGTAACAGAACAGTGGAGTTGTTCTTCAGCTAATCAGTGCTGTTTATGCTCCCATTACATTGGCCCCGTTATTTTACTGCAATTATTATTCACCCGGCTGTGTGCGTTCCTACGTGAAATTATCCTTCTACGATAAATAATTGAGTTATGCTGCGTTAGCCTTTGGCAGGGACCCCAATTGCGGTCGGTAGATAAAAGGACGCCTTTGAAGGTTTCGACGCGGATCTGGCGAGCACAGCCTCGCAGCGCTTTGGAAGCAGAAGAGAAGATTTACGGCGAAGCGGGAAAGTGGGGGAAAATAAACAAGATATGCATAGCTGCTGCTGACAGAGACGGGAAGAGGTATGTAAAACGAGGGAAGGAACATGGAAATCAGGTTTAATCAGGCAGGTTGGGATGAATGGTGGCTGTGAGCTACCCTCTACAGTCTGCCTGCCTGTCACCCACTACCTCTGCCACCCCCCCCCCCTAGTTATCAGCAGCGTTGGGTTAACCCCTCCTCCAGCCTGATGATCAGAGCACACACAGTCTGACCAATGAGGGCGAGAGCTTAGGCGTTCAGGGACCATGTCGCTCTCTGTCCAGGCCAATGGGCTGCTTCTACCTGTGTGAACCGTGTGGTGAGGGCCAGATTCAGAGCCATCCATCATCAGGCCAGTTCCAGACCCAGGCTGTGCCCACCGAACGACCACCCTGCCAGGCCAACACAGCTGTATACTGAAGGAGAATGTGGAGCTGGCCCAGAGCTACCAGCCAAACCCACTCTGTTGAACATGCGCCCAATCCAATTACCTGGTGTCCGTTCTGGACTAGGAATTCACTCTCTCTTCCTCCATCTCTCTGACAGTCTCTCCCTAACCTCACCACCCCTCTGGTTCTCTGTCTCTCTCTCTCTCTGTCTCTCTCCCTCACCCTCTCCGCCTCTCCCTCCCCCTCTCCGCCTGTCCCTCCCTCTCTCCCTTCCTCCCTCCCCCTCTCCGTCTCTCCCTCCCTCTCTCCCTCCCTCCCTCTCTCCCTCCCTCCCTCCCTCCCTCCCTATCTCCCTCTCCCTCTCTCCCTCCCTCTCCGTCTCTCCACCTCTCCCTCTCCGCCTCTCCCTCTCTGTGTAATTCAGCAGACGACCTCTCCCATCAGAAGCACTCCCGGGCATTTCCTCTCCTCTCTTAGGCCAGGCCAGTCCGGGCATTCCTGCCTTCACTCTGTGGAGTTTGGCTCGGGCGATGACACATATTAGCAACATAACACAGTCCAGTTAATACAATTTGACAGGCTGTGCTCGACGTGCGCCTTTCAAGTTTTCCATCCTTCCAATCTGGTCTTCTTACGCGTTGGGGTACGGAGTCGAATCTACGTCGCGGGTCGAAACCCTTTCACCTATTCTTGGTGCGTGTTTGAAAAGTGACATACGGTCTTGTAAAACCAAATTGACAGCTGCCCAATTAAAATGGAGGAGTCATAAACTACAGCTGTCAATAATCTCTAATATTGGACTCTCATTCAGCGTGTTTATTGCTCTTCAGCTAACAGCTAACAGCTAACCTCAACATTCACATCCATCACCCGACGCTCGAAACACTCAAAGACACACAGTTTCATTAAGTTGCTCCGCACGTTCCAAGAGCATTTCCCCACAGATTGAACTTCATTGCGAGTCATTCATCTCTTCACATTGATTAACTGATGGGAGTATTACAGTAAGCAGTAATCACAGCAGGTCATGAGTCCGCATACGGTACACAAATGTGCCACATACCTCCTCGGTTCTTCCAGTAAACGCGGACCTGCAGCTGGCCATCCTGGTAGAAGGGTGTGCCCACCTCCAGGGTGCCCGCTGGGTGCTTGCCCACGGTGGAGCCCGCGGTAATCATCTCCTCCTCCTTCTTCTTGTCTTTCTTCGACGCTGCTTTAACTGACAAGCGAAAGATTTCCACAATACGGAGGATTTAATAACAGCTCGAAATGTTGTTGTCAGTGTACAAAATGGTCGTAAAACGTCAGCAGACGACGGGTTACGCTGGAGCCTCACCTGAGACGTCGTTCTGGACGCTGGTGTTGAATTGGAGAGACGCCTTGGAGCTCTTCAGCCTGACCTGACCCCAGTAGGTCACGGCCTGCAGTTCTACTGAGTAGCTACTGTTGGTGAGCAGCCCGTCCACGTCCACCCAGCTCTGGGCCTGAAACCGCACAGAGCCCACATGCATGTCACTGACCCCGGTTCTAGCCCAAACGGGGCCCTGTCCTAGCCCAAACCGGGCCCTGTCCTAGCCCAAACCGGGCCCGGTCCTAGCCCCGCCCGAGCTGAACCCTTCACCCAGAACGCGTGTGCTAAACCAACGCGAGCGGCAGACAGTGTCAGTCTAGGGCATGTGGCCGCCCGTGGCCTCGCGGGTTCGTGCGAGGGAGCCGTGTTATCGCCGACCCCCTGGGGTTTCATTAGGTCGGGTTCAGGTCTCTGCATTCCTCCGTCAGCATGAGCCTGATCGCCTTCAGTTATTGACCAGTGCTTGTTTTGACATTCCACCGTCAGCAGCTAGCTCTCCAAACCCCGAGGTACCAGAGTGGAAACCACTAATACATGGGTCACTAGATATCTGGTGTCGCCCGGCGCTCTCAGCATCGCGCCACATCTGCAACTGGTTACCGACACTAATTCGGGATTTCTACGCCAGAGCGAACGGCTTCATTCGCTTCACAGAGACGTAAAGCAATGTAGACATTCGCCGCAAGTGCACTTATACCAGTTCATTCGAAAAGGTAATCTACTTCTATCCAATTACCAGGTTTTCACTCGGCTAGATGTTTTTCCTCATGCCAGGTAACCGCTACTCCAAACGAAAATATAAAGTAGCCGGTTCCAGAGCTGAATGCTGAAATAATATGTGGTTTATGGCTACATAAAAACATGAGCAATTCCATTAAGGGCTGGTATATAATGGCACGGCTAACAATTAAATTTACAGGCACTCTGCGTTGCATCACCACTTGATTTATCAAGCAGTAAATGTGGCACAAATGATACTTATATTCTGTTTTATTTCGAAACTTAACCGAGCGTTAAAGGGGAGCTTCATTTGATTAACAAAATAAATAAAATGAAAATGTCCAGTGGGGCGCGGCTTTGTGAGCTCCAGCGGATTATGTTAGCAAATGCAATTTGCATTGAGTTGCTGATTTGTTTTCCTATTGTGTGGTCTCTGGTTCTTATTTACAGGGCTGAGACTAGGGGATATGGCTCAGTCAAATATGAGTCTGATTCAACCGGGCCCGCCCAGACCCAAGGGCCCATACCCCAGGGCCCTAGCCTCCCAAACCACTGACACTCCCCTCAGACAGGGGGAGAGAAACGAGGACACTTACCCCGTTGGTTATCTTCCTCCTCTTCTTCTTGGTCGGTACCAGGGACTTGCCAGGGACGGTCCAGCTCCAGAACACTTTGTAGTGATGCACAGGGATGTCGGGCTCCTCTGGCAGGGTCCAGTTGAGACGGGCCGTCATGGTTCCCTCAGGACCCAGAGTCATGTTGGTGACTCGCAGGCTGGCAGGGCTGGGAGGAGCTGCGGGATCTGGGGAGAGACCAGGAACGCCCCATCGTCATATTATTCACCACAGATCTGCTTCACCCACCCACCCTCCATGTCATATTATTCACCACAGATCTGCTTCACCCACCCACCCTCCATGTCATATTATTCACCACAGATCTGCTTCACCCACCCACCCTCCATGTCATATTATTCACCACAGATCTGCTTCAGCCACCCACCCCCCAACCTGCCCCCCCCCAACCCCAAAAGGACTAACAGAAGAGGATCATGTCAGAAGTACATAGGTACAGAATCGTGTCAGACACGGAGTGAGAACTATGGTTCCTCATTGTAAGACAGGTGTCAGACCGGAATACATCAACGCTAGATACGTCTCTGAGCTGAGACAGCCACGTTGTCTTTGTGTCTGTAGTTATGGGCTGGTGATTCACAGACCAATTTCAAAATAGAATTAACGACTGACATCCAATAAAAAGCGCCCACTAAATGCGCCACAGAAATATGGTTATCCTCAATGAGACAGATGTTTGGATTAGATGTTTGCACCAGTTGAGGCAGCTCAGCAGTACAGCTCAGAGGGGCATTTAGAGTGAGATCAGGCCGGTATGAATGACGGTGTTAAGTAATTAGACCAACACTGGCAGTCTGTCATGAAATGTTATAACAGGTGTCATGTCCATGACAGAATTACACAGAACATAGAGCGTAGGTCAGGGGTCATCAAACACATGCTGGCTCCACCTAGGTGTGGATATGTGTTTGCACACCTGAATGGACCAGGACAAGTCTGGTTAAAGCCCAGCAGATGGGGTCTGCCACAGGAGTGCTATCTGCTGCTGTGTACAGTCTGTGGATGAAGGCAGGTCTGTGGGTGAGGGCAGGTCTGTGGGTGAGGGCAGGTCAGTGGGTGAGGGCAGGTCAGTGGGTGAGGGCAGGTCAGTGGGTGAGTCAGTGGGTGAAGGCAGGTCAGTGGGTGAGGGCAGGTCTGTGGATGAAGGCAGGTCTGTGGGTGAGGGCAGGTCAGTGGGTGAGGGCAGGTCAGTGGGTGAGGGCAGGTCAGTGGGTGAAGGCAGGTCTGTGGGTGAGGGCAGGTCAGTGGGTGAGGGCAGGTCAGTGGGTGAGGGCAGGTCAGTGGGTGAGGGCAGGTCAGTGGGTGAGAGCAGGTCAGTGGGTGAGGGCAGTTCAGTGGGTGAGGGCAAGTCAGTGGGTGAGGGCAGGTCAGTGGGTGAGGGCAGGTCAGTGGGTGAGGGCAGGTCAGTGGGTGAGGGCAGGTCAGTGGGTGAGTCAGTGGGTGAAGGCAGGTCTGTGGATGAAGGCAGGTCAGTGGGTGAGGGCAGGTCAGTGGGTGAGGGCAGGTCAGTGGGTGAGGGCAGGTCAGTGGGTGAGGGCAGGTCAGTGGGTGAGGGCAGGTCAGTGGGTGAGGGCAGGTCAGTGGGTGAGGGCAGGTCAGTGGGTGAGGGCAGGTCAGTGGGTGAGAGCAGGTCAGTGGGTGAGAGCAGGTCAGTGGGTGAGTCAGTGGGTGAAGGCAGGTCTGTGGGTGAGGGCAGGTCAGTGGGTGAGGGCAGGTCAGTGGGTGAGGGCAAGTCAGTGGGTGAGGGCAGGTCAGTGGGTGAGGGCAGGTCAGTGGGTGAGGGCAGGTCAGTGGGTGAGGGCAGGTCAGTGGGTGAGTCAGTGGGTGAAGGCAGGTCTGTGGATGAAGGCAGGTCAGTGGGTGAGGGCAGGTCAGTGGGTGAGTCAGTGGGTGAAGGCAGGTCTGTGGATGAAGGCAGGTCAGTGGGTGAGGGCAGGTCAGTGGGTGAGGGCAGGTCAGTGGGTGAGGGCAGGTCAGTGGGTGAGGGCAGGTCAGTGGGTGAGGGCAGGTCAGTGGGTGAGTCAGTGGGTGAGAGCAGGTCAGTGGGTGAGAGCAGGTCAGTGGGTGAGGGCAGGTCAGTGGGTGAGAGCAGGTCAGTGGGTGAGAAGGCAAACCAGAGGAAATTGGTTTTAATGAGAAAACAATCAAGACTACAAGCATGGTCTCTCCCTCTACTCCCTCCTCCACTCTCTCCTCTACTCTCTCCCTCCACTCCCTCCTCCGCTCCCTCCCCCACTCCCTCCTCCGCTCCCTCCCCCGCTCCCTCCCTCCTCCGCTCCCTCCTCCACTCCCTCCTCTACTCCCTCTTCTCCCTCTCCTCCACTCCCTCTCCTCCGCTCCCTCTCCTTCATTCCCTCTCCTCCACTCCCTCTCCCGCTCCCTCCCCCGCTCCCTCCTCCGCTCCCCCTCCGCTCCCCCCTCCGCTCCCTCCTCCGCTCCCTCCTCCGCTCCCTCCTCCGCTCCCTCCTCCGCTCCCCCTCCGCTCCCCCTCCACTCCCTCCTCCGCTCCCTCCTCCGCTCCCTCCTCCGCTCCCTCCTCCGCTCCCTCCTCCGCTCCCTCCTCCGCTCCCTCCTCCGCTCCCTCCTCCACTCCCTCCTCCACTCCCTCCTCCACTCCCTCCTCTACTAGTGGAGGGGGGGCTCCACTACCTCTCCTCCCTCGCCCACCTGAAACACATTTTGCACATCATACATTTCAAAGTGTAATGGGACGCATCATTTCAGAACAAACCTGCTAATGTTTTGTGTGCTGT
The DNA here is from genome assembly GCA_029465975.1 of Dallia pectoralis. Classification (NCBI taxonomy): domain Eukaryota; kingdom Metazoa; phylum Chordata; class Actinopteri; order Esociformes; family Umbridae; genus Dallia; species Dallia pectoralis. Next base: position 21,294,035 of record CM055731.1, on the reverse strand, counting down.
AACAATAATCAGGGGGTTCTCTCCACAAATTGCCCAAACCATGTAGGGGGCGCAAAATTGCAATCAGATGATCAGGCTGCGTAAATAACAATGGAATTACAGTATCCGTCCCTCGTCAAGACTGACAGCTCCCATCCATCAACATTGTGGGTCTGATGGGACTGACTGCAGGTCATTTCCCAGCTTCCACCTGGTGCTTGGTGATGTCACGCAGCCTGTCAGAACACCCTAGGGACTACATGTTAAAATAGAAATGACAAGCAAGGTCATTCAGTAACGTACCCCCAATGACATGAGAAGGGCTTTGGTCTAGAATGTGTGCGTTTAAATTCCTTGTTGGGTATTTCACGTTATCCTCTCCCAGTCCATACAGGCATTATCCTCTCACAGTCCATACAGGCATTATCCTCTCACAGTCCATACAGGCATTATCCTCTCACAGTCCATACAGGCATTATCCTCTCACAGTCCATACAGGCATTATCCTCTCACAGTCCTTACAGGCATTATCCTCTCACAGTCCATACAGGCATTATCCTCTCACAGTCCATACAGGCATTATCCTCTCCCAGTCCATACAGGCATTATCCTCTCACAGTCCATACAGGCATTATCCTCTCCCAGTCCATACAGGCATTATCCTCTCACAGTCCATACAGGCATTATCCTCTCACAGTCCATACAGGCATTATCCTCTCCCAGTCCATACAGGCATTATCCTCTCACAGTCCATACAGGCATTATCCTCTCACAGTCCATACAGGCATTATCCTCTCACAGTCCATACAGGCATTATCCTCTCACAGTCCATACAGGCATTATCCTTTCACAGTCCTTACAGGCATTATCCTCTCACAGTCCATACAGGCATTATCCTCTCACAGTCCATACAGGCATTATCCTCTCCCAGTCCATACAGGCATTATCCTCTCACAGTCCATACAGGCATTATCCTCTCACAGTCCATACAGGCATTATCCTCTCCCAGTCCATACAGGCATTATCCTCTCACAGTCCATACAGGCATTATCCTTTCACAGTCCATACAGGCATTATCCTCTCACAGTCCATACAGGCATTATCCTCTCACAGTCCATACAGGCATTATCCTCTCACAGTCCATACAGGCATTATCCTCTCACAGTCCATACAGGCATTATCCTCTCACAGTCCATACAGGCATTATCCTCTCACAGTCCATACAGGCATTATCCTCTCCCAGTCCATACAGGCATTATCCTCTCACAGTCCATACAGGCATTATCCTCTCACAGTCCATACAGGCATTATCCTCTCACAGTCCATACAGGCATTATCCTCTCACAGTCCATACAGGCATTATCCTCTCACAGTCCATACAGGCATTATCCTCTCACAGTCCATACAGGCATTATCCTCTCACAGTCCATACAGGCATTATCCTCTCACAGTCCATACACCATGGAAACAATTACGTCCTCGTCCTCTCATGGTAGCCAAAGACAAAACGCAGCCCCCGACTGACAAAAACGTATCCCACAGGCACGTTAGTAAAGCAAACAACGTGAAAACTCTGCAATAGGCCAAATAGGCCTGCTCCATTTAAATTTGATCCGAGCGCATTTCCTGTACTCGTCAAACCCAGACATCTTATCTGCAGGACATCAGATCAAACATAGACACAATATTACATTTATAAACCTGTAATCCGCGGGAATTCCATAACAATTGGCTGGGTGCGTTAACGCATGACATCTGCAGCTGCACTAAAAAGCCATTTAGCGTCATTCAACACGGGGAAGGAACGGCAGACGAATCGCTAATCGCTAACACAGATCTGAAGCACTGCGCTGCCTAGCATAGCTCACCTCCTGGATGCCAGACACAACTTACATGCGTTTGGAGCCTGCAATATCCTGCCAAATTCCTATTACGTACCGCTATGAAGAGAGGTACCTTAGAAGAGTTCTAGGTGGAAAGGATTTGTCGCTGTCCAATGCAGAAAAAAAACTGTTTTGTACAAACAGTGGCCTCCAATGACTCGCCACGCTCTGTTTGGCTCGGGTGAAAATTCAAATTTCCATTTAGCTAAATGGACAACTTCAGGGGCAGACTGGCAAAGGAACGCTAATCCGATTTAAGATTCAGGTTTACTAGGCGGGGAAAGGGAAAAACTAAAGCTCTGGTATTGTTGTGATGGATTTTTAAGACACGGTGACAAAACCATGTAGCTATTTGCATGCGATAAATGTGAGAATTGCGGTGTGAATTATGGTAGAATTTTACAGGACATAAACGGCGCCGTGTTTCTGCGTCGAAGGGTTGTTGACACGGCAGTGGGCACAGATGCACGAGACACACAAACAGGATATTCAGAAGACGCCATTTGCCAACGTACACGCTCAAAAATGGTAAACGGGAAGGTAGCAAGGACAAATCAGGCGGCAAAGAATTTGGCCCCTAACCTGCCAACTGGTCGTAAAGGAGGTGATATGGTGTGACACAGGAACTGGAAGGGCCACACACACACACACACACACACACAGACACACACACGGACGTACCTCTGGAGGAGCGGAAGTGTTTGCTGGGTGCAGTAAAGCCCCGGGTCCCGTGCACATTCACAGCCGCCACTCTGAACTGGTACCATCTGCTGGCTCTGATGTCGGCCAGTCGGACGCGCTCTTCTGTAGTCTAACGGACAGATGGGAGAGAGCAGACCCACAGGGGTTAAAGGTCACACTGGGTCACGGCCGGCGTGAGTGTCGCTGCCGTATCAGTCATCTGTCCGTTTCCCAATGTCAGACTATCAAAGACACTGCAACACTGAGGAATGTTCTGAGAGTGAGCCCAGCGCCTCCACACAAGTGTGTGTTTAGTAAAGCCTGAAATATCCCATGTCTATCCAGAAATAAATATGCTGGTTAAATACTAAAAAAACAAATCCATCCCAAATTACTGATCCCCCTAAATAAAACGGACAATGGGATTTTTAAAGAAGTAACAAAGGAACTACGTGAAGCGTGGATTCATCACAACGTACTGTAGTTCAGGCTAGGACAGGTCCTGGTTAGACATGGTGAGGTACGATCCCATATGGTTAACCTACCTGTGCCACAGACTCCCACTCTGTGCCGTCATCTTCACTGGGGTGGATGCCATAGTTCCAGCGGCGCTGTATCACATACAGAACCGGCTCCACGGAAATGTTGAACTTGGACGACCAGCGGATCAACAGGGCGCCGGACGGCTGCTCCAGAAACACCAGCTCCTTCCTGGGCTTTAGAGGCGCTCCTGGGAACCCAAACATGACATCATCATTCCGAGACATTTGTGAGGGGCGTACATTATCACTATGAGTCCAGGATAGAGAGATAACATCACTGTTAGATGTCAACAGGGATCTGAGGAATTCATTAAACGTTAATACATTAAGCCAACACACAACTGCTAAATCTCACGCCCCCAATTTGCACATTCCTGCGAGCTTCTGCCGATTGCACTCCGATTGTCCCAAATCAGAGCGTATAAATATGTCTAGATTGTGGGAGCTAATTGGATGCTTCGTTTATACGTTGCTACATTCTAGTCTGTCCTGAAATTGATGGGTTTCTTTTGCTCCCCCTGACCCCTGACCCCCCTAGTCTGTGGAAGTAACTGGGAGTGTCATTAGTGACACGTGACACTGGAGAACACCCAGAGACAAGTTTGTAGGAGGTAGGGGCTGGTTTCAGAGTCATGCAGAATCCCAGAAGGACCCCGTTCCATCCCGGCCTTGTGTTGATGCAGGCTCCCTCAAAACTGAGGTAGTGAATATGATCAAGGGTGTAGGAGCCGATTGGGCACTCAAGTGGCCCCTCCCTGTGTGTGCAACGGTGCCGAATCCTATGAGTCACCAGGTTGCTTTAGATCCTCACATATACAAGCGTATTGTTGTGCCTAAATATATGAGACATGCACTGGCTTCATCTGATTTGGAGACGTATAGACACGTGCAAAACTAATTGTGTGTCCCAAAATGTGTGTCCCAAAATGTGTGTCCCGAAGTTGATGCATTCGTTACACCCCTAGCTACTCCACAGAGCCGACATCTGAGTGAAGAAGCAAGTGTGTAGGGCAAAAAGTCAGATTGGTATTCAAAGTCCATGGTACTCAAAGTCCAATACCATGGCCCACTTGCACTATCTATTTCCAATTACTCGGTAAGCATAACTGGGTCAGGTAATTAATGAGATGCTAGGTATCCCGTATATATATATATATATATATGTGTATTGTATTTGTCAATCTTCTGAAACACTAACTATTTCTTTGGACCGGGGGGGCCAAGACAGAGGTAGTGTCCAGATCCCTGGTTAGACAAATTGAAACCCTGACCACACCCACGTCACACATGGGTTAGATTGAGTTGCAGACCACCGGGCCGGACCGAAGACCCCAGCAGCAATATGTGAACAGTGACTCTGGTGGACGGAGAGAACGTGTTCCACCAGGTGTCCAGTCAGGCCAGAGGACACAGATGGTTAGTTTTTCTGGCTAAGTAAAAAAGCAGACGTTGACGCGATCTCCATTTTATGTGAAAACCTATCTGCAAAAGCAAATGCACACACACACACACACACATACTCCACTTACTTCATTGTTTCTTGCACTGTACCTATTCAAAATCCATCAACTTGCCCGTGTGCGATAAACTAGATTTATTAAGTGCGCTGTGAGAAAACTCAAAGAGGAGCCGTGACACATTAACTCTCTCCTGGAGGATTTATTGCGGCTGAGATGTAGCAGCTTGTTGATTGAGCGGCCGGCTGAGTGTTAATGAGATGGAGATTGGAAACGCGGCGCTCAGGAGTACAGAGGAACATGGAATAAATCCCCACACCTCTCTATAAATCAGTTGTCGCCGTCACACACTTACCGAAGGCCCAAACCGAAGAGCGCCAGTGCCGGGATGTGCTCTGCAATCATGTGATGCGTAGTGTAAACACGCACTCAGGAGAAAACAAAGCACTGGATCACAACGTGCACTAAATATAATTGTACTGGTTACATCTCCATTGAGCCTTTAAGAGTCTTTAATGTGATTGATTGATGCTCATAAAATGGCGGGTGGGAGATGGGAGGCGGGACACATATGGAGTCGCTCTTCTGTCTCATGGATGGATTTCTTCACACAGAGGAGCAGCTGTGTGCCATTGTACTGTGGTTTCACAGCTCCAGCACGTGTGTGTGTGTGTGTGTGTGTGTGTGTGTGTGTGAGAGAGAATGACGAAAACTCTAACAATACCACAGCATTCCTCTTCCCTCTGCCCTGGCTCATCTTCCCAGAGCCACAGACACCCACACACACACACAACAATGGCCGCACACACAGCGATAGCCGCACACACACACACACACAGCCAAAACCACACACACACAGCCGCACACACAGTCACAGCCAGACACAAACACAGCCATATGTACACATGCTCATTCAACTATCATCCACAAGCAGTAAAGTGACCAATCCTAAACCTTAAACCTTAGCTCCCCCCTACAGAGACCGCTCCTATGGGACTGGACCAGAGACCGCTCTTATGGGAATGGACCAGAGACCGCTCTTATGGGACTGGACCAGAGACTGCTACTATGTGACTGGACCAGAGACCGCTCTTATGGGACTGGACCAGAGACCACTCTTATGTGACTGGACCAGAGACCGCTCTTATGGGAATGGACCAGAGGCCGCTCTTATGGGACTGGACCAGAGACTGCTACTATGTGACTGGACCAGAGACCACTCTTATGGGACTGGACCAGAGACCGCTCTTATGGGACTGGACCAGAGACCGCTCTTATGGGACTGGACCAGAGACCGCTCTTCTGGGACTGGACCAGAGACCGCTCTTCTGGGACTGGACCAGAGACCGCTCTTCTGGGACTGGACCAGAGACCTCTCTTATGGGACTGGACCAGAGACCACTCCTATGTGACTGGACTAAAGACCGCTCTTATGTGACTGGACTAAAGACCGCTCTTATGGGACTGGACCAGAGACCGCTCTTATGGGACTGGACCAGAGACCGCTCCTATAGGACTGGACCAGAGACCGCTCCTATAGGACTGGACCAGAGACCGCTCCTATAGGACTGGACCAGAGACCGCTCCTATAGGACTGGACCAGAGACCGCTCCTATAGGACTGGACCAGAGACCGCTCCTATAGGACTGGACCAGAGACCGCTCCTATAGGACTAGATCCCCTCCAACAATCACAGATGATTCATCTTTTAATGGCCACATGCTTGCTCTGCCCCATTCAGAACACATAACCATGACAGAGCCTGCGTCCATATCTTACACATTCCAACAATGACACTCCTGGATCCTAATTCTGGGCGCTCACGCAAACACTGTCTTAATGACCCGGTTAATTACAGGGTCAGAGGCAAACGAGCGCCAATCAACGTGGGAGGAACACAGCCAACAATACATTCTTCAGAGGTGAATTCAGAACAATGGCGTCCAATAAACCTCAATGAGAGTTCAGTGTCGTGACACGGCTACAAACCAGAGACTCACGTTATTCCGGTACACATTATTCCGGGACACATTATTCCGGTACACATTATTCCAGTACACATAACTGCAGTACACATAACTGCAGTACACATTACGTACACATTATTCCGGTACACATTATTCCAGTACACATTATTCCGGTACACATTATTCCAGTACACATTATTCCCGTACACATTATTCCGGTAAACATTATTCCCGTACACATTATTCCCGTACACATTATTCTGGCGGTTAACAGGAGATCTGCCTCTGGCGGTTAACAGGAGATGCACACAGAATATACCCTACAGTAATTCATGCACACACAAGCACACACCTCTTACGTAAATCATGCAGTGTTTAACATTCATGTTAAATGAGATTTGAATTGTGGAGCTGTGATTGGCTGGGAGACAGACGGCCATAAGAGGTCCAACCACCACATCTTAATTCAGAGGGAGATAGTGCAAACTGACAGGTGTACATGAGGACAGAGGCTAACAACAACACATTTCACACGGGTCTCTCTGTCATTTCCACTCTCTGACTACATGACCACTGAAGGAAACCGGCTGACAGGATGTAGACATGTGAAGCATCAGGTGGTCAATTCTACTCTGACAAGGCAGCGGGAACCTATTAAGCCAGATGGAACTGAGCTGACGTTCTGACCATTTCCTCGTTGATCAAACATCAAAACTCAAAACAGAAAAGTAAAATATTTGTGAGCGGGCAAAATGTTTATACTTATACTTGCTCGTTTTTTCAAAGATAGCAGATGTTGTTAGTGTCCTCCAGATGAGGCTTTATTTAACAGAAGCCTGGTGAAATGAGCCAATAGGATTCAGACCACCTTATTCACTAGCCTGACATTGACAACTAGCGGAGATGACATCTTGGTTATGAGAAGCAATAGTGACCGACTCTCACCAATCTCCCACTAATCAAGAGGCCCTTAGATGAAACACAAGAATCAGCGAGATATTATTACATACCGTACATCTAATAAATACTGAATTGGGAACTAGATGAGAAGGTTCTATATAACTTCTCCAAGCCTGAAAAAAGCCTCATCAATTTTGCACCAAGTTGAAAGCACTTTGCCAGCGATGCGGCGTTGATAAGAGAACTAGCTTGAAATGCAAATACATGCTAGTTAACATATGGAGACCAGAGGTCCAGTCTGGATCCAGCACACTTTAACCTCTGCTTTCTACAGGTATGTGGCCTATGTCAGGGACACACATCGCACACAAACATATGGGGACCTTCACCTGTACACACACACACACGCACACAGGAACGTGCAAAACACACACATCTGAGAGTGATCTCCGTAGGGAAAAGCTCAATTTGGCCCCGGCTTGCGTCGCATAATGGTTTCCAGCATTATGGATCATCCTAAATTCGCCTCGCGCACACACAGAAACAATTACCCTCTCCACACCGTGAGCAGATAATTACACCTTCAACGCTGGAGATCAGGATCGGAATTCAGAGCCGATTTAAACCAGACTGCTAATTAAACCATCTGCTACGAATACAGATCAATCACATAGGGTTTGGATTATCAGGACAGTCATTTGGTTGCATATATTTGTCGGCACACTCTGGTGAATGTTTTGCATTCCTTATATTAGGACTCTCAAGTGTCCCACATGGATTCGCAGTCCATATCGGGAGAACCAGTGAGACACAAATTGAAATCTAACTGTGAGGAACAACGAGAGTTGAGGAACAAGTCCTGTTTTTCTCCAATGAAAGTCACCACAGAGCTCAATAGTATTCTGAAGCAGCTCTCATGAAACTAGCAATTTGGGGTATTTAATAGCTCAGTGGCTCAGAAAACACGGACCGGTATTTAATGGCTCAGAAAACATGGACCGGTATTTAATAGCTCAGAAAACATGGACCGGTTGTCCATAAAGTCCCTGCCTACAAGTCCCTGAGTGTGCTTGTTGGACCCACTGAACACGGGTCATCTTATGATGTGTCATTGTACCTTTGTAGAGGTTCTTGGGGGTCTGACACGTGTGTCCACAGCCGTTGGAGCAGCACTTCTTGAGGGTGGAGCATTCTCCATCTTCCTCACAGCTCTCCACGCAGGCAGCAGCAAACCCACTGGCTTTATCGGGTGCAGGACAGTCCCCCTGTTTCACTCCCTCCACTGACCTCAGGAACTCACAGCTCGTCAGGCACTCGTAGTGCTTCTTCGGAAAGAGGGGCTGGAGGGCGACGATCGCGGTTGCAAGAGGTGAGGGACGGTACGAGGAGGTGGGGTGGAGGAAGAGGGCATGGGAGGTGGGAGGAGAAGAGGAGCGAAAGTAGGGAAGAGGGCATGGGAGGTGGGGTGGAGGAAGAGGGCATGGGAGGTGGGGTGGAGGAAGAGGGCATGGGAGGTGGGGTGGAGGAAGAGGGCATGGGAGGTGGGGTGGAGGAAGAGGGCATGGGAGGTGGGGTGGAGGAAGAGGGCATGGGAGGTGGGGTGGAGGAAGAGGGCATGGGAGGTGAGGTGGAGGAAGAGGGCATGGGAGGTGGGGTGGAGGAAGAGGGCATGGGAGGTGGGGTGGAGGAAGAGGGCATGGGAGGTGGGGTGGAGGAAGAGGGCATGGGAGGTGGGGTGGAGGAAGAGGGCATGGGAGGTGAGGTGGAGGAAGAGGGCATGGGAGGTGGGGTGGAGGAAGAGGGCATGGGAGGTGAGGTGGAGGAAGAGGGCATGGGAGGTGGGGTGGAGGAAGAGGGCATGGGAGGTGGGGTGGAGGAAGAGGGCATGGGAGGTGGGGTGGAGGAAGAGGGCATGGGAGGTGGGGTGGAGGAAGAGGGCATGGGAGGTGGGGTGGAGGAAGAGGGCATGGGAGGTGGGGTGGAGGAAGAGGGCATGGGAGGTGGGGTGGAGGAAGAGGGCATGGGAGGTAAGGTGGAGGAAGAGGGCATGGGAGGTGGGAGACGAGGAGGAGAGAGAGTAGGGAAGAGGGCATGGGAGTTGGAGGAAGAGAAGGTGAGGTGAGGAGGAAGAAGTGAAGGAAGGTGGGGTGAGGTAAAAGGCGGAAGCAGAAGGTGAAGAAGGGTGGGGTAGTGGTGAGGAACAGAGGAAGAGGAGGAGGCAGACGGGAGGAAGAGCAGAGAGGAATACTATGATGAATTGTGGCGTTTCTGGTGCCAGACTTTAAACAGGCAGGCCGGTGAGCTAATCGTGATTGTCCTTTGTACATCGGGTCTGATGACTCATTTGAGTGGTGTTTAAGTTGAACAGCTAAGATTTAAGGGCTGTTACATTACAGCTCATTACAGCAGACAGACAAATAAGTCTGTACTTCACAGCTTGACGCTCTTCATGCCCTCAAAGTTTCCCCTAATTTGCCCTCCCTTTAGGGAGCCCTCAAACTCTGAGAGTCAGAGGCGGTGGCAGTGGTGACATACGTACCTCGCATAAGTCCTGGCACTGGTTTTCCTTCAAGTCCCAGGATTCCTTGCAGGGTTCCAGGCACTGAGAAAGGGAGAAGAGAGTCAGTGCTTCAAAGAGCCAGACACATCAAAGACCTCAGCCGGAGAGGCTTGTCTCTTTCACTAACTGTATCTCATCTCTCTCTCCCACACTCTCCCTCTCTCATCCACTTTCTCCCTCACTCTCTCTCTCCCTCTCTCTCTCTCGCTCTCAGATCGCCAATCACCTCACTTAGCCAATTCCACGGGCACACACCACAATCAGCAGACACTCCTCGGTGACAGATGCTCCACATACCTTCACAGAACATCAAAACATTTCGACAAAACCAGTAACATGCCACGGGGAATTTGATTCGGAGCAGAGCAAAGAGCATATCTAATCACAGCGAATCCATTTCACAACTGTGGCCATCTCTTTTTGTCTGGCTCTTCTTCCCAACTTCCTTTCAGGACAAATGCAATGCATCAGCATATGTGCCCCCTCAGAAGAAGAAGTCCCTCACCCACATGGTCCTCCTCACGTCTGGACCTGATACAGTCTGGCAATCACCCCATCACTTACTTTAACTCATTCCCTCCCCATGAACGGCTTCCAATTGCACACAGAGGGGATGGTTAATAGATGATACAGTCAGTTATAATGTCCCTGGGATTCCCTTTTCCAACACGTGGAACTTATTTACTGGATGTTTGGCGCGGGCACAGGATCAAAGGGGAACCGGGTAGCAGCTGCAGCGCAAGTCGTTTAGCCTGACATATCAGATGAGGAATTGAAAAGTAAAACAAACCAATAACTGTCAGAATCCCCGCGCAGCAAAGAGTAAAGACGACCGCTCGCCATAAGCAAAATGAAAATGACGCTAAATGTAATAAAACATGATAGTTCAGGCATGTCCAGGGGAGCCAGGCGCAAGATGGCACAGCAGGAAAGGGGAACGTGTTCAGAGGTTCGGATGGGATGGGGTTGCTCTGGTTTCATGTGTTCCCAGTGCAGCTTGCAAGCCACCACAGAGCCAGTAATACAACAAGAGTCAGCGGGAGACTCCTACAGAGAAACCACTGCCGGGCCGCTGCTTCTGTAAAGCCACTGGGCCGGACCCAAACCACAGCGGACAGAGACCTGCCAGAGCGCAAGTCATTCAGCCTCGGCACCAGCTCCAACACAAAGACCCAGCAGCTAACTGTCAGCAGAGACTCAGAGAGCCACTGCGACTTGTGTTGGAATGTCCAATATGTGGGTCCGTGGGGGGGGTCGTCTTTGATAAATCAGAGACAGAGAACTTCCCGAGAAGAAGAAATGAAGAAATAAGAGCAAGCGGGTGTTCGTGAGATGAACTTTTCTCATTTTCTTGCTTCGGTTTCACAGAAAATTGTGGATTAGATACTGTATTTTGAGTCAGTCAGCCAGTCAGCCAGTCAGTCAGACAGACAGTCAATGTGCAGAAAAGAACCCAGTATGTATTCGTGTTTTACCGACAGAGAGACTTGAATAACAATACAAGTGTCTATAAAGGCCACATTCATGTAAGGAATTACACAACTCAGAGGGGGAGTTGAAACTGTGTTTACGAGTCTTTAATTAGCTCATTAGCGGCCTCTGTCGTTATTATGCCATTGCCAGTGAAACGTTTATTTGCTTTTTATTGAGTAAATATGGACGGGCCCATGAAGCGTAAACCTTGTTTCTGGTTGGAACGTGGAGCAATCAGGGCCGTGCACTTGGCCCGCCTGCTAGCTCTTAATTCTGTGTTACAGCCTCTCAGGAGTCTCTCTCAGGAGTCTCTCTCAGCAGTCTCTCTCAGCAGTCTCTCTCAGCAGTCTCTCCCAGGAGTCTCTCCCAGGAGTCTCTCCCAGGAGTCTCTCTCATGAGTCTCTCTCAGGAGTAGGAGTCTCTCTCAGGAGTAGGAGTCTCTCTCAGCAGTCTCTCTCAGGAGTCTCTCTTAGGAGTCTCTCTTAGGAGTCTCTCTCAGGAGTCTCTCTCAGGAGTTTCTCTCAGCAGTCTCTCTCAGGAGTCTCTCTCAGGAGTCTCTCTCAGGAGTCTCTCTCAGGAGTCTCTCTCAGCAGTCTCTCTCAGCAGTCTCTCTCAGGAGTCTCTCTCAGCAGTCTCTCTCAGGAGTCTCTCTAAAAACCCAGCTTACCTTACCTGAGGGACTAGATATGTTAAAGAATAAGAAACAAAGGGAGAATTTGGAAAACAGCTACATTTCCTTCAGTTGATTTTGTCTGCACTAAAACCAAGTGTGGTATCCGCGATCTGGACTGAATGTAAGCCAACCCCAAAGGAATAGCACAAAATACAGAGAAAAAAATAAAGAACTGTGAGCGGCCTTGAAGGGCATGTTTTACACCATCCAACTTAAATGAACCGGCATTCAAACAATAAGCCCAACACATTTCCAGAGCCAAACTAACCGGACGTCCAGAAACAGCACTAGCAGCCGATCTTCCTTCCAGAGAGACCAACCTGAGAACAATGAGGTGTTCAGCCAGCGGCTGCTGAACCCCTGAAATCCCCTCAACAAATCACTGAACACACACACATAAGCTGTCGGATCAAGCCAATCCACCCATTGAAAGACCTTGTGTGCATAGAAATGAAAGCGTTCCAATGTTGTTTTTGTGTGGGGCTTTTGGATCGGGTTCATCGCACATGGATCTGCACGGAAAAGTGAGAATGGATCGAAAGTTTCAAATGCTCGAGCCCCCGTGTTAGGACGACGGGAGTTAAAATGGCACGCCGCGCGAAAAAATCTCTTTCAGTCGAGGGAATGGATGTCGGTATAGAAGATACACATTTGCGCTGAATATCTCCACAGGTGTGTTGATAACTGACTAATCTGTCAGCCTTCCTTCGCAGCCACGCCCACATACCTGATATTTCAGTAGGAGTCGCTACCACAGATGATTTGCCAAAGCAAATAGCACACACTCTATAATTACCGAGGTACCTCGTCCATTTAGAGACAGAGTTGTATTGACACTTGAGTCGTTGAATGGAACAACCGCAGCCATCGGTCTTAAACGGTGGTTAAAACCAACAGTTCAGCGCTTTGCCACGACAACAACGCACAGATAAGTTGGCCCGGGTTCACTGGCGTAATGTTGGAAAAACACTGCCCAATCAGATTGCTCCATTACGCGCGCGCACATATCTACAAAACAAGTTTGGTGACCGAACAACGTCGAACGGAACGCTTTCACACCCATGCGATGTAAACACTGGTTGTGGGTTAGCGGCTAGCTGTAGCGGTCTACCAACAAAAGCATTGGAGCTCCACACTCTCCCTTTTGTGTCGTTATCGTCCTCCCCGAAAAGTGACACATTCTGCATGGCTAAGTAGGGCCGGCCATGGGCCCTTTCATGCTCTAATAAAATGCAGCAGTTGTGGCACTGGAGAGCGCTGGGTTTCTTTGGGGCCCCAAGTGAGAGCCAGGGTCTGAATGGCTGCCAAGACCACAGCACTGTCCTCACTTTGTCACAGAGAAGAGAAAGAGTGGGACATGACAGGGAGTGTGGGCTCAACTGTTTCTGTGCGTCCTGGAACATCCACTGTGGACCACCAGAGGCGATGGACACTGGTTATCTCAGCCTGTCACTTGCCAAACCGGGACAGCTGGAACCACATCAACCCAGAGAAAAAGTATTGTCTGAAATGTCACACAAAGTGTTTCGCTTCGGCTAATGACGCGTGACACGCTACCAGTGGACATTGCCCCGGGCTTGGCAACGCAAACCGCAGACATAAAAGGGAACGCCGTTCATCCTAATCACATAGCGGACATTGTGCCATACTGCCGGAGCATATTTGTTCAATTACAGGGAGGAATTAGGAGAGATGTGTGTAGCTGATTGACGGCGAGCTAAAAAACGACCACATTTCGTGAACTTACCGGACTCTGTAAAATAAACATCCTAGCACATCACTTGGTCAACCAATGTGAATAGCATGGATTCACGTATACTATTCAGTTGTTCATAAAGTCAACAAGTCCCTCCTAATACATAACAGAACCAACTCTCTATTCACACCCAATTAAGTAAGACTTGTCTGGGGCCGGAAGAGACTATCGATCCTAGCCCAGGAGTTCAGTGTCAGATCGGTGAAATCAGAAAGAGCAGACGGGAATATTTATGTCTGGAGAGCCGTGAGGCAGCAGCGCTGGGGGAGGAGGGGCCGCGCTCCTCAGGGAGGGAGTAATGTGGAGGGCATCTCTCTTGTTGATCACATGCTGTAAATCTCCGTGAGTTATGGCCATTTTCTGCCGCCCTGGCGCTTTTCAAGTACACCACCGGGCAATTACTCCAGCTGCGGCGGCAAGCGGAGGGAGCGGCTCTCATATTTATCGACCCGCACAGGAGCTGCCGTTAGTCACCAGGACCTTCTCTTATGTCGTGTTAAGACTCCTTTTTCTCCCTCCCCATTCTCCTCTCCCCGTCTCAGAGGAGCCCGTCGTGAGCACTATTACGCCTCCTGGTTCTCCGGTCTCCTCTGTGCTCCTCAACTTCACATTCATGGCAAGAGGCCGACTTCAGACTGCATTAGAGAACTCAACGTCTGCCTGATTTCCATTCGAATCCATATTCAAGTCGAGGGTTTCGTTTCGACCTCGTCCTAGAGAACATCGCAAATGTGCACATCGTGACATATTTGAAATGGAAGAATTACAGCCGCACATCTGGCGAGGAGCTGCTGGCCGGCCGACGTTCACCGGGAATACGGAAACATGTCGAGGTCAACGCATCAGTTGTCAAAACGTATTCCGTTGAGTGGCCGGGGTTTGGAAAATCACATGGTCTAAAGGCTTTAAACGGTTATTTGACTTGTCATTACCTCGTACAGGACTGCAGGGATGTGAATATATCCGGCCGGAGTGGTCCTACACTGCTCTACTGGGCGCCTTTTGTTCCAGAGAAGCGTGAGGATAGGGTGTGGTTGTGTGTCAGGCTCTTAGGTTGGGTTTCTCCCTCCGCTCATGGTAAACCAACACAGGTGAATGTTTAGAAATGCACTCAATGCATGCCATCACAGCGGTGTGTGTGTGTGTGTGTGTGTGTGTATGGGTTAGGCATGTCAAGGTATGAGAAGAAGACAGATTAGCTGAAGTGCTCTGACTTGAAACATGATTCTACAGCCCCGTCCTTCCAGGCACGCACAGACACACACCCAGACATACACACACACACACATACACGCAAACACACATAAACACACACAAGCCCTGGTTTGACTCAAGACGTCCCAGGACTTCAAAGGCCTCGCCATTGGTTTGTGTTGGATATGATATTTACCATGGATTATATGACTCATGTCACCAGGCACCCTATCATAGTTTGACAGCACTGAGGGAAAGAATCACACACACACACACACACACAAACACACACACACAAACACACACACACACACACAAACACACACACACACACACTGAGACACACACACACACTGAGACACACACACACACTGAGACACACACACACACTGAGACACACACACACAAACACACACACACACACACTGAGACACACACACACACACAAACACACACACACACACACACACTGAGACACACACACACAATCACACACACACACACACACAAACACACACACAAACACACACACACACACACACAAACACACACACACACACTGAGACACACACACACAATCACACACACACACACACACACACACAAACACACACACAATCACACACTGAGACACACACACACACACACACACACACACAATCACACACACACAAACACACACACAACACACACACACACACACACACACACACACACTGAGACACACTGAGACACACACACACGCTCACGCTCACACACACACACATGGCCCGTCCTCACGCTTTGTCTCATAACTGTCTCCTCCTGTGCACTGCCTTCGCATCTCTCACAAGACCCTTTGTTGGTTTCGTGTTTTTATCTCAGATTTGTTCCTGAAACTCTTTCATCGACTGCTGTTCCTCGACCGTTTGCTGTCAGTCATACGCTGGCAAATTAGAAAACAATATCGCACACTCGCCGGGATCCTGTTAAACCTCACAGGCGGGCGCTAATAACAGGCGGGCGCTAATAACAGGCGGGCGCTAATAACAGGCGGGCGCTAATAACAGGCGGGCGCTAATAACAGGCGGGCGCTAATAACAGGCGGGCGCTAATAACAGGCGGGCGTCATTAGAACTCGTAGTGCAGAGCTAGTGAAATTAATCTACGCGCGTATTTATATTATCTGACACGGATTACAATATAAGGGCCAACTTTAGAATAATATGCTGACTTAAAAGGGAGCTGTAAAACGTTGTGAATATCATTATGACCCGGTGCTGCTGTTCTAACAGGCTGTACTTTAGATGGTTGAAGACTTGCTATTCTCTCCGTCAATAGGGAGTGGGGAAACAGCATCCCAGCAGGTGGCATCGCAGACATTCTTCGAGTTTCACTTTAATTATTAATTTAAACGCGGTTGAAGGAAACAGAGAACAAAGAGCCTTGGAGGAATATGTTGCCAGAACGAGAGAAGGGGGAAAATGGGGGAGGAGAAGGCGAGAGGAGAGGGGGAGGAGAAGGGGGTGTTCATGCATTATACATGTAGCTCACAATCAGAGGTGCCTGCTTTATTTATGAGCTTAAAAAACACCCGGCCAGGATCGTCTCCTGACGGACCCAACACCAGTTCACTAGACACTCCATCACTCTGACGTTACACACACACAACACCCACCCGACCAACCAGCCATCTCACGCCAACATATAACTTCTGAAACAACAAGGTGGCCACATTGAGTTACTTCTTCTAATCTGCCCGTTTGTGTAGTGTTGTGACATAACACCAGACAGACAGACAGACAAGAAGAGGGAACTACAGTGGCTGGTAATGTGAGCCTCACTCATCACCTTCCTCTGGGCTCAGTTTATATGTCGTAACCATGACGCCCAACAGGATGTGCCCATCAACTGGGGTCAGATGAGTGATAAAGACGTCCATTCGTCCTTTAAACGGGCTGCCGTGGCGTCAGCATGGGAACAAGTCGCCTCCCTCTCTGTCCCACGCCACTTTGACCAACATCCCATCTGATTCACCCTGGTGTCGCCCTGATCGGAGCGATGACAGAAACAACAGCATCGCCCTGCAGCAAGGATGGATGGAAAAAAGCCAAGAACGTAGAACGGAAAAAACATGCATCTTCCCAGCATCCCAGTCATTTGCAAAGGGCTTGATCGCAACGCAAGATTTGGATAATCAGATCATATTTTCCAAGAGGGTTAATATGTTTTTGTTATGGGCAATGGAGCTTGTGGTGAATTGGGCAGATAGCGGACAGATAAAATGCATTTGGGCCTGGCAAACGAGTTCCTGCTGTGTCTGTAAATGCTACCTGCTGGAATAATGTCCGGCCTGGCAATCAAGGATTACAAATGAAACGTAGATGATTCCGACCAGCTTCCCAAATCGAGGTCAGAGACATTTGCAACATGACAAGTCTTCCGAGGGAGTAAGACTGACCAAACGGCATTCCACCGCTATCTCTGGTTGTTTATACGAGGTTAGAGAAACACTTCAAATCCACTAATCCCACTCAAACTGTCCCCCCTAACCTCTACACACACTCCCAAATGGGAGTCCTCCGGGACAGACTGTACCATCCATCTCGACTAATGAGAATATTATTTCGAAGAACCCAAAGCCAGAACGCCATTAGCTATGTCTTCACCCACAGGGACCCAAGGCCACGATGAAGGTCACCGGAATTCACCCTGCCGCGTGTACGATGGGATACGAACGTTCCCAGAGCGGCGGGTGTCTCGATTACAAAGATGTACGGCCATTGGGAACGTCTGCAACGCTCAGGCCATTTAACACCATAACAGAGACGTCTAATTTCCCATAATCATTTATGACATGTTGGTTTATTTTGGCACATACAGACAGCTAAGTGGATAGTGGGATTTGTCCTTGAATGAAGGGAAATGCGCCACAACTTGACTAGCTCTTATCATATCCTCTATATTCCCCTGTATGAAATGTGTTTGCTACTCAAAGCCAAATAACTGTCATGTTCTTCCTCTTCAACAGTCTTCTTCGACTCTGACATGCGGAGGCATGGAGTCACAGCAGGAAACTCATCCATCTACGGTAAATATAACTGATGACAATCTGCCACTCAGACAATTCTGGGCCTTACTCCATAGTGATGATGGAAACGTAACATGACAGTTGCATAACATGATGATCATAATGTATTGGCTCACACCTTTGAGTGATCATAATGTATTGGCTCATTAGTGTATCATTACTGAAAATCACACCTGTGAGTGATCATATTGTATTGGCTCATTAGTGTATAATTACTGAAAATCACACCTGTGAGTGATCATATTGTATTGGCTCATTGGTGTATCATTACAGGAAATCACACCTGTGAGTGATCATAATGTATTGGCTCACACCTGTGAGTGATCATAATGTATTGGCTCACACCTGTGAGTGATCATATTGTATTGGCTCATTGGTGTATCATTACAGGAAATCACACCTGTGAGTGATCATAATGTATTGGCTCACACCTGTGAGTGATCATATTGTATTGTCTCATTAGTGTATCATTACAGGAAATCACACCTGTGAGTGATCATAATGTATTGGCTCACACCTGTGAGTGTATCATTACAGGAAATCACACCTGTGAGTGATCATAATGTATTGGCTCACACCTGTGAGTGATCATAATGTATTGGCTCATCAGTGTATCATGATATGATAAAATCTAACTTAAGATGTCTGGCAATTCCAAGTGTTGATACTTCCAATTTATTGTTTAATTACATTAAACCAGGGGTGTCCAAAGTTTTTTTAGTGAGGGCCAAATACAGAAAAATAAACAAAGGGCCGGGCCGCACACTAGAGGTGACATTAATACATGAATACTGTGTGTATTTCTAACTCACCTATAATGTGAAGAACTGTGCTGTCCTCTAGCTCGAAATATGTTGACAGTTTTTACGCCCGTCATGGCCGGAGCTCCATCCGTTGTTTCTCCACAGAGTTTGTCCCATTTAAGCCCCATCTTTCCAACTGCCTCCGACACAGCTTCAAAAATATCTCTGCCCGTCGTTGTGCCTTTTAGGCTCATCATATCATGCAGCTCCTCCGTATAGCAAAAGTAACCATCTACTCCCCGCAAAACATTAACAGCTGCGCGGTGTCTGTGGCATCTGTGCTCTTATCGCTAACCCTATCCATAACCAATCGCATGCTATCTCAGCTGAAGTTTCCAGTTAGCTGACAACAAGTCCTCGATTCTCCGCACCACTGTATTTCTGGATAAGCTCACGTTGTTGAAATCCGGAACTTTTTCCGGGCACATTATTACTGTGACTTTGAGGCACTGCTTTATGAAATCACCGTCTGAGAACGGTTTGCCGTGCTGGGCCATACGTTTAGCGACCTTATAGCTTGCTGTTGTGGCGTTTTCCTTTATTTTGTTAGCACGAAAAACACCTGTTGATGAGCTTGCAGGCTAGCTGCCATTTGCTTGACTTTCTGCGTTCGTTCGGCACTGGTGTACTGATGTGTAGCTCTGATGTTTGGTCTCATAGTGCTGACGGACATTATACTCTTTCAGCACAGCAACATCTTCATTGCAAATCAAACAGATACACTTTACGTTGATTTCTTTGAAGAAATATTCATTTTCCCACTGTGTTTGAAATCTTCTACACTCACTTGCTATTTTGCGTTTCTTTGGTGCTGCCATTTCTGGTGACTCGCAGTAAAAGTTTTTGTTTGCTTAATTTTGTTTAGTGGAGAAGCACCGTTTCCATGGCTGGCTCCAACTAATGTTGAAACTGAGAAGTGCAACAGAGTTGAGCTCAATCTTCTTGTGCGGGCCATATTCAATTATATTTTCAGAATTTGCTGCGGGCCAATAAAAACTGGACCGCGGGCCGCAGTTGGCCCGCGGGCCGGACTTTGGACACCCCTGCATTAAACATAACAGGTGCTTACATGTTTTGCAGTCAATATGTAGCCTAGTGTTAGCTCAAAACAAAATAGCATGAGTTGTCTATTTGCTTTACTGCCCAAACAGAACAAGCTCAAACTGCTTGCTTGCTTTTTTCTTTCTCGGTTGGGGGTTTGAAAGGAGGTTGACTGTGTCTTGACAGATTTTATGAAAACTTGCTCTAAAAAATGTAAAAGTGAAAAGTATCTACATAATAATATGACATACAGATCACATATACATACGTACCATGAGACATGCCAGAAGGCTCTCAAGTAAAAAAAAAAAACAGTAACATGGTATTTTGTCCTCAATTACTCAAGCAAATGTAATATTAAAAAGGGAAAAAATTGGCTAAACAAATATTGCGAACACACACAAACACTAGCAGTAATATATTTCTTTGTCTACTAATGTATGCGTTTTCTTATTTTTCATATTGTGTTTAATTTTTGCGCACAGCAGGACGAGTAATGTTTTGGCAGAAGCTAATGGGGATCCAAATAAAGAGGAATAAATGAAGTCGGTTTAACAGAAGAGAGAAGCACTATAAGCTATAGGCTAAGCTTTTGGGTGCTGATAAACCAGGCAACCAATAGGAAACAGCGCTGAGTTCATCACCCACAGAATGGGAATAAACAACTTGGATTAGACAAGATTGTCTCGGCATGATGGATCGTTATTGGGTGAGGGGGATTTGACGAAAAATTCTGATTACAATAATCCTTCCAGAAAAGCAGGAATTAAAAAACAAATATTGGGGTCTTATTTTGTGGGGTTTTTTGTACACGTCCATTCTGCCTGCACATTAAAAACGACGTACGGTTCCACATTAAAGCTCCCTATAGATTTGTAAATGACAAAATCTATATGTGGTTCACAGTTTGACTTAAAGGAGGCTTTCGGAAATGCAAGTTGTACTTCAGCCTCTCAGCATTCCACCGTCGCCTCGTAACATTGGAAAGATCGGGAATGAACAATCACCACCGGGAAAAGTGTCAGGACTGTAGCGTCAGCGCGGAGAGAATGCCGGTCTCCAGCGTCGCTGGTCTAGTCTTGCTGTGGGGGGTTTATTCTCCTTGCCACCCACATTGTGAATAATGAGCTCCACAGATAGCAGGGATTTGACCCACCCCCCTCTACCAAGGAAAGTTAACAGCCATGTCCAGATCAGGTCCTTCCTGCTGGGACTGACCAGCCCAGTTTTACACTCCCTTTACCACCCACAAACACACACACACACACACACTTCACACACACACACACACTTCAGAAATAAAGTAGCAGGGCGGAAAATGTAAGTACTTAATAATGGTAAGTAACTTGTGTGCACATAGTTTAACCTAAATAACGAGCGTTCTGTAATTGGTATGAAGGAATACCGGAGTCGGTATTTGGTCTTATAGACCACGTGAGGAGTACAACCGCTAGGAAGTGGTCATTTTTAACATACTGCAAGTTCAGCTAAATTACCAACACATTAATTCATAAAGGCAACCCATTGAACAAATCCCCCAATAAAATCAACGGTGAAACCCTTCATTCAATGAGAAAAAAAACTGAAATACAATATCCAAATGCAAAAAACATTAGAAGACCACTGCCTTTACCATAAAGTGGCTCAAATTGGAATGAGCTACACCAAGGCAGGTGTATATGACTTGAAAATCATTACTGTGTCTTGGGCGGTCCAGTCTTCGAAAGGGGTTAGAAAAACGACCTGGTATGGTCTGAACCTTATGGGTGTGTGGGGACACACAGCAGACCAAGATCTAAAAACCCATTAAGACCAGACGAAGGAAGATGATTGATGACAATATTTTCAGGCCAAAAACAGATGAAGCTCATGGAGGTTTGTAAGAAACCCAGGGTAACATCACAGGACCCGCAGGCCTCTCTGAGCACAATTTATGTTGATCAATTAACTGTCAGAAAGGGCCGGCACATACTTGGCCTATATTGGAAATCCACTGCTTTGAAAATAATCGGAAAATACAGCTGACATATGCCAGACATCACCTGGGTAAATAACAAAACAAACACCTGGGTAAAGAACAAAACAAACCCCTGGTTAAGGACCGAAACTAACACTTGGGTAAAGACCAAAACAACAAAAACAATGTGCTCTGGATGAGTCAAAGGTGGACCAATCCTTTAAACAGAAGAATCTCATACCGACTATTAAGAATTTAGGCTGTGACATTACGGTTTAGAGCTGCTTGACTTCCCCAAGGCCTTGCCAACTTGGTTTAACCATGAAATTAATTTCTTTCAGAGAATCCTTAAGGAGATTGTGGGGCAATCTGTCAAAAAGTCCCAGTCAAATGGCCTTGTCAAAGCTCTGATCTGAATCACATCACAATGCTTTGAGTCTGGTCTACCAAAAAGGTCCTTGTGTGGGGATCCTCCCAGCTGATGTTAGACATGAATAAACAATTAGAGGAATTGGCTACATTAACTAATTTCAGCAAAGAAAGAGTAAGCATTAACTAGTTAAGCTGACGATGTTCGTACCTTGAAATTGCATTTCTGTCCATTTTTGATGGAGAAATGTTTGCTACTGTATACTCATTTCAGTGGTAGCTTACCATTATACGTCAATAGTGTTTCAGGTTAGTGATTACATATCTATCTGTCTAAATATATCAAAGGAAAACACTCGCAGACGGTGAACATGCTTTTTCACATTACCGTATGTCTGACCGTTCACTTATAGAAGTCCATTTTGATCTACAATCAGACTTAAAATATGAAATATGTGTTTTTTACACAGATGGGGGGGGGGGTCAGTCCGTACGGGTGGTGTGCTTTAAGGTGGTTGCTGAGGACAGAGTCAGAGGTGTCAGTGACAGCTAAAAGGTGCTTTGATGTGTGTCCAAGTAGACTAAACAGTCCCGACCGCGGCCGGCCATTAAACCATCCACACAGCACCTACTCTCTCAGATAATTTCACTGCGCCTCAAAATATACTGCCTGCAGCAGAACACAAGATGACCACACAAAGACCTCAGTAAATTGCCGTGACACACTCTTCAAGTGTGTAGCCAATGTGGTAATGTGAGATTTTCCCAGAACACGATGTCATTATTGTACTTCTTAATGAGGATTAATGCAGACTGATGACCAAGCCAGCACTACCAATTTGATTTTATTGCACTGATTGACCTAGAAAAACACTACTGTTGAGGACGGAGGATAAAAAAGAAATTGCTGTGAGAAAACTAGTGGGTAAGTAGGGGGGGATGACGGCAAGCTGTAAAATTCACTTTGAAATGAGAGCGATAGTTCTCCGGTGCTAGCTATTGAAGCAGACTACGCTGTAACATTCTTCCCAAAATGAAAAGCTTTTGGTTGACACGTGTGTTATCCAAAATAATGAAACGAACGGGCTGTTTGTTCTCATTGCAGGAATGTATCATTCTATTGGCGTGACAGGTGAGCAGAGCTAAAAGACACCTGAGGCATTTCAGATCATTGAAGGACAAACACGACTCATTGCCATTAAAAAGGCATTCTCCAGACGACGCTGCTTTACAAAGCTTCTGACTTGGCAGGCTCTGAAAAAACCTTGGTGGGTTCGAGATCTGGCGGCCCGGGAAAACAGAGGCAAGGCCATGTTGTCAGTTCACTGTAGAGGGATGTGAGACTACAGATTAATGGATTACTTGTGTTCAGCTTAGTGACAGGTTTCTCTGTGAACTAGAAATCTCAGCCCATCTCAGTCAACTAGTGAGCATGACACAATCACATCTTCATTTCAAAGTTTGTTTCTTCCTCTTGAACGTCGACTCAAAAGCTCTACAATAATAGCTATTTTAAACTGATCACCGATTAATGCATCACTATGCATCATGCAATGCTTAAAAACAAACAGATTGTGTAGGTAACAGTCATGGTAGATGAACTGTGAAGTGTATAGCAGGATGTAAGTTACACTAGATAATCAACATCATCAAGGAACCATTAAAAACACACCTGTTTTCTATAATGGCCTAGATTGTAATCAGAAATGTTCTCTGTTTATGGACCAAATTGAAAAACTAGCCAAGTATTGGAGAACATTGGGTTAAAACTTGGTATATTCAAGAGCATCTCCGGCTGTCCTGGTGTTATGGCATCCCCAGACTGAATAGAGGCTGTCCTGGTGTTATGGCATCCCCAGACTGAATAGAGGCTGTCCTGGTGTTATGGTATTCCCAGACTGAATAGAGGCTGTCCTGGTGTTATGGCATCCCCAGGCTGAATGGAGGCTGTCCTGGTGTTATGGCATCCCCAGGCTGAATGGAGGCTGTCCTGGTGTGATGGAATCCCCAGGCAAAATAGAGGCCATTGTGGTGTTATGGCATCCCCAGGCTGAATGGAGGCTGTCCTGGTGTTATGGCATCCCCAGACTGAATAGAGGCT
This sequence comes from Dallia pectoralis, assembly GCA_029465975.1. Classification (NCBI taxonomy): domain Eukaryota; kingdom Metazoa; phylum Chordata; class Actinopteri; order Esociformes; family Umbridae; genus Dallia; species Dallia pectoralis. The sequence goes on along the minus strand of CM055731.1, from coordinate 21,269,629 downwards.
GTCCTGGTGTTATGGCATCCCCAGGCTGAATGGAGGCTCTCCTGGTGTGATGGAATCCCCAGGCAAAATAGAGGCCATTGTGGTGTTATGGCATCCCCAGACTGAATAGAGGCTGTCCTGGTGTTATGGCATCCCCAGACTGAATAGAGGCTGTCCTGGTGTTATGGCATCCCCAGACTGAATAGAGGCTGTCCTGGTGTTATGGCATGCTAATTACTCCCCGCCACGGCCACCTCTCCCTGCTCCGGTGAGAGGGCAGGGGGGTTAATCCCCATGACAATGAGGGGTGCTGGGAGTTGGGAGGCAACAGGGAACGACTCCAGACAACGTTCCCCCTGTCTCCCACGAAAACCAGGAGGCTTTGATTTTTTAAACGACTGACAGATGGACCGGGTCATAGCACCTTTGTCTAAATAATTAACCATTCCTCACCACACATTGTCCACACAGCATCCCCCACCACACACAGCCTCAGATGGACGGAAGGATGGACGGATGGATAGATGGAAGTACACAGAGTGTTTGCGTCAGCCTGGCAGGTCCAGTGAGGGGGGGTGAGCTTTTCATGAAGTTAGGAGTGGCTAATCATTCACACCGAGGCAATGTACAACATGGCCATTTAGGGCAATTGTTGGAGCTGGCACAATGGTCCCTGAGTTTCTATACGCTCGGAGAGGGCCAGAGAGACACACTCAGCAAACTCTCCACTCAATTATGTCTGTGTGAAGTGTGTTTGCCTGCATGCTCCTCAAACACTGCCTTTTGCTCCAAGACCAAACGTTAGTCAGGGGTCAGCGATAGGTGAAGTGATTGTTTTCCCTTTTGACTACCACAGAAAGAAGCATCAAATTATTATTATTGTTTAATTATTTTGTGTTTGGTCTAAAAACATTACCAAGAATTCAGCTAAAAATGTGTTCAACCCGGGAAATCGGCTTCTGGAATCTCAACCCCCATAGAAATCCTTAACTGTAATGAAGTTATATTATATTTATCTGATAAATACTCTCGTTTGGGGCTAAGATGGTTTTCACAAACACATTATCATGTTCACGTTTTTAACTGTAGTTACATATTATAACAGATAATGTTAACCTTTACCGTAAAGACGCTTTATGTTGTTTACACTCTGGAAGTACAGGCTAAACAGGCACACTCTTCCAACACGTTAAGCACACACATGAAGAAAGGGTGAACAAGTTCCAACTGACACGCCAGTTAGAGTCAAGAGAGCAAGATGTCCATTAAAGAATCTCTGGCATTTTTAGAGTTTCTGCAATGTAACTGGTTGATTATGAAAACCGTATGCTCTGCTTGGACTTGCAGCCAGCAAAAGCCTTTTCAAACATAAAACTCATGATGAATGACTGAGGAACGGCTTGTGCCAAGAACCAATGTTGGCCATCCCAGTGGAAAGCAGGGAAGTAGGTGAGCGGCGTTTGAGTGAAAACAATACGGTGTCTCCTTTAAAAAAAAACGCCCCATCTTTACATTAACACCCTGACAAGCTCATTAGGCATCGCCTAAAAAAAACACTGTCTGGAGCCAAGAAATATGAATTTAGCATTTACATTTTCCTCATTTAGCAGATAATCTTTCATACGGAATGAGTTATGTCGGTGCTTTTCCCACACCCCGCCGGCAATATAAGATGGGCTCCAATATTGGTTTGCATTCCTGCACTCTTAAAGAAGCACTTGGAAATGGTGGTTGCATGATGTACTGCCACACAGCGAATACGACCACATTGTATGAATTACATCAATATGAAGTACAGATTGGATGGGGACCCGGGTAACTAACATTTCCCAAACCGTTATCAATTAAATATAATCAGCATGGAATTGATTCAAGTATATCAAAGGGATGAATAAATATTTACATATCAAACATACGGAGGCCGCATGAGCGTGTGATTACAAGACATTGATTGTAATTAATCTCCATAACAAAAGCAATACTGGGAGTCAGCACTGAGGGCACATTTCTCCCTGTTTCATATTATCCATGTAGTCATTTATTAAAGGGTGTTCCAAAAGTCATTTGTGGATCATAAAACAGTAACTAGGCCCAAATGTTCTTCAAATCAAATAAACCGGGCGTATATTCGCATTTCCTCTTATAAAATGTATTCTACATCGGCAATAAAACAGTGTGAGTTGCGCAATTGTTGATTCAAGAAAGTGTTTGTATTGTATTTGTATTATCGAACCATGACAAGCAGCAAGAGCGAAGACTGTACATCCGGCCAACAATTAGAAATGTTATGTCATCATCACCTAGTTAATAGTATGGACAACATTTTATAAAGCAACAGGGAAACACGGCAGGGAGTAAAAACTAACCGTGCCACACTAACGTGAAAGAAAACCCTATAGTAGAATAAAAGTATAAAAGGAGAACACTCTTTTTAATTGCTTTGGTAATTAAATTTGAAATGACAGTTCATGTGCCTAATAAATGCACTACTTTTATTCCAGAATTCAATGTGGATTATAAGGTGATCCAGTACAGTGAATAAGGCTCAGTCATCTTCACCACCTTCCTCTTCCTCCTCCCAGAATGCCCTAGGCTGTGCCTGTCGTCATTCTACAGCCTGCTTAGTGGCACAGCACCACAGCGACCGACTTGTCAACAGCTCAGAGAGATGCTGAGAATACGTGTCAACACCTTGTTTTCAGACAACCTGTCAACACCATCTTTGTATCAACCGTCTCAAAGACCTCGGGAAACCGTGCCTAAAGTGGCCTTCCACAACTCTAATGAGACGCGAGACGAAGTCGTGGTGTTCAGCGCTAGTCTGAGATGACTCGTGTGCTGTCAATAAATGTACAAACACATGCCATGATATTAGAAAGGTATGTAACGGCGGATAAATATTCAAAGTATTTAACTGTCGTGTTTGGGTACGATCAGCTAGATCACAATTGTTTAGTAGGTTTCCTGTTGTCACTGAAAGTGCATCGAGTCAAGACTTAACATACCTTCAAGCACTGTTTGTGATTCTGACACCAAGCCAAGGATCCGTTGTTCTGTAATGAAAGAAGAGAGAAAAGCAGTTACATTTCTGTCGTGACATTTCCAAGCACATAATAATTCGGTACGTGAAGTAAACACATTTCATAAAACCACCTAAAAAAACACTGTATATATCGCGCAAGTGGAACCTGAAACGGCAAGGAGCTGGGCGGACGGGGGAGGGGCCAAACCGCTGGTCAGTTTCAGTGTCGTTCAGCAGAGCAGTGACCTCAAACTTATTCAGTCTGCGTTTACTCTAACGACAGCCGTCCCAGTGGTCACACGCAGGAACTGATGTCAGCACTTCTTTGCAGACTGCAGACACCTCCAATTCCCCCGAATTGCAGTGGAAGTACCACCTTCTGGGTCCCATGAAGTCAAACATTTGGTCCTAATTTGCGCTGGCTAAAGACAGAGTGTCTCCCTGTCGTCTCAAAAAGCCTAAATGCCTGATACAAGTGGCCATTTCCTGAGGTCCAATGGGGCAAAGAACCACAAGCATTTCCCTGCAATTATGGTTAACGTGGACATTAAATGGAAGAGAAATGATCACCCAGACAAATTGACAATCTGATTAATGCCCAGCACGGCAAAAAATAAGCTGTGGTTCAAGCTAGCAAGGCTCAGGTACATGTGTTTTGGTTTTCCAAAACACATGTACCAGTAACGTTTGTGGTGGGCTATTATGTAAAGTTGGAAAACACCAAACGAGAGAAATGAAACACAGTCAATAAAGGCAATTTGTGTATGAATTTCATAAGCGGACTGAAAATCTAACATTTCAAGTCTGCTAAAATAACAATAAATCCCGGTAAGAAGTTAGTCAGAGCTTTGTGCATTACAGTAATGAGGCACTGTGGCAGGTCTGAGTGACTAGCCAAACGTTAAAGGTCTGCCATATAAAACGTCTGCTCAAGTTCAATGTCAAGTTCAAAGACTTTTCAAACAATGTAATCCTGTGGAAATTCCCAGCGAGACCTCTGGAAATAACTTATCATTAAAGGCTGTGATTTCCCATCCAGTACCAGCAAGTGTTGTGCATTTGGTGTCAAGGATATTGGTCAGCGGGCTCCAAAGACAAGCACCGTGCATCAGGAAGAGAGCAGAGAGCTGGGACCTCACTGAAGGTGCGTTCCAAAACGATCTTAAAAAATAAATCAAAATTACTAATTAAAAAAGTTGCAGGACTGGCATCGTTTGCAACAGTTTACCAAATAAATTGTATTCATTTGATTACGGTAAATAAAATGATATAGATGAAACATATAATCTAGGTTTTACATTAGATGGACAGCGCTGACACCAGAATTATGGACAACTTGAATAGTGCATCTTAGAGGCAGGCTGCACACACGTTCTGTAGAATTAAATACTGTATTTTCATTTAAATGTGCTCAATTAATTTAATTACATTTTGTAATTGTTTTATGACAAAACTTATTGTACTGAACCTACCACAAAAAAACTATTGAACTAAGTCAGAATAACTAGGCCTTGCCAGAGACCAAGCAAATAAAACTCTGGTATGCACACTGAGGGCGATCACTCAAGACATTTTATACAGATTGTCACGGCTCCAGACCTGCTCCTAAATCACAGGCCTGGCTTTTTGACACCTTTCCTAACCCATCTGTCAGTGGCGACAGGCAGAGATCTGTGCCGGGCTAATTTTGCTCAGTGACAGCATCTCTGAAGCACCGGTGAGGTTCTGTGGGACGTTGCCCCAGCTGTCCGGGCCTGACCCCAGCATGTCATGGACCAATGGGGAATAATTATAGGTCAGAACTTCATCCAGACAACTCACAGCGGCATACCTCGGCCGTTTCAAAGTTACGTGGAGTAGTCGAGAACTGCCGAAGGGCTGTCAGAGATCGATTAATGCATTTCCAAATCCCAGACATTTACTAAAACAACTAAAGGGAAATAAATAACCTAGAACCTTTGTGGGTCTGACTGCTGAGGTGAAGAAAAGAAAATCCTGTGTCACTGGTAAAGTTATGCAAATACTAATTCATCCTGGATCGGTATTTGTGTGAGGAACCAGAGCAGGTGGCCATAAACATTGTCTAGTCGTCAAAGAAACTCTGACTCTGCCTTTGAGGGACACAATCCTTTTCTTTTTAAAACCACTTCCGATTTGTCTACTCTATATGTGTGTGAAGACATCTCCGTTAAGTGTTTACAATCAACATGTATCTTGTCAGAAACAAATAGCTCTGGGCCATCATGATAATACACTATGCCTATTAGAGATAAATGTCCAGCACTTTGTTTTCAGTACTTCTGAAAAACCGCATGTACATCACTGGCTTGGTAAAAGACTGACAAACCACAGTTTGGATAAATGCATCGTCAAAATACCGTGTGCAGTTGATGCTTGTTTCTCTTCATTTTTCTGAGGGTCTCGCATCTAATTCAAAGTGAACTGTGGGTCGTTTTTCCCCCAAAAGCAACTAGGAAACTCAAGCGGAGGCAAGTCAAAAAGCGAGCAACTTGCCTCTCTACGTCCCTGAACAACCACACAGTCTCTGAGTCCTGTTACTCAGCATTGACGATAATCCGAAAGTTCATGTTGCATCAGTTCACAACGATGAAGCCGTTGACGAATGCGCGTCTGTTTGTCTGAGGAGGCACTCGAGGGTGTAACCGGCTGTAATAGTCACTGGACGCTGAGATTTACACACAAGACTGTCATGCTTTAAAAGCTTTCACCGAGAGGTAAGGCCGGGCCACAGAGACTCCTATTCATCCCACAGTCTTCGCTAATGAAAAAGTCCACACACGGGACAAGCAGTGGCTGTGGTTTAATTCCACGCCATCATATTTAATATCAAACGGGCAAAAACAAGGGGACATGGAAAATACACCTTCCCGTGTTTTTCTTTCCTCCCCTATGAACACTTGTCTCAAAGTGCAAAACTTTCCCAATCCCACTCATTGAGTCGGGGGGGGGATTGTATGAAAGACGGAATTTAAGATTTTTCTATTTTTATTAGTTCAAATGCAATAACAAAACCACCTTGTCTTTGGGCTTTTGTGGGCCTTTGCATAAATAATCCACTAAAACCCTGATGCTTTCAGAATGCATTAGCGACCGGAGACCCCGGTTCACTCTTAATATTTTCAAATGTCCAGTGGTCATATTTATGACTGGGTGTTCCACTCTCTGTCTATTGTTTCAGGGTGACAGCTCCCCCATGTGTGAAGTCAAATGGTAATAAATACATCTGTGTTTGGAAGCACTTCCACATATATAAATCCTAAATTGCCATAAATAAAAAGACCAAAAGGCCGTGCCTTTTTCCAACTCTGAATCCGCACAGGGTTTTCCTACAGCGCTCGCTAACGCATTATCATTGGCAATTAAGACCATATTAGTTGGATCCTGATTCTGCCGAGTTCAAAGGAGGACTAGTGTCAGAACATACTGCTTGAAGTGCCTAAATCGTTCTCTGGTTTTAATTTCAATATGCAAAAACAATCCAGCAGGCTATAACAGCAGTTATAAAATGGCTCTTGTACAACACACACAACAGGAGGCAACATTATATGTTTGCTCTAATCGGAGAAATCAAGTAACAGAACATTTTCCCTCATGATGTGTCACTGAAAAGGCCTACGTCCATGAAACTGGAAGCGCTGTGTGTCTTGGTTTCCAGTATTAAATGACACCTAAGCGCGAACGCCTAAGCATGACTGCTTTCGGAGTTGAATTAAGAGGTCTGCCGTCTCAATCATGTCAGGGGGGGGGGTCGAGCCTCCTGCCTAGCCGGGCCCTCTCTCCGTAATAAGATACGGGGAGAGGAAGCGGATTCATCTGTAGGTCTCACAGTGTAGGTCTCACGGTGCTGACTGGACATGCTGCAGGGTTTTGGCATCCGTACATTAGAGCTTATCGCATTGAGCCAAAGCGGGCCTCAGTGTTTAGCGGGAAGGTGACCTCATTGAGGACAGCGTTAGCGGGGCCAGTGTCCCCCGTACGAGGTGTGATGCTGGCATTTTGCGGCAGGGGTTAGGGCCACGGGCTGGGGCAAAGGTTGGTTGGGGGGGGGTCGTGTGTTTTTGCAGCTGACCAGACCTCCTATTTCCACATGAAAGGGCCTGCTGAGAACACAGCGCAGTCGACAGTCGTCAGAGTATCAACAACAATTGGCTTCTATTCTTGGAGCGTCAAGCCTCTGTTCGGCCGGCCTCTTATCGTGGAGCAAAAATGCATCTCTGTTATAAACACTTCCTGCTCATTTCTTACCTTCAGAACACCTGAGGTTCTATGAAACTACTCTGCAGTCAATTATCCGACTATTAACTCTTTATTACCAGCAATTGAGTCAATCCATTTTTTGCGAAAAAAGTGACTGATTAGAAGGCATACAATTTGAACGTGGTTGAAACTCTATAACCATTTACCAGTTAACTTAACACAATGGTTAGATAAAGCTGATGAAACACAAATGTTTCCTTACAAAAAAGCAACTAACAAAAAGGAAAGGACAGGAGAGAGAGACAAAGCACTTGAATGAGCCACAATCTCCCAACGTTGATCCCGAAAACACAGCAATTAGTAATAATACACAATAGGGATTTAACGCACTGAATTCATCCATGCAAATGCAAATATAATTAAGATGAAAAGCATTCGGTGAAAGAGAGTTGGGGGAGTAACAGATCCATTGCAAGTCTGTTTCACAGGGTCCTGGGAGAGGACAGCGTGTCCGATGGAGGGTGAAGAAAACATCTCTGACAACACATACCAAATCATCCAGAGGACTGGGCTAATTCCACAGAAAATCACTTGTTCCAACAAAAACGGTAGACATGCATTAGGGCGTCATGGTGAGCTACTATTTTCTGAATCATTGGGAAAGTTAATTCAGTGAGCGGTAAGTGAAATTGATACAGAAGGAGATAAAAACAATCATTTTTGATAGATGTCCATAACAACAAATAGTAATCCTACCAGAACTTTTTTAAGTGTCACAATCAAGAACAGCAATTCACTTTCACTTTTAAACTCTACTGAATGAATGAGTGAACTTGTTAATTGAAAATGCTATCAGATCAACAAAATAACAAGGTTAGAATGTCCTTCAGTTATAATACGAAGTCCCCACAACATGTTAACAGTATTAATCAATTCCCCCAGCAAAGCAAAATTAGAAAAACAAATAGCTGCCAGCCTTTTAAGTCATTTACGGTGAGTTTTAAATAAGACACACGGAGATCTCAGTAGTCTATTCGGTGTAATGGAATGTCCAGATATCTTGCAGTGAATTCTTATGAAACTTTACGTCCACCGCATTAGTAATGGAGCTTAAATACTGCTTTCTTTTCACCAGATCACATATATGGGAGTTTTTGTAACCTCGAAAACACACACACACAAATGCAAATGATTATTTATAAATAATAAATAAATAACAAATCCATATTTTGAGTTGGTCAATCAGTAAAAGTTGAAGAGCCAGTGACCCACGCCTGCCTACCTGAGAGTGCTTAAAGAAAGCGGAGATGCGGGTGATGTGCAGGCTGAGACATCTGGAGGCGCATCTAGCTCGGTAGATGCTGCCAGTGAAGAAAGAGTCATCCTGTTTGCTTCTGGCACCGGTGGTTCCGTGGCTCGACAATACTATAATCCATAGACACATAGTCACACATACAGTTACGCTCCTGGGCAACATCGTTCCACCGTTGGGTGCTGTTTTTTATCCGTTCACTGATCGGGCTACACTGCGTGTTGACTCTGCTGGAGAAACTAAAGAAACTTCAATTATACACGTGGGAGGAGCCAGGACCTGTGATTGGCGAATACTGCGGGTCCATGCATGGTAGCAGGTAGGGGATGTAAACTCAGCATTAAAAGCTTTGGAAATTCTGAACTCTTTTTTTGTTAATTATTGTAATGAGTTGGTGTTGAAAATAATTAAAGGAAATAGCTATAACTACAATTAAATGTACTGTCACATAATGTATAGTTAAATAACTCAAATAACTAACACAACTCCACACACTTACGCTATAATGTTTCCCAGTCGACCAAATACAAGGCACCCATGTTAATCCTTGAATATTACAGATTTCCTAAATTGTAAATGTCTCACCATACACATGAGCAGCCCATTGAATAGGAAGCATGTGTTCAACATACCGCCACCTACTGATGACATCAGAGACGCAGAGTAGACATGTGTAAACCACGCCCCCCTAGGGTGCCATGGTTACGTTAAGGGAAGCATGTCGAACTATGGTTGCCGTGGCGACTAGTAGTACTGCAACTAACTTGCTGTCAGGTTGAATTGGTTGTGATAGACAAATTATTGCTGGCATCTACATTATGAAACGTTAAAACACTTTAAAAAGGAGGGCATATGTCCTAGTGGTTAAACTGTTCCTCTCCAGTGCCGTGACAGATTTAATTTAAGACATGCTTTGTTACTTTTCAAAATAACTGTATTCACTAAATTCTTATATTTGCAGTGCTCCAACTGTAGCTCTTTCAGACTGTGTGTAATGAAGTTGGAAATATCTCGTTCTACCATCTGTAATAGCTGAATTGACTGTACTAAGCTTGTCTAATTTTTTTCGACCTCTGTGCTGTAGATAATTTTCGTTCCTTCACAAGAATAGGCCTATAGCCAGATCGTGAAATGATCGTGAAATGGTACTATACCAACAGCATATGGCTAACAGAGCCACGTGTCAACAATGTATGAAGATGTATAAGTGTTCCCTGTTCGATTTATGCCTGGTTCATATTTTGTGGTCCTGTGGAGCCCATTTGTTACAGCTTTTTGCTCGCAATGCTATGGTTATGTTTCTGATTCCTGCAATGATGTCACACTTAAATATTGACTAGGTAGCTTTGGCTAAATGTATATACTACTGCAAATGCAGTAAAAGGGTCAACTTGAGAATTAAAAAAATAAAATGTTGAAGTTAGTCCTTTAAAAGATAACATCCTCTTAAATTGTTTAACACAAACTGCATCAAGACAATCTTTACTGATGTATTGCTTTTTATATAAAAATAAAGATAATAATAAATATATGTTGATGCAATAGTGTTATTTTGTTCCCCTTTGTGACGTATGTCCACAACTGGGACATACTGAGCAGTCTTCAATTCCTTCCTGACATTGGACAGTTTGAGGCGTCTTCTCTGTGCCTGGGTGAATAATGCCCGTCATCGGTTCACATTTTTAAAAAGTCACAGTTGATGTGTGAAGCTTATACAGTATAATCCTTGTGGATTGATTTACTGATTAACTATTAGCTGTAAATCAAATGTGAGCATCTATATCTTTGCACTTGTTTATTTTTTTAATGAAGGCAGCTGTATTAATAGAATCAGTGATTAGTTGGTCACAGCAAATTGTAGAAATGTGTTAACTGCATGCAGCTGATCGATATTGTTCCCGCAGAGCCGTGTGTATGTCGCAATCTAGAACACCTCATTAGAATAATTACCTGGCGGTTAAGATAAATGACTTTGTCACAGCAGTTGGGCCAATTTTCACGACCATAGATCTTCATGAACTATATTGAGCAGCCCTGGTGCTTACAATATTTAGAAAAATGTCACTTTGTGTGGTGCAAGTTGTTGCTAACACGTCTTACTCCCAATAACTTAAGGACATACACCAACGTGTTCTTCTTTTTTTCCTGAGGTTGTGTGGTGGAGGCCTGTCTAACTTCCGCAGACTTCCCATCGCCCGGTAGACGAGGTAAACAGCCACAGTAACTGAGGCTGCAATACACGTGCACCCTCAGACGTGCTTAAAACGGAACTAATGACAGCATCCATGAACTGGGGTATATGCGACATTAGCGTAAGTAGGTAAGTGGATTAAGTTGAAAATGTAATTCCACCATTTTAGAGGATACCTCCAGTTTGTATATATAACCTCATTGAGAGCCCCGTGCATATGGCCCCTGGAAACCCTGCCAACATCAGGAAACCCCCTCACTTACCATTTAACGGTAGCTTGGAAAATCTCTTATACCTGGAAAACAAGTAAAACCATCCAATAACAAATTCCACCGCATTGTATCCTGAACATTGGCAATGTTTCATAGCCCAGGGAATGGAGAAAATATGACATGTAGGAAAGGGTAGAAACCCTTGCCATTTATTGTAGAAGGAAAAAAGCAACGACCGTATTTAATGTGAAAGTTCCCTATTGGGCTTTACAAGACAATGCTGCTCCGCTGTTCACCTCTAATGTAGTACTTTCCTGTACACCATTACAGCACCGCTGTAATGAGCTTTTATATGTGTTGCTCTTAAACAGTGAGTTGGACCTGGACTGAGACATTCACAATCATTAGAATTTGGCTCAGATAACCACTTTGCCCTGGGCCTGCGGGGCTCTGTGCCAAGTACCTCTCTCCTTACCTCTCTCCCTCAGCGAGTCTGTCTCCCTCGCTGTCTCCCTCTAGTAAAATGGGGTGTGCGAATACAGCCCGTACGAGTACATCCTGGCCAGCCTGAGAGTGCCAGTGCCGAGGGGAAGGGTTACCGTCAGAGTACCGTTAGGTTTGTTTAAAAAAACAAATCTGTTTTTATGTGTTACCTATCCAACAGCCTCCTGCAGTGTTGTGGGCCCCGTTGGACTGACCGTGATTTGGGCCAACAGAAGAGATACAGCCAGCCCGCTCTGATGCCGTTCTGTGTGTACACCCTGGCCTGTGGCGGCTGGACCCCCATCTGAACGACCATTTCCCTGGTGGTCCCGGTGCACAATGGGACTTGTGGTGAGAGATCCCCTGATAGTCTTAAAACATTTACACGCGGATGTCTGTGTGCCTCAAAAAAAAACAACGGTGTAACGGCTTAATTCGCTGTCTTATTACAGCCATGTGTGGTAGGGATTTTTTATGGTGTGTGGTGAACGAAACACACAGCCTGTGTGGGGTCCAAACCTCTCCTGCAGCCTGTGGGACATGCATCTCTTCTCCGGCCGGCTCCAGGGTTTCATTGACTGGAAAAAAACTGCCAATAGGGACCGCGGACCATAAACCGTGAACAGGAGCGGGGGTGTGCGTCTGGGCAGGGGTGGGACTTGACATGTTTAGCTACTCACATCACCGTGTTAATTCCCTCCATTAATTAATGTGGTGTCTCCACTGGCAACTGATTTGTTTACGTGTGTAAATAAACCTGTGCTCACTTGTCTTAGTGTTCTGTGTGAATTGTGTATCAGGGAAGACTGGCCCCGGATCAGATTGTGTATAGACCAGGGGTTTTGTATGTACGATGATTCATGGGAGTTTATTGTTGGATGTGAGTTGGTGTGAAGCTGTCAATTGCGGCCATTGGTCAGAATCTTGGTAAGTGTTTATACTTTCCAGGACAATCTCAACAAAATCCATTGACCAGAACTTCCTTCTCTGTAATCCCTTAATCTCAACATCCCCTTAAAAGTGCCTTCTATCTACCGCATCCACCTCCTGATCTCTGTGCTGACCTCAACCTCTGACCCCACCCTCTGACCTAGAGCTGCACAAACAAAAATGGTAAATCGAACTCTGCGAATGATTTGAAGCAGCCCGTTCCTCCGGATAGTTTGATGGAGTTATTATGGCTACACTTACTTGCCTGCACAATCTGAGGAAATAGTTGTCTGACAGAGTCACAGAGGATTGTATTTGGGAAACCCTCTGTGTCAATGTCAGTCTCAGTAATCAAAATGTCCAGGCTTCTGTTGTCCAGTGCGTTCCACGGTTTGCACAGTAGGCCTATGCCTCAATCCCCAGGTTCCACAAATATGGGCTTCGACACACGATATGGAAAACAGGTTCCCGAAATTGATAACAAACCAGCATTCATTTCACCCGGTATTGATGTTGCGGAGAGAAGTGCTCGGCGGCCATCTTTGATCTCAAGGGCTGCAGGTGTAGGCATTGTTACGCACACCTGTGACTGACGTAGCGTGAAGATCAAAAAGGACAAGCATGTACAGGATCTTGACTGATGATCAAATGCGGGGACGCTTGTTTAATTTTTGTGAGCTATGGGCGGATTGAGTATGTAAGCTATAAAAAACTGCACTGTTCAAACAGGGCACTTTACAATTGAATCCTTTCAAAGACACCAGAGCTTACAGTAGGAATTTGGGTAAAATGTTGTTTTGCTAAAGGGCACAAAGCAGGAACTAATGCATGAAATGTATGAAAAAAAATGCTTAAAATAAGAAGCACAAATGGAAAATGGCCTGCTTTATGTGCTTACAAATGACAGTATCAGTCAAATTAAATGAGGTGATTTGTTTGAACAGGTTCTGAAAGTGATCATGTTTACTATCAGATGTTTATGTTGATCTTCTTCTTCATCCTCTAATGATGGTAACTAGCCCCTCTGGAACCACAGATTAGGATCAGTGGAAATACATCAAGGTGTTAACAATCCTTAGGCAGCCCACTTCCTCGTCTGGCAGGATACTTCCTTGAAGCTAATGTTTATGGTTATACAGACACTGTTTGTGTTGTGCAAGATGAGTATCTCTGAACCATACCGTCCTCAGCTACAGCCATCAGATACAGTATAGAGAGAAGGTGGGTGTGTGGGGTTTTCTGAAAAAGAGTTGTTTATTAGCTTAGTTCAAAATTAATTTGAATTTTGAATACTTCAATAAAAATGTCATATACATTTTAAAGTAACTGAATTTAGTGGATGTATCAAATGCATTATCTCTATATAAAACATTAAAATACATGAAGGAGCTACATGAAATAAACAACCAACGGGTTGAATTGTGAATTCAGAACATCGCCCCCCCCCCCAGCACCTTCCAGCACTTTCCATAAAATTAAAGATCCCTCCTTTATCATTGCTCATTGACACATCCCAGGGCCGGCCCTGCCCAATATGGGGCCCTAGGCATGATTTTAGCTGGTGTCCCCCTTTGCAACGCAGCCAATGTGTATTTGTATTTTTTTACTCGTTTGCCGCCCCCTATAGTTGAACGGCACCTATAGCGCCTCTGACACTGCCTCTGGGATGATATTCATATATTATGTTTAGAACAAATCATTATGTCTAACAGCAACTTCATGATAACCAATACACTTTCGGGGCCGGAGTCAGGAACGGATACATATTATAATTAGATGTGAATTTGAAAAACTTCTGACGGCTCCTAGAGCTGTCACAAAATAAATCTGATTCTCACCACGAGAGGGAATAATTTCAGAGAATGTGTCTTTGGACTTCGGTTGAATTATTTCTGTATGCTTCGATGAGTGTGAACAAGTCTTCACCAGTATCACAGACTTTAAAATAGGTTGTTTTGTTGAAAGCCATCCACAAAAAATAATATATATATATAGATTCTTGTCTTATAAAGCCATTATGCTCTCTTCTGACATACAATGAACCCATTCACTTTCCTACAGTATTTATTGTTTGTTATTCCAGAGTCTACACCGTGGACTAAATCGACAGTATAAATTCACAAGGCTTTTCCACACTCACTGTGATAATATTAAGCCTCTATTTGGGATCGGGAAAAAAGATTACGTGTGTAGGAGTTCTAAACAAAGATGCCCTTGGAATGTTTTTCCTGCCATTCCCCACCACTTTCCTAAACAATGCTGTATTGTACTGGCCGGTTGGCATTCACATCAGCAGGCTGTTATTTTTTAGCTCTCCCATCGCTCTACAAGCCCCACATAGTAGAAAGACCCATTTAGTTACTTTCCAATAATTGTAGAACTTGGTTATATTCTCCCACATGCTCTGTGACAGTGAAAAGGAAAAACTTGCTGTTTATTTTTTTTCATGTATTTATGCCCTTAGCAACATGACCTGTAGCAACATGACCTGTAGCAACATGACCTGTAGCAACATGACCTGTAGCAACATGACCTGTAGCAACATGACCTGTAGCAACATGACCTGTAGCAACATGACCTATAGCAACATGACCTGTAGCAACATGACCTATAGCAACATGACCTATAGCAACATGACCTATAGCAACATGACCTGTAGCAACATGACCTGTAGCAACATGACCTGTAGCAACATGACCTGTAGCAACATGACCTGTAGCAACATGCCCTTAGCAACATGACCTGTAGCAACATGACCTGTAGCAACATGACCTGTAGCAACATGACCTGTAGCAACATGACCCTCAGCTACATGACCCTTAGCTACATGTTCCCACATGATGAAAGTTGAGATAGAAATAGGCCTCATTTGTTTATTTGTGCTAAAATAACATCCGTAGTACATTTCTGTGTAATTAATGGACGTATCTGTTTGATGAGCCGGTTGATCACATGACCCACCAGGCGATCCAGAAGCGCAAATGAGCAAACGACCAACCAGCACATCAGGGGGGATCAGCCTACGACCAACTGAGTTATTCGGAGGGATTAGCCAATCAGGTCAAACACCACACCCAGGTAAATACATTAGAGTTGCTGGTGCTTTTTTATGTTCAGTGAACCCAAAACCACCAGCCCCTTACCTATTTCCATTTGGTTGGAGTACACTCTATTGTCACGTGTAGCTGATGAAATTCTGAGGGGGGCTTTCGGAGAGTGCCAAGGGGCTCATTATATCTGTCAACTTTAGACACACTTGTGACTTTCCACTTTAAATAACACCACAGCCATGTGTCAATTTTGAATTCATACATCTCGGTAAAAAGTATTTCATCTTTTAATTTCATCTTTTAATTTGAAACAAACGCATGTGTCATGGAAGTGAAAGGCCATCCGGGATTTCACTCATGGAGATTGCACTGGTACACGTTTGCTGAAATGCTGTGGTTAATTAGTTACTACACCCTTCATTTTCACCCTGTTTTGAGATAAAAGGCAGAGAAATGCACAAATGGAGGGCGTAGTATAGAGAGGAAGGGGTATTCATTTGGGATGTTGCCCTTTTTTCCCAGTAATTAGTTCTAACCATCCTATGAAACATCTGCTGGGTTTTATAAGGCAGCGTTGATGCATCTAGTGACTACTAGATGGCAGTGTTGATGCATCTAGTGACCACTAGATGGCAGTGTTGATGCATCTAGTGACCACTAGATGGCAGTGTCGATGCATCTAGTAACCACTAAATGGCAGTGTTGATGCATCTAGTGACCGCTAGATGGCAGTGTTTCTGCATCAAGTGACCACTAGATGGCAGTGTTGATGCATCAAGTTACCACTAGATGGCTGTGTTGCCGCATGCAACTTAAACTTGCTAGTCCTCTGCTTCTGTCAAGCAAGTTTCTGTTATTGTTATTTCCAGTAGATGATCCAACATTAATTCCAAACAATGGAAAATTCATTTTGGTTTCTCGTTTGAGGAAGATATTAAATATACAATGTAAGACGACGCAGGTCTTGGTTTATAACTGTGTTTTGTTTTATTGCTTTCTCTCTATCTCCCTGTTTCTCTCTCCTTGTCTCTCTCATGCCCAGACATTTGAGGCCTCTCTATCCTTGTGTGGACACCAAACCCTTTATCCCCTAAACCTAAATAACCCCCACCCTAAACAAAACTAACTCAAAACATAACCAGCAATCTCTACAACTAATAACAATTATGTATTACAATTAAAAAGCACAATAAAAAATGTAAAAAATCTTAGTGCATTAAATAAATATATATAAAAAGCATGTAAGGACAAAAAATGTCTTTAGTCCTGTTATAAATCAGCCCAGAGTCTGTGGTGACTTCAGGTGGTTCTGACAGGCATTTCAGAGGCTCGGAGCGGTCAAGCTAAAATACCAATCCCCCATGAGCAAAGCTTGGTCCTGGGGACATTGAAGAGGTCATCACTTCCCCTGAGGGTGCAGGTGGGGATGTGGAGGGATAGCAGCTCCGTGAGAAATAACGGTACTCAAAGTACATCTAACCCCAATTGTCACTTTTATCCTTAACCAAACTCCTTGGTTAAAAATAGCCTTTTGTCCTCATTGTGAATAGCAAACTGTAGTCCTTGTACTTGTTTGGTCCTCACAAGTATAGTAAAACAAGGAAAGGCTCACACAGACACAAACACAGACATGCACAGAAATACACACACACATACACACATACACCCCCACCCACACTGAGACAAGCTAACACCGTTTGTACAATTATTGTATGACCTATTTTGCTAGCTGATATAATGACGGAACAATGCCTGTTCACTCTCATCTCACCAGCTGAAAGATCACCGGGAAGGGTTTGGCAACCTCACATGAATGACCTTTATCATGATGAGATAAAAACAGCGTGTCCTGTCCTACAGTCCACCTGACAGTACGCCTTTCCTAAGTCACATGCTACAACCTCCGTCCGAGCCAATAGATTATTTACGCAATGTCATGGATGTTTCTGTCTTCATTAGGGACTAGGGCACATCTGTGAATGGGTGGACCAGATGCTTATAAAGCAGTGGGTTAGTGAAGCCACCCAACACATTGGGGTGAGGGTAAGGGCTGCCTGGACAGAGAGGATGGTTACTTACACGGCAATACACTGATATCACAAAGAGCTGAATCCACTGACTTGCACAGTAGCAACTTGCAATAGCAGACATGCACATCCCCCATACAGCAGACAATACATTGTCACAGGGAGACCACATTCCCAGTGAGACATCTCTCTGCATAAATAACCCTATTCTTCACAGTTTAAAGTCATGGACCGTATATGACTGAAACAGGAGCATTGTGTGAGCTGTGAAGAGATTAAATACCATGTGGAATGTTAGTATGTGGCTTGCATTTCCCATTAAAATATGCAATCGATTACTGTCTTTTTTTCAAATTTGTGATGGCGTATAAATGCTTTGTTGTTGGTCCCGGTCAAGGTCTGAAAGGACAGCAAAACAACCTTTCTCTCGTCTTTGAAGGGGTTGTTGGATTGCTTTTGAGGTAGTAAACCTTGGTCTGAATTACAAATGGATAGATTTATATAAGTGAGCAAACATGAGGGCAAACAATGGCAGTGAGTCTGCTTTGCCACCTCAGTGGACGGTGAAGCAGAACTGTAAAGTGTTATGTTCAGTGATGTCATTATCTCCATGGAAACCTGTAATTTCAAATATGTCAACTAGCTACCATTAAAGTGATCTGCATTGTATATGTCAGGGCACACATCCTGCTATCAATCACACTTATAACGCCATGCCGTTCTTATACATGTAATCTACCATCCATAAATTCTAATACTTAGTCCAAGCATATCACCAAACATCATCTAGCTGTTGGAAAATATATATTATATTAACTTTGCATTAATTTATGACAAGTGTAAAGCTTGAATGTGTATGTAATATGTAAATAGAAGTATGCATTTACACATTGATTTAGCCTTTCTGACGTTTGGTGGACAAAACTAAATATTGTGCACTATGAGGGTGTATTATATAAGCCTAGATTGAGTACACATACTCCAGCTGAATGAGTACTGATAATTCCCCAGCTATATCCTGTTTACTCTAATACACAGTCACAGTTAATTAGAATATAAAAACTCCCAAGACACACCCACTGCAGCATTAACTACTAGGACACTAGTCGGGGGAAGGAAAGAAGAAGTTGGGGGGGGGAGGATAACGGGAAACAGCAGGATCCACAGGTCATCAACCCTTGACCCCTGATCTCACCCCTTGAATCTCTGGCATCTGTCTACTTTTCCCGCCTTTTCACCCTGTCTCTCTCATCCATGTCTTCTCTTCTGGTCGGGAACTTGACTACAGCCAGAACGAATGCACTGGAGTAACCCCGGAAGCATTCTTCAATGTGTGAACATATTTCCTTAAGACAAACATTACCGCAGAGAAACATTGACCTAGTGATCTGTATTGGAAAGTAATGTACTCTATTTGCTTGTGGCAAATTCTGTGGCCATAAAAATGCAATGTCTCTGTGAGGTAAACACACTCAAACGCTGCAGCTGAAAATAGCATTGTTTTTCTTCTACACCGCGTCTGGAAATTGGGTCTGTATGACATAACAGCTCCATAGAAACCCTCATGTGTCTCCCGCCTGTGCGACTGCTTTCAGTGGGGGATGGGAGGCACGGATGTGGGGGAGGGGTGATACAGTGTTACCGAGTGCTCAAAGCCTCTCCTCACCCCATCACACACACACAAACCCACCCACGCACTCTTGCACACACAGACTTGTGCACACTATTTATCTCTCACACACACCCACCCACACAGACTTGTGCACACCATTTGTGTGTGTGTGTATGTGTGTAGATTCGTCTTTGCCCAGCCAGACTGACTCACACCCTGCCTGTGCTCACATTCACTTCAACGCATGAGTAGAACTGGAGGGCTCGCGGAGCTAAATCCAATATGTCGATGGGTACCGAGTCACATTAAGAAACACAGACGGAGCTTAATATTCCCCTGCTAGTTTTCGAGCTCCTCCCGTGCTTCCCAGGCCTAATAACAGACCAACAAACGTGGTGTGACTCGCCCGCACCCTTCCCCCATAGCAACATATTACCCTCCCGCCCTGTGCTGTCTAGAAAGGTCATGTGACCCTCATCAGTCTCCCGGGTTGGGGGAGGGGAAGCAGAATGAACCTGTTCTTTGTTAGGAGGTCAGCCCCAGATCCATGGCAGGAAGAGTTCTTACCACACATACACTAAAAGCTGTGCGCAAATACTGCAAATGAAACCTATCACGGACTCTTTAAATAAGAATCCTTGAGATTGAAACACGTTTTCCCCCATATACATAGGTGTCCAGATATATCTGTGATGTAGTACAACAGCAAATAAATGGCAAAAAATATTTTATGTAATTTATCTACAGGTTTAACATCACAATGAAATTTAAATTAATATTATTTAAACACTTTCATTTTCAAAGCCTTCAGATTTAGAGCAATGTTAAACATATTTAAAATCTACTTTTACATGTGTCACTTGATTACATTTTTGTTCAACATTTTATACTTAATTAGATAAATATAATACCATTGATGATATAGATATTCATTATAGATGCCAATCAAAATTTGGGGGGGAATTTTGTAAAGCAAAACACATTTCGGGGTCAGGTGTCAACGTACAATGCCTAAAAGCATATCAAGGTACTCTGACCTACCGCATGATTCAATTGCATAATTCTTCAAACATGTTGTCCGCAAATAATAGAGCACTTACGGTAACCAATGGAATGTGTCACACCAATGTAGAGCCGTAATGATGTCAACTTGTTATTTACTTTCCAAATCTGAATGACTGAGCAAGGCGAAAGGAGAATTAATCAACCACTATGTGACCCGGCAGGCGAAAAATACGGAACCATGGGGGAGGGGAATTGACTCAGAGGCCAGATACTAAGAAGGGTTGCATCATGCGAAGACAGTTACTGTAGTCTTTCTCTGTTTTACTAGGTGCAATCAACCCAGAGTCTTTGGCCTTTGTGCATTATAATATGCATGTGATCAGTTATGTTCGAACAAAGCATATTATATAGTAATTGCAATTCTTGGACTTGGATTAATGTAGAACCTCAGATATGTTTTTTTAGACTAACAGTGTAATCTTTTTTCTGTTTATGTCATTTAACAAAAAAAATACAATTCAGGCTTCCAAATTAATACATAAGCCTATTATAAAGCACAAAACAATCATCGTAATCAAAATTAGGCTATAATTGACAATACAATAATCTAGAGACAGTATTTTCTGTAGCTTTGCTTGGGGAAGGTTCTAAGACTACACTATCATGTATGTAATGATTTTATTACCGCATCTACAAGACTTGAAGCACTAAAGGACTAATATTCATAATTGGAAGAACTGACACAACAGAGGGAAACATCGAAGATCAAAGCAAATCACATGTATCAGAATTTGTCCTGAATGGCTGTGGGCATAACATAACATCCAATTTTCTGAAAGGAATTTCATGTTTTGAATAAGCAGGTTTAAGGTCAGGTGCTGATTTTTTCATTGTAGGTCAAGACAGTCTCTCTGCCCCCCACACACACACACACACACACACACACACCACCACGACTCTCTCTCTCTCTCTCTCTGCGGATGAGTCCTGCTGCTGCTGTGTCTTTACGTTCCGTTCTGAGAGACGCTGAAAACTCCATTCCATCCATTCCCACCTTACGTTTCTCTAAAACTTTACATCTCACACAGTCATTCACGAACAATCATAGTACAGACCGTCTGTGTTATCTGTAAAACGCTGTTTGAGATTGCACCGGTGGTCAGAACTTGAATTATCACACGCAAAATGGGAGGAAAGTCGTCGCTTGCTCACTGAAGTTGGAGTCTCTCCTTGTGGAAGGAAGAGGTGGCGGCGACACCACGAGCTCACTCTCTAAGGAAGGCAAGTTAAAAGTTTCCCTCAAGTTTTTGGAATTGTGACATTGTAGCACCGTGAACTGGACATTGTTGCTTGTGAATAATACTTCGTGAACTCTGTAACACTTAATTATAAATGGTATTTTAAGGTCACATACACACATTTTGCATGTGTGTAGACATTTTCCCCCGCGAAGCACATTGTCATATATATTCATTATGAGTAGGCTAATTCAAAAGTTGAATTTAAAAAAGGTGTTTATTTTGACAATACTTTAATTATTGCGATTTTGTGAAGATAAAAAGCTTTTGTTTTGAAGTCGCCGACATCAAATGCAGCAACTTGTGGCAGTTATTGTTCTCGCCTTAAGTCATATCACCTACTTGCTATGAAATTGATATAAAAAAATATTGAAAGTTGCGTCACCCGTAATCTGTTTTATTTCCTTTCTGAACTCCAATAACGGTCACATTTAAAGGGTTAAAGGGTATTAGCCATGCTGATAGTTCGGAAGCGCATGAGTGGGGGAGGGGAACCAGATTCATCTGCTACAGACATGGGTAAACCTGACAGAACACTGTATACTACTTATTATGGTATCAAAGTGTTTACATTTAAACCATGTACACAAGCATTATTCGACCTGCCCATTGAATCGATTATTTAGAACGATAATTGGACATTAGATATTTTTACTTTCCTATCATTAAACATAAGATGTATTTAACAGATTTATTTATTTTTGCTATCGGGGAACCTTGCCGATGAAGAACTAAAAGTCTTGAGGTTTGAAAGCAGCATGGTAAAATGTTATGTAGCCTATAAGTCCAACCAGCTCCAACTCACCTGTTGATCTGGTGGTATATTTGTAACTCCAATTATTCTTTGTCTTGGTCCCTACATCAGAGACATACACTGATAAGCAAAAACATTATGACCACTCACAGCTAATGCGAATTACGTTCCTCATCTCCTAGAAAGGGCACATCTCAAGGTCTGGGTAGATTAGATGCTACAATAATATTCAGTTATTGTAGTCAACATGTTGGATGCAGGAGTTAAGTGCTGAGCGGCTTTGACAAGGCCCAAATTGGTGTGGCCCGGCGACTGGCCTTGGAACATCTCTGATACGTCAAGGTTTGTGGGGTGCTCCCGGTCAGCAGTGAGTCGTGAGTACCTACCGGCCGTGGTCCAAGGAGTGACCAACCACAAACTGGCATCAGGGTGTTGAGTGTCCAAGGTTCATCAGTCAGGTTAGGGCAGTTCGAAAGCTAGTCTTATGACCAGAACAGACAGAACGTCTACTGTGGCACAAGTCACAGGAATGTGTCCCAGCACATGATGCATAGCACCCTGCCGCGTATTGGGCTGCGTAGCCGATGACCGGTCTGGGCCTCTGTAGGTTATAATATTTAGTCTCATCAGTCTAGGTGATGACATGGCGACTACATGGGCAGATGTTAACTGAAAGCCCTCTCCAACCTCCTACATGGTTTTTTGGGTAGTGGGTAGTGTATGACATCTGTTCACCGATACAGTGACCGAAATGTAGTGTATTCCAACTTGAATGGTGATCTTTCATTATCACAGAATCTGAACTAATAAGGCCGCGGTACCAACACATTTTGTTTTAGCCTGTCTGGTCGTAAAGTGAAAGCAAATTAAAGTCATGAGAAAAAAATGGTTTGTTGCCATCCATTAAAGTAACAATTGGGGCTGATTGTAACATAGTCTTAGAAAACTTGAGGCTTTTCCATTTGTGGAATCCTACAAGCTATTAGGATGGCAATGTGGAAAAAGCTGTTAGTGCTCTGGGTATGTGTGATTCTTAGTGGTGCGGTCCTATGTTTGGAGTTGGAGAGGTGATATTGAGTGTTTGCAGCATTGCTAAGCTTTCATGATATTTTCAAGAATTTGTATCTGCCTTTAGTGAACCTTCTGCTCCAGCAGGCTATTGTTGTTCTGGCAATGTGTTTCAGCAGTCTCCGTTTACACCTAAATGTCTCAGCTTTCTAGGGGATCCTAGTTAAATATTTTGTTTAGCCTTGTTCTGGTGTTTGTGGCTATTGGTGTATGTGGCTACTAAAGGCTCAGTGATCTGATTTGAATGCCGCCATTTGGGCTTTTGTGTTAACGATGATAACTAATGACTCATGTTTGCCCTCAGTCATGTTGTTGTTTTTAAACAGTTATTTCTTCATTTCTTCAAATGAACAAGTTTGAATATGAATAAAATAAACAAAAGAACATGGCGTAATACAGAATGGGAATCAATCTCTATCCACATTATGAATCACTAACAAAAACCAACCTACCAGGACAATTACTGCGTCGAGATAATGGTCATATTTAGGCCTTTTATGGCTTGTTTCCACTGGTGCCAAAGTCTAGTTTTTACCCAAAAGGCCAGAATTTGATCTGTCATCGTGGACACAGACCAGCACCAGTCTGTGTGCCTACTGACTCTTGCCTGGTGCCAAACTCTGAACTTCAGATGGGGTTTGCGGTTTGACGGTTGCGTGCCTGTGAATACACCGAAAGTTGGGCTATTCGAATAGTCTTCGAGGTTCATGTGATTTATTTATGGGAAGTCAAATGAGACCATGATCTCATCTATGGTTTTGCCTTGTATAACAATAATAAACAAATAAAAAAATATGAATAAAATGTATATATTTTTTAATAAGATGGGTATAGCAAACATGAATAAGTTACTAATAAAACATGATTAATAATAGCATGTACAATTCACTGGAAAGTGGGAACACTGTTTAAACTGCTGTGGACTCAAGGTCCTTCAACCTAAGGTCATCTAGTACAACATTCCAGGATTTCAGGGCACAGAATGTTAACACAGTTGAACCTATCACAGACCATGACCAGAACATGGGGTACCTTTATACCTCCAACATTTTATTTTAGCATCAAACTAGCACAGCAGATTCAACCTGCGAAGTATTTATCAGGGCCTTATTGACTTGAATTGGATGGGCTTGTCCAGGGCTACAACTAAAATGTGTGTTTTTGGGAGGTACCTGAGAACCAGAGTTAAGAATCACTGCCCTAGCTAGGGGAACCACTCCGTAGGGGAACCGCACCGTTGGGAGTGCGGCATCGGATTGTCTTCACTGTACGTTCATCTGCAGAGGTGTTTAGTTTTAGGTACGTGTGAAGACATCAGTGCTTAAGACTCCATTCACCAGTAGTACCTGACATTTGCCCCAGATACTGTAAGCAATGTGACCAACTGCTGTGAAACACTGCCTGTGTCCTAATGTTTATGCAGGGATATTTATCTATCTGGTTTATCTAGTAGAACGTGGGGGGGGGTGTTGTGGTGGCAGGCACTCCCTCCATGGGGGCCCTCAGCCAGTTGGCGGGCAAAACCTATTCACAGAAATAACACCTATTGCACTGTATCCTGGTTCCAGCCTACAGCTACGTGTGTGTGTGTGTGTGTGTGTGTGTGTGTGTGTGTGTGTGTGTGTGTGTTGTTGGCTAGCACACACACACGATGCAGCACCTGCTTCTTGTGTGTGACAAATGTTATCACCCTGAGTCAAATCTAGAGGCAATAAACCGTAGACTGTATAAAGATGTGGACGTAGTATCCGTGACGTCACCCGTAGGTTTCTGAAGACCGTTTTCGAAGCCTAAAGTGGGCGTAGCCGACCGTCGCCGTCTTGGCAGCGCGTCACTCCCGGATAAACGAAAATGGTCAAAGAGGCGGTACGTGGATGGAGCTGAGGAGCCTGGATGCTGTTTACTGAGTAATTATAGGCTAATTTCATACACATATCTTTGAGGACATGTAAAAAAATACTTCCAAATATAGTCGGTGTTAATAAATGTTACGCTATTTATGAAAATGCAGGCATCCGGTAATGCGGGAATCCGCTGGACACACCCTTAATTATGCAGAACTTTAAATATTAATCAACTAAACGGATGAGTTATAAAAAAATTCACCCCCCTCACAGTTATTATGAAGGGCAAAATTAGCTGTATAGACCAAAGCCAAATAGAGAACCAGGCTGTAAACATGTTTTTTTCTGCTGTAAAGTTGATCATTTTAACATGGGGGAGATAAAGATTTGACTCACTTCTGGAGCCAGCCTCAAACTGCAATTCATTGACTGGCCGCTTAACTCACTTCCTTATTGGTTTCACGAGAGAGACCGCAAGGTTGCCATTTGCAATAAACCTGTTTGCTTCAGCACCGTGGGGTTCATATCAATACTCAATACGTTTTGTTTAAGATCATTCCATCCACGTGAATGTTCATTGGTCAAGAGTTGTAAGTGACAATGTTGTTCATATATACTCAACAGGACATCATTAATTAGGAATTAATATTCCGTTGAGACCCTTTTGCGCAGATGTCAATCTTCAAGCAGATTGTTAGAGGAATATTTTTGTGTTTTTTGTAAAATGTAACGTGGTGTAAAATACATCATGGCAGACTGTTTCCCTGAAGCATGTTGGTTCCTTGCGAGGAGAACGTCCTACATACTGAATGTCAAACAGGCAGTGATATTGCAACAGTAGTATTTTTTAATCACATGTTACAGCAAGCGTCTTGTCATTTTGTAAATGCCAGATCTCTATGGCAAGATGCATCTTTCACCTGAAGTCAAAATGGGGCCAGTGGTGGCAGGTATTGTGTGTCATGTACAAACTGAGGAATCGACCGTCTGCTCACTGCTTTCCCCATGGGGGTCAACACATTGGAGGTCTGTTTGGAGTGGACTTGAGTCCGCGGCAGAAATGTCAATGTAGTCTGAATGTTACAGCAACTGCTCTCTTGCTTCCTGCAGCTACAAATCAATGTCTATCCTTTGACTACGCTGTCATGATTGTTAGTGCCCTTGGTTAAAGGTTAAAGGTTGTAGAATCCAGTCCACCCCCATTTTGCTTCGGCAAAGCACTAAAGTAATTGATGCATATCTAATCAGCTATGCAGTGAATTCTGTAACCTAGGAGATGCAGATAGTGGTTTGGCGTGCATTGCCATTGGTGTGAAGTGTCATGAGAAGGAAAGATCACCTTTGTGCATGCATTTTCACCTTTAAACGCCGCTTTTATTGAAGGCTGTAAGAGAAGTCGTTATGGACGTGCTGCCAAGTTGTCTGTTGATTTATGATTTCACAATGTCACAGCGTAATCACTGGGAACCCACAGTGCTGTTACGACACCCCATAGGAATTCCCGGTATGTATCACATTGTATTGTTATGTTCGTTTTTGTGTGATTTAAATCTGACATGCGCTACAACGATACATTTCTTCTTCTAATTAGTGTCTCAGACTTTGGTTTGGCGAGTATTCTATATATTCTCTATAATAGGACGTACGGTCACAACTGGTAAAAATAACTCCCAAGTTATTTGTTCATGACAGCAGTGGTTGTAAAGATTTCTGCTGCTCTATGTTGGCTTGTCTGTCTGCTCTCTTATTGGCTGTGACCAGCTTCTGTCTGCTCTCCTATTGGCTGTAACCAGCCTCTGTCTGTTATCATATTGGCTGTGACCAGCCTCTGTCTGTTATTCTTATGGATGTGATCAGCCTCTGTTTGTTATCCTATTGGCTGTGACCAGCCTCTGTCTGTTATCCTATTGGCTGTGACCAGCCTCTGTCTGTTATCCTATTGGCTGTGACCAGCCTCTGTCTGTTATCATATTGGCTGTGACCAGCCTCTGTCTGTTATTCTTATGGATGTGATCAGCCTCTGTTTGTTATCCTATTGGCTGTGACCAGCCTCTGTCTGTTATCCTATTGGCTGTGACCAGCCTCTGTCTGTTATCCTATTGGCTGTGACCAGCCTCTGTCTGTTATCCTATTGGCTGTGACCAGCCTCTGTCTGTTATTCTTATGGCTGTGACCAGCCTCTGTCTGTTATTCTTATGGCTCTGACCAGCCTCTGTCTGTTATCGTATTGGCTGTGACCAGCCTCTGTCTGTTATCCTATTGGCTGTGACCAGCCTCTGTCTGTTAGGGTTGTCTCACTTCCAGGATAACCCGTTCTGTGAGTTGTGGCTGTGAGAACACCGCCCTGGAATGGAGACCAAACAAACATGTGTAGGATGCCAGCGAATGTTTCATGTCTGCCCCGGTTATCCTTTTATCTCTGCCGTTTCCTGCTGTCGTTAGTTTGAAACATGCAGGCTTGTGGAGATTCTAACGTCTGGAGGTTTTCTGAGGTTGACGTAACACACTGTCACTGGTAAAACAGGATTGACGTCTATGTGCATTCTCACCTTTTTAATTAGACACAGTGAAAAGGTGTTTAAGAGTTCAGAGGGTTTACAGAACACACTTCCTCAACCTTGGTGTGGAACAGTTAGCGCACCCAGTCCAGGTATTGGCAATGTGAATATCTAAACGGATGGCTCTGCGTTTGCATTGATAGTAAATCATTGCAGGAAGGCTTGGTTAATGAATAAGTGAATGTGGAGATGTAGGCTACATTTAGCATACAGCCGAGGTATAGCCCATCCTTCCGAAGACCTCGGTCGCTTTGTGCTTTATTTTTCCTTTGAAGATTTGAACATGAATGAAGGGAATTGTTGGCAAGTCTAAAACTAACTTCTTAAATCCAGGCCAGCCGTTTTATCATTAAAGATGCGTTCCAGGACTCTGCAAACAGCTTTTGTTTTTTCAGCTTCTACTCTGGGCTTGACGTGTAGTGTTGTTTATATAAGTAGTATCATTAACCCACCCCAGTTACAATGAACGGCCAAGTTCGAAAACAAGTGGTTGTTGACAAAACAAAGCACATAATGGTACATGCATACCTAGAACCCCTTATTTTGGGTGATTTGTTCTGACCAGATAGTACCACTTTCAAAACCGGTGGCCAGAGATCTTGGAATGCGTCATAGAGTGTGTCAGAGTGATGGTTACGCCTAGTTTTCACGGCCTTGTTCCGATCTAACTAACCCGGGGAATGAGGGCTTTGGTTGGGCACAAGTCACTGTCAACAGAGCATCAATACTATGTCACATAATGAAAAACATTGTCAGCCACACCGACCTTTTGCTGTTTTCTGCTAGATTAATTCCTGCAGGAGATGTATAACATGCTAAATAAATTAATGTGGACCAGCAGAACAGTAGATCCTCACCGGGTCGGTCAAACTGCTGTTGCCTTTTTAATATTTTTTTGATAAGTGTAACTAATGGTTACAGTGACTCTGCCATGATGTCAGCTGTAACTCTGCCTCTCTATCATGGGAACCGCCTGAGAGAAACTGGCCAATTTTTTAACAGTTTTCTGTCAGACACCTCTACCAAGACAGGCGTGGGAGAAGTGGTTTACCCTAGAAACGGTAGCAATACCCTTCCCCCAGCCTCCACAATTTCACTCCCAGCCCATACCGGCTGTCATTGAGAGAGACAGAGAATCATTTGCACTAGTTGATGTTGTGGCTGCCTGATTGCGGTGTCAGGCGTGATCCTCCCCATCCCCCAGTCTTCCCTTTCCCATCCCCCAATTGGTCAGACTAGACTACAAACCCGCTAAATGCTTCAAAGCCAGGTTTTACTCAGCGGCGCAGTTCAAGAGAAAATGGCTGCTGTTTCCAGGTCTTGTTTGCACATCTGTCAGGAGGTGACTGCACAGGAGGAAATGGGCTCTCCGGAATGTTAACATAGAATGTGCCTCTGCCTTCATCTCGTTTCGTTTTTTTCTTTCTTTTTATGTCCTTGTTTTTCTACATCAATCACTTTCAAACCTGCCCACAAATGGCTGTCGTTTTTTCTTAGCTTTACTGTCTATTTTATTTGTGAGATTGTGTGTGGCTTGTAGCCATCTAGCCCGTGTCATGATTTATTTTGTACATTTTATTTCTATTTAATTAAGGTACACTTAGGTAATTCTCCACGTGGAGCCTGAATAATTAAAACAAGTCTTGTCTTTAGGTGTCGAGTTGTGTTAAGTCTCCAATGTACATTCAAAATGTTACGTCTGCCCTTTGAGATCTGGTTATGCAATAGTGCTCGCTAAGTTTCACTGCCTCTTTGACTGGCAAGCTTACAGATGCTGTCAACTATTAATTTCTTGCCATTTTAAAAATACAAAGTGATTTTAGATGGCCCTGTGACTCCTATAATATAGTCTACGGTGCTTTTTTGCCATTTGAACTAGGGATGCATCGGCAGAACATTGGCCAAATAGTTATTTTAAACATCGCCATTGGTATTGGTACCGGCCCAGAATTTCACAATCTGTGCATCTGTATTTAATATTGGTTTATGATTAAAATAGTTTGTAAATATGGGCATGTTTATAGATACATTGCTATGTTTTTCTGCGTTCTCTCTGCAAGCTAGCGAGGTGTTTGCTTCCACTATATCCAATCAGATGTTGAGAGACTTCTCTAATCTGTAAGAACATTTCTATCTGTTTTTGAGTTCTGCACCACAAACCATCTCAGCTATTTTTAGGGCAAATTGGCCAGCAAAAAGGCAGTGAATAGTGACTGATCACAACCGTCCATGGTAACTGTAATATGAAGACCTTCGTCAGATTTGTTTTGTCGGTTGTCTGTAACTGACTGAATATGACCTGGGAGTATAGTTAAGCAATTCATATTCTAACAGTAATCCAGGGCATTCACTTCCCAGGAGTGATTATTTACCATCATTTCACCTGTCCCAAAAATTGAAACCTGTCAGGTGGAAGTGGGTGTGAAATAAATATTTAAGGGCAACACCAGACTTAATAAACCGCTGCTAAAATCCTCTCGGTTAAGCCTTTTTACCTGCTGTAATAAACGATGGTACTTACCTGGACATTCAACCTTGCTGATTCTAATAATAATGTCTCAGACCGCTACAATAGATGCCACGTGGCTCATAGCATTAGCCACTACCAGCTAATTGGGTCTCCAGGCAAACAGTGTTGTACCTTCAGCACAGCCTTGGACACTGGTGGCAACTTAAACTGTGCCTGAGTGAATGGCTGCCATTGGTGTGCTTTGACATGTGATTGCCTTTACTGTGCTGTAAACAAGCTAATGATTTCCCTAATGAATCACAAGGCAGAAGCCTGCTGGGGAGCTCTTAAGTGCCCGGTGCAGGTTCATTTGGGACCCTGGGCTTTCAACCTCCATTGGGAAATGGCTGGCTTTCAAAAGGCTGCAAGATAATGTAGATCTTGTTTAACATTTTTTAATATGGAAACCATCTAATTGACACAGCTTTTCTAGAACAACTTTTACCATGTTATCATGTGAATTTCAACTGTAAAATAACAATTCAGAGGTTCAAGTGATTTAAAAAAAAAATGCTCATTTGAAAATTGTGTTTTTTTGGCTTTAGAGCAGAGGGTTCCCCACCATTTTCCACCAGGCACCTCTCTTACGTTCAATAAATAGTTCCCACTACCCCCTCCAAACATAACGTTCAGTTGTGTCGGTACGACAGGTTATGGCGTGAGATCATTATAGGGTCTTTTTTCATTTAGGTGGGAGTTCTAGCATGGTACAATCAGAAAATGTGATTGGATTGCAAAATAAATTTACCACAAGTAATTTGGAGTGCCTGTAAAAAAGGTTCCCTGAAGTGGGGAATTTCTATTTGTCAATTAAAAAGGCTTCATCTTCCTCCTTCATGCTGAAGGTACCGCACTGTTTTAAGAACCCTACCTTTTGGACACTTTTGGCTATAATGCTTTCAACAGGCACGTACGTTGGTTGTGGATGGTGGTGATTGGAGCTGCGTCTCACAGATTTAATGCATTTCCATTCCAGCCAGGCTCCACTTATCTAATTAGGTCAAAGAGCAGCAACGTATTGTATTGTGGCGTGGTAGGTTGGTTCTCAGCACTGCAAGACATCTAGACTAATACACAAAGGCTTATCTTAGCTAAAACACCGGGGAATATTGGACTTTCCTCCAGCTTTAGAACAAAGTCGTACGTTAACAGTCACACTTGTTCTTTTGAAATCAGGATTTGAGTTTCTATTATGTGTTTTTATCTAAGTATTTGTTAGCTGTAAGGCAGATGTCGCAATTGGAATTTCACAGCCAGTTCAAATATCATGCAATATCATGCAACTTTTAAGTGAAAATTCATTAATTTCACAATCTGATAATGTGCATACTGCTGTGTTTCATTTTTAAAATACAGATAACAATGTCTAGTAACAGCATGGTTGCCAAGGCAACGTCAGAATGTGCAAAATAGAATATTGCTGTAGCGTGATGTCTTCATTTCCTGATTGCAACATTTATTGTGTCATGGCGCTTTAGGCCAGTTGTGAAATAGAGATGTTCTGGATGATGTTTTGTGTCTGGCCAGCGGTGACTCTCATCACATCGCTCCAATCAAGACTCTGCCACGGCCTGTTTTAGAAGGAGCACTAAAGTGCAATTCAATTGTTAGGGTGGAGGTTTAATTGTATCTGGACAGTAACAGGCAGCGAATATATAATGTTATTACTGTCTGAAGCATTTTTGGGTCTGAGAGCTATAGAGAAACTCTTTCCCTCTCCTGTGCCACTGTTTTCTAAGTCCTAATAAATGTGTTGTCTTTGATAAATGTATTATGTGAAAAAAACAATTAATTTAAACGACCTTATAACTCTAAGCGTTTGCAGTACAGCACGTTATTATCGCACAAATTCATATGCCCGGTATGCTGTTTTGCATTTAAGCCAATAGTGTCTAAACAAAGATGGAGTTATTTCAGTGATTCGTTTATTAGATAGTAGCCGGGTGTGGGCAGTGTCTGGTAGGTGGGAGATTCGTTTGAGATTTTGAAATGGAACACTGAACACATTTCAGCTGCTGTCATTGAAGCTTCAATTCAACTGTCAGAGGGTTTTATCAAACTACACTGCAGCCTGTTTTTGGGTTTGCTATGGGCTCTATATATTTTAGGGGTTTGCTCATGTTTTTAGGTTCACATGCAAATACTATTGCCAGTGTAGAGCCCTGCAAATGAAAAAAGAAAAAATACAGTCTGACTGGATATGGCATTAAAGCACTGAGAAGTTCATACAAGTGCCTATATAGCTTTAACATTTACAAGACTAAGAATGATGTACTTCATATATACCCGTTTCTAATATAGGTCAGTATGACACGGATGCATAGAGTTAAATTCAGTAATGTATGGTATCATTAATTATTCTACTCTAGTGAGCATTACTAAACTCTGTACTGTACTTCTGAGGGTGACATTTGGAGATTCTTGTGGTTGCTGAACAGTCTGCTCTAACCTTTAGAATAAGTACCTCCTACAATGAGTACCTGTTTCGTTTAGCATCCAGAAGCGTGTGCACATGTGCTCATCTCACAATGCACATGTATTTATTATTCATGTCTGAACACTTGTCCGATCACCTTACGTGTTAACTGTCGTTAACTTCTTCACACTTATACCATACCCTTTTTGCACAGTCGATCTTTTCCACTTGCACTGCTGTCATACCTGTTTACATTCTTGAGTTATTCTATTTGCCCAGGCATGCTCAAATGCTCTTTTTTCCAAAACCACTGTCATATAATTTGTGCACACTAATGACCAACCTGCTAGATCCACTTTAACTATTACATTCTGTATATTGAGACTCTAGATTTTATATGGTTGTTATTGCCATATCAATGCTGCTCAACTGACCTACATATGCCTGATCCTGTATTATCTGTATATTTACTCTCCACTTGATCCAATTTGCCTTATGTCCCAATGCTATTTGCACTCTTGTGTTCAGTTTATTTATTGTGTAAATGTTTGTTGTCCTACACATTTTTTCGCCTTGTCTTGGCCAAGACGTCGTTGCAACTTGCAAATGAGAATTTGTTCTCACGGTTAAATTAGAAAAAAGTGTATACACTCATTGCTCATACTAGACTTGTTTAGAGATTTAAAGAAAGACAGCAAGATGAACTTCAGTCAGTTTGCATCTTTTCTCTACTGTTCTGCTCTTCCCTGTATGGTTTTACCATGCTGCTCAGACTTGAGGGATCTGATCATGTAGGCCCATGACGCTTCATATTTCTGGACATCTGAGATTGAGAAAGCTGTAAAACAAACAATCATGTAGCTATTTGAACAAACCTTTAGGAAAATCACATAACCTATGGCCTTGGTAGAAAGCTCGTCTGACGACATAGCCTATGGCCTCTGTACACAGACACTCTGTTTATAGTGTTCTTGATCTCGCTCAGTGTTGTGGCTAGCGGTTAGTTTATTTCTGGAACATTTGTATAAATCGCACAGGGTTTTTAATTCTGGGAATCTCTTCATTCTGATGTTGAATCACACACGTCTAGACATCGCTCTTCTGCACTACTCAGATACATACCCATTACATATGCCAACTATGCATGGTATACTGTTGTTTTGCTCTGTTTGCACTGTTCGCATACGTTTTTAAATGTCTGTTTTAAATGCTGCAGCTATGGGTCAGAACCAATGTGTGTAAACAGACTTGGTGAAACGGATTGATTCTGATTAACATGAACGGGAGCGGTGGGTTACATTATCAGGTTAATCAGATTAGAGCAGCATCTGAGAACTGTGACAGGAGGGCAAAATTACCAGCAACAGATCTGTGAGGGGCAATATAAAAATTAACGGGACAAATTGCAATTTGTTGTCCGTATGCAAATATCACATGGATAATGAATCAAATGGATGCACAGAGGCTTCTGGGTCCTTAAGCGACAGCGAGAACATTTTGTATTCGTCTGAGAAAAGGCATCCGTGTCTTATAATTTGTTGACAGCCGATTCCGGCTCTGCCAGGGCTACTATTATGAGAGCTGCCAACGCTCTGCCACTCTGCCACTGCAGTATGGATGTTAGTGCACGATTGCAACATATGATTGGTTGAGTCATGTGAGGCTTTCGGACGGCCCCTCCCTAGCTCCTGGCACGGCTCAAATCCTACACCCTTACACCAACTCGTTGTTCTGCATTTTGTGGTGTTTTCACATCCAGGGTTTTAAAACCTTTCCACATGGACGGAGCTGATGTTGTACAAAGTAAAATGTCATACCGTCATAACTGACAGGATCCAGTTACAAACATACTCAATTATACTCCGAAACAAAAGCCATTTCTCATTCTTTGTGTAAAACATGAAGGGATGTTTCTTTTTATATAAAGGAGATGTAAAGCATGGCCTGACTATTTGCTTTGTAGTTAGTTGGACTTTTTGGCCTCCTGTTATATGTCAGACAACTCTGGCCTAAACTTACGTGGATGATGCGTCTGGCTGTAAGGGAGAGCTGTGTCTTGTCGAAGCCACATTTACTTTTACCGTGTAAAAGATATTTTCATGTATTGTATTTTGGGTTCCGTATTATCCTCTAATACCGACTCTAGTGCCATTCTGCTTATGTATTCATGGAACGCCGGTGTAAATCCTCACATGGAGAATGTGTCTCAGTGTCAGATTGGTTCTCACACCAGCTTAGAGCATCACCTCTTTCTGTGGCAGAAAAAAATCCATGTGAACGTTCACACTAAGAACATGTCAGAGTTTTATTTGAAAAAAGCTAGAGCGAGTCAACGTGAAAGTATATCCCAAGGTGAAGACCTGAATTATTGATGTTGAGTAACAGGTTCGACCCGGCTGGCAAAAGGCCCGTTGGTAATTGGGACAACACTTGTGTGTCCTATTTTGCGTCGTTGGTTCCGGGCCTGTTGCTATGTTACCATAGGGACCTCTTGAGTCAGTCGAGCTCTGTGTATTGTGCTACATGGAGGTGGAGAGTTCTGTATTTCTTAATGACTCGCTCTGCCCGTGTCATCCCGTACTACACCTCAGGCTAGGCTGAGAGCACCAGTGAGGACAATGGCCATGATTCAGCGTTCCAAAGGTTATGCTCGGAATCACGTTAAAATGCATCGGTGGGGATCCGGAATGGCGTCACTGTCTCGCAGTACTGCTGCTTGGCTTTTGACCAGGAGTTTGAATCCTTGTGGCAGTGAACTGACAACGCCAGTGGGCGGCTCAATGTGGTCGTTCCGGCGACTGCATGCTGAGTCCTGGTTATGGGCCGGTTATTGCTATCTCTTCTAACATTGACCTGCTGGCGGTGTACTACACTTCCTGGTGTAGTAAGCAGTGTCAGATGTTTGCTTTTGCGTATGTGCTTCTGAGGGCGCGCCTTGATCTTCCACTTCCACAAACCTTGATGTCTTTAGTGCAAATTGGACAGATAAAGTAACTGTATTGGTTAGTGTCAGAGGAAGTCTTGTGAGAAACGGTGTTCAAGGTTAATGACGATTGATGTCTATGAACATATCAGACTCATGTTGAATACGGTTGTAGGTAAACAAGAAGTAGGTATTTTCTTACGTTTGGTGTGGTCATACAGTTCTCCCCTTTACCTTTAGTTTTCAATTTTCAACAGGCCTATTGGATTTTGTTAAAATTGGGTTTATTATTGCAGTGCTTTTTCTTTTTCACCAAACTTGGTTGCACTTTGTCTCATTTAAAAGGTAATTTTCCAGACTCGCTCTTTCGCCTTTCCTACGCTTATGCCGAATGTGCATGGTGCTTTAAACTCTTATATTGTCGCGAAAATGTTCAATCATTCTTTGTAGCCAAGCATCCATTAACCTGAAGGTTAGCTCTTATCTTTGGGAACAAAAAGGGGATTTACTGAGATTCAAAAGGACTCCTTTATGATTAATTTTTTTTGGTCTCCATAGGTTTGAAAGAATACCAAATTAATTTGTCAAACCCGAGTGTTAATAATGCAAAGTGTTTTGTAGAAAACGCTAATGATGTCGAAGTTTCAACTTTCCCGAGCAGCTAGCTATCCCTATAGAGTTTACCAAGCTCACCCTGCACGCGTCATTAGCCTCCACCACTCAATTATGCTTCTATCGATCTGGATCACTGGCCAGGTCACTAATGTAAGACTGTTGCCACATTACTCTGGAATGAAACTGACGCTGCAGTCAGGTTACAGCATGGGGGGGGACTCTCTGTCTGGTCCGGTGGAGATGGATTAGCCGTGACAATCTCACTATGTCTGACACAGTTATTATATATCACCGTGTAAACCACAGGTTTCAAATGACCTTAAATTAACGGGGATGAGAATCCGTGAATTGAGCGGGGCAGTATCGTGGAATTATTTAAAGGCAAGACAGAGACTGTAGCTTCTTTTAATAATGAAAATGTATTTATTCAAGATTCATGAACCTGGAGCATTTAACAACACATTTACATGTCAAGTCAAAATGCTCAACCATTATTAGGTTGACCTCTGCTACATATACGTCCAGTATAAACCCTCCCTCTATATATACGTCCAGTATAAACCCTCCCTCTATATATACGTCCAGTATAAACCCTCCCTCTATATATACGTCCAGTATAAACCCTCCCTCTATATATACGTCCAGTATAAACCCTCCCTCTATATATACGTCCAGTATAAACCCTCCCTCTATATATACGTCCAGTATAAACCCTCCCTCTATATATACGTCCAGTATAAACCCTCCCTCTATATATACGTCCAGTATAAACCCTCCCTCTCCCGTACAGGTTGTGATGCCTTTAAAGCCCATGTTATTCTATCCTCCTGTACATGTTATTAACTCTGGAGTCCCTCTTATCTGGAACCCATAAAGTCTACATGGCTCAGTCAAAACACATCCTGCGCCTGGGAGAGGACATGTGACTTCCCATGGGAACTGAACAGTTATTTACAGCAGAATCATTCAGATTGGACAACAATACATTTGAATATAACTTAATATTGAAAATTCCACCACAGCAGTTCTGCTTGTTCATTTGTATTCCACATGTGTTCATTAGGACAGTGAGGAAAGGTAGCAGGAGGAAATGTACTGGAACAGCAGTGGTCTGAACCGAACCCATAATGTACACATGTTATGGAGGCAGCAAAGAAAACTGATTATACACCCTAGATCGTGTGTGTGTTCGTTTTTTTCGGGGAAGGGATGTGGAACAAACTGCATTTTGGGTGGTCTGGCATAAATGGTGTAATGTCAACTACATTTTGATGTAACTTTGTTGCTGCTGGCTGAAACCACAATTTGGAATTAGAATAGATCTCTATTACTGAAGACATAACATAAGGAAGTAGGATTGACCTCTGGCTGAAACCATAACATAAGGAAGTAGAATTGATCTCTGGCTGAAGCCGCATAATTAGGAATCAAATGTATCATTGTCTAAAACCGCGTAATGAGGAAGCAGGTGTGTGTTTATGGATGAAACAAGCCAGGTGTACAAATGACCATGGACACCATACAAATTACCATGGCCACCATACAAATTACCATGGCCATCACAGTGGGTCAAACTGTGCAGCGAACGGCCATTTAAGGCTTGACCACGGACCGAGAAATGCATGCCCTTTATTTCCCTGTGTGCAGACATGGTAGTTGTCAAGTCATTTGCTCATCATTGGGGACATATCTGGATATAAGCTTCGTTGTCCCACCCTTTGCTTGCTTCTTGTAATAGTTGAACATTCATAATGTCTTCTTTCTTTTGTCCTCAGAGTGGGCCATCCATACATTCACACGGTTCCTCCTCCATCGAGGTGGGCTAAGATGAGTATAACCAGCGATGAGGTGAACTTCTTGGTCTACAGGTATCTTCAGGAGTCAGGTGTGTGTGACCGCTGCTTTGCCCTGCCTTGACTGTAACTGTTATACTTCTGGATGACATCTTGCTTGTGGTGTTTGTCCGACAAGTAATACATGTAGAATTTAACATTTGCTTTGTAGTTAATATTGTGATTGTTTAAATTAGTTCAGGGCTGCTATTGGCAATTTAACTATTTGCATAAGTGCTCAGTCAACATGAAATAGTGTGAATAGAAAAACATGTTGCAGACAATCTCATAGCAGGCAGATTTTCACATATCTGAACCTGAAGTGCATTGTCAGCATTATGTTTAAATAAGTGGAACATTTTGCTGCCAGTTTCTCTTGTGGAGAATAATAGGATTCTCCAACTTCGCCAGTCGTGGCATTACAATCGGTAACCTAGGGGATGGTGACACGGCAACCGCTGCTCAACTGTAAACAAACGATATATGTGACGGTGTACCTGCACTTCAGTGGTCTGGTGTTGCGTTAATGCTCTACGTAACCATGCATTCCAGATGAACCAATTAGCACTTCAGAAGCCTAACTCGTACCACCAAGCCAAACTAAAATGAGCACTCTAAAAGCAGACACTGGTACTTGGTTTAGATTATCCATGGTCATCATGTTTCCCGTGTGTTTTCTCTGCATGTGATCATTGTACACATCGGCGCTGGGTTTCTTTGGAGTCTAAAGTGCGACTACACTTTTGAGGACGTGGGTTTTGCACGACTTTCCACTGTCTGTCATTTGTTGGTTGCTTCACCTCACATTAAATCTTACTAATCCATAATGGAATTAGTTGACCACTACTGTTTACTGTCACCGTTTGATTAATGTCGCAGCTTAATTGAACAACATTGAGTTATCTAAAACACCCCGAAACATTTGGGTTTTTTGAGAAGATTGAGAGTGCACGAGTAGGAAAGTGGACGTGCTAGATGTTCTTTCCAATGGAGATAATGGAAACCTGTCTGATAGTGGCCTATTCTTCTTGTCTGTTGATCATTCAGCATATCATTTTCCCTTTATAGCCACAGGTGTCAACACACCATTCAGGTTAACCTATTTTTCTCGGGGTGAATGAATTATTGAGTTCCTAGACCAGGCTGTACTTTATGGCCCTTTTGTCGGGGGATTTCTTTGAAGCCGGTCATTTGAGAAATGCAACATAGTTCTGCCACTTCAACATTTCTCCCACAGAGAGAAAGCATACTTGGAATGGATGATTGACTAACTGTGTGTCTGCTTTATTGTTCCGTTTACATAACACTGACAAGATAAAGTAGATGTTTGTGGGAGTCTGAGGTCTGTTGCAGTCTCTGGAGTAGTGGTTGTACTGTGTTCTCTGCCTGTTCACAGGTTTCTCCCACTCAGCGTTCACCTTTGGCATTGAGAGCCACATCAGCCAGTCTAACATCAATGGAACGCTAGTGCCCCCTGCTGCCCTCATTTCCATCCTGCAGAAAGGCCTCCAGTATGTGGAGGCGGAGATCAGCATCAATGAGGTGAGCATGGATGCCCCAGTACAGGCTGATGCCGCACCCACCTGGCACATTCTCACCCACCCATCAAATACAACTACCCGTCACATCCACGCCCACCCGTCACACCCACATCCACGCCCACCCGTCACATCCACGCCCACACGTCACATCCAACCACCCGTCTCATTCATACCCACCCGTCACATTCATACCCACCCGTCACATTCACACCCACCCGTCACATTCACACCCGCATGTCATACTCACCAGTCACACCCTCCTGTCACATCTACCCACCCGTCACACCCACCTGTCACAAGTTCATATGGTCTTTGGCTTTTTCAATTAGTTTATTTTCATGGTTGGTGCCCAAAGATTACAGCTCTTCATTCAGAATAAACCACACACACACACACTGTGTTAAGCAATGGGGTTATATAACTGATATCACTTGGATACTGTATAATATCAGTACTTACAGCCAATTTGCTGGGTAAACCTCGTTGTTTATGTAGTAGCCAGTTTGTCAGCACTCTAAACAGTACGTGTGATTTCTGGAACCGTTTTGCGTTCGTAGGACGGCACCGTGTTTGACGGGCGGCCCATCGAGTCGCTGTCGCTCATCGACGCGGTGATGCCGGACGTGGTTCAGACGCGACAGCAAGCCTTCCGTGACAAGCTAGCCCAGCAACAAGCAGCATGCGCCATGGCAGCCGTAACCGCCGGCAACCAACCCAGCGCACCAAAGAATGGCGAGACGGCGGTGAATGGGGACGAGAATGGAACGCACGCCATGAGTAAGAACGACCTGACTGACATTCACTGATGGCTCACTAGCAGTGCGTTAACCTGGCCGTTTAAATGGAGATGGTGGTCAGAGCAGTGTGTTTTACACCGACTGGCAGATCCTTAGTGACACTGGGTGATGGAGAATTTGACTGCATGTGTCCTCATTGTGTCTGACTGCTACTGGAGGCTGTGGAACCGGAGAGGCGGGGGATCGGGTGAACACCTAGGCGAAGGGGAAAAGGATAGCGGGTGTGGTGGATGTTTGTCAGATGATCCCGCAGGAGCTCCAATTAGTGTGGGCGGAACATCAGGACGGATGAATAAGGGACAATAATGACGGTGGAACAGAAAAAGATGCTGCAGCCTCTTAGGATTGATCTGCGCACAAACAAGATGGACAGATACGTCACATCTATACCGTAGACAGGATGTGTGGATGATTATTCTATTAGTTATGAACTTGTCTTCCTGAGAGGTTGAGCTTTGATCTAGCTCTGATTGCTCTCTCTACTTCAATTGGGTCAACAAGCACATTTGACGCAGTATTTGCAAATCTCAACGATAACGCGGTCTCATTCAGAATGTTCCAGTCATTTTTTGGCGCTAGCGTAATTGAAATGCACTGCTCTTGAAAGAATATTATTAAGAAGGTGTTGAGGTTAACACCTTAACGTTTTTGCTTAAATACTTAAGAGGGAAAAGTACAAATGGCTGGTTTAAAAACACAATTTAAAAAAACGAATATGGCTGTGAATAAGAAAATGTATGTGTTTTGTCTGATGTGGGTAGTAGGTTCTGACTGGGGCTGGATATGCTGTGATTACAGATAACCACAGTGAGCCTATGGAGATGGATGGAGATGTGGAGATCCCAGCCAGCAAGGCCACTGTCCTCAGAGGCCACGAGTCTGAGGTGTTCATCTGCGCCTGGAATCCTGTCAGTGACCTGTTGGCCTCCGGGTAAGGAGGAGAGGCAGGGGAGAAGGCTATGTCTCTCCCAGGGGAGGTGATGGAGGAGAAGGCTAGGTCGCTCCCTGGGGAGGAGATAGCTAGGTCACTCCCGGCGGAGGTGATGGGGGAGAGTGCGGGGTCACTCCATGGTGGGGGGGAAAGCAAAAACATATTTGTTCCTTTTTTTCCCTCTGTCATCCTGTATTCTCCCTGTGTCCTTCAGGTCAGGAGACTCGACTGCCCGCATTTGGAACCTCACTGAGAACAGTAACAGCAGTTCCACCCAGCTGGTGCTCAGGCACTGCATCAGGGAGGGAGGACAGGACGTCCCCAGCAACAAAGACGTCACCTCGCTGGACTGGAATGTGAGTTCATCTACCCACTGTGTCTGTTCTCCGCGACTGTCCGGGGCACTCCAGTAACTGTACTGTTGACTCCACAGAGCGATGGGACCCTCCTGGCTACTGGATCCTATGATGGATTTGCCAGGATATGGACAAAAGATGGTAGGTTTGATGCTGTCTGTCGCAGGTTAATATGACATTGGAGTGCTCTTCGTTCTGTGAGCTGTGGGGATAAATTTAACTCTGATCTTTTCTAGGTAATCTGGCGAGCACTTTGGGGCAACATAAAGGTCCCATATTTGCCCTGAAGTGGAATAAGAAAGGGAACTCGATCCTCAGTGCTGGTGTAGACAAGGTATTTGTTATTCATTTAGTATTGAATGTCGTTATTATGTATATATGTAGTCATTTAAAACATGGATTTTTGTCCTTTTTAATAGCTCAGTGTTTGTATAGCGCTCAGTTTTCCCAGTACTGTATTTGCAACCTGTTGTCATTTTCCAGACGACAATCATTTGGGACGCACATACGGGGGAAGCCAAACAGCAGTTCCCCTTCCACTCAGGTAAGAGACCCCCCGCTGTGTCCTGACCAGAACAAGGGAGGACTTGAGCTTCCTGACTGATGCCTCAAACCCTCGTGTCTGTGTGTGGTCCATCTCCCACAGCTCCGGCCCTGGACGTGGACTGGCAGAACAACACCACGTTCGCCTCCTGCAGCACAGACATGTGTATCCACGTGTGTAGACTGGGGAGCGACCGGCCCCTTAAGACCTTCCAGGGCCACACGGTAAACTCCTGTTCTGACCTCCTGACTCCTCCTCTGACCTCCTGACTCCTCCTCTGACCTCCTGACTCCTGTTCTGACCTCCTGACTCCTGTTCTGACCTCCTGACTCCTGTTCTGACCTCCTGACTCCTGTTCTGACCTCCTGACTCCTCCTCTGACCTCTTGACTCCTCCTCTGACCTCCTGACTCCTGTTCTGACCTCCTGACTCCTCCTCTGACCTCTTGACTCCTCCTCTGACCTCTTGACTCCTCCTCTGACCTCCTGACTCCTGTTCTGACCTCCTGACTCCTCCTCTGACCTCTTGACTCCTCCTCTGACCTCCTGACTTCTCCTCTGACCTCTTGACTCCTCCTCTGACCTCTTGACTCCTCCTCTGACCTCTTGACTCCTCCTCTGACCTCCTGACTTCTCCTCTGACCTCCTGACTCCTCCTCTGACCTCCAGGGTCTGTTCATAATATGTGTCTGTGTGTTTCAGAATGAAGTCAACGCTATTAAGTGGGACCCGTCAGGAGTGCTGCTGGCCTCTTGCTCTGATGACATGACTTTAAAGGTAAAGCATGAGACAAGGCTTAGGAAACAATCAATTGGCCCTTGACCTGTGTGGGTGTAATAGTTGGCCGCGTGTTTTAAAGCGTGCTCTCCGTCTCCTCCCAGATCTGGAGTATGAAGCAGGACGTGTGCGTCCATGACCTCCAAGCTCACAGTAAAGAGATCTACACTATAAAATGGAGCCCCACTGGACCTGGGACCAACAATCCAAACTCCAACATCATGCTGGCTAGGTGGGACACGCATGGAACAGAGCCCTGATTCATGGGTTGATAATGGGCAGTGTGTGTGCTGGTGGGGGGCTGGACACATCCTCCCGGGGGTAGTTACAGTCATTGGGCCAGGGACATGACACCCATGACACAGACCGGCAAGCGCATGGAAACGTTACCGCTGGAAAACCACTGGTTTTTACAGCTTCTACTGACATCTCGTGGGATGGGCCTATATTTAGGTTTGGGTAGAAAACTGCCCGTGTTGTTACGACGGGAGGAATTCAAATGTGTCCTGGGGTGAATGCAGCTTTTGTAAAGCTCTCAGTCGAAAAGCCTCATCTGTTCAGTTCTCTCCCGATTTATCTTTTCTCGTTCGCTTTAAATCTCATAATCTTCTCTGTTCTTTTGTAAAGCGACGTTTTAAACCTGGTCAAAGGCAGCCTTTTGAAGACTTGTATTATCTAATAATAGGCGTACCACGTGTTCCTGAACATCACATCCTTTTCATTAACACCTGCTCTCAACTGTGACTTTTCTTCTGTGGTGCCACATCACAGTACCACAGATCCTACGTCACCTATTGTCTATGATTTGCGAATCCACATTTTAATTAGTTAGTGTCAAGCCCCAAAGCCAGCTAATTATAGTGTGACTGTAAAGACAACCCGGTTCCCATGTTGTCAGCTGTGTTAAACCCCTGTATATTAATGTTAGTAGGCACAGTTCTATGACGGCCTGTGAGCTTTAGGTTCGGAGGCTCTGATGTGAGTCCCGGTTTGTATCTGTGTGTCTCGACTAACCTCTCCCCTCTCGTACCCCGCAGTGCCTCGTTTGATTCGACAGTGCGTCTCTGGGATGTGGAGCGAGGTGTTTGCATCCACACCCTGACCCGGCACCAGGAGCCCGTCTACAGCGTGGCCTTCAGCCCAGACGGCAAGCACCTGGCCAGTGGTTCCTTCGACAAGTGTGTCCACATCTGGAACACCACGGTGAGTGACTTGGAAGTGTAGACGTGTTCAACTCTCTTGTGAGGTCAGGTAGGAATCCAGCCGTCCTCACCACGTTGGTTGTGTTGTCATTGCAGTCTGGAGCCCTGGTGCACAGCTACAGGGGGACTGGAGGGATTTTTGAGGTGTGCTGGAACAGCACGGGGGACAAAGTTGGTGCCAGTGCATCAGATGGATCGGTATGTTGTTGGAACAAAGGGTTTTACCCTCACACCACTGTCATTTATCTTGTAAGATATACAGTATGTGTTTCTAGTCTAAGGGTCTTTTTTCTTTCATTTGTACACTCATTTTTGTATTTTAAACCAAAGCCATTAAAAAAACAAGACCCCAATGCTGTCAGTGTATTGGAATGAAACCAGAATATTATGAGTTAACCATGTTTTATTAATCTTGTCCTCCAGGTCTGCGTTCTGGATCTTCGAAAATAATCTCCTG
Source organism: Dallia pectoralis (assembly GCA_029465975.1). Classification (NCBI taxonomy): domain Eukaryota; kingdom Metazoa; phylum Chordata; class Actinopteri; order Esociformes; family Umbridae; genus Dallia; species Dallia pectoralis. The sequence goes on along the minus strand of CM055731.1, from coordinate 21,225,167 downwards.
GCGGTTACTTTTAAGATGGACCCTAGAATGTGTGGAATGTGCAGAGAAATGCTTTCTGCCACCACCGAACATGCTCTCGTAGCTCCCAGCAGGCCTAGCGGTTGGGAGGATATCCTCATTCGGTGAACACTGGAGACCAGGAACAGAACAATTGACACACCACAAACTACTTCTTGGCAGATGCAATCCTTTGTTTGTGGATTTCTGTCTCCTTTTTGAAAATCTGCTGGGTGAATTATTCCAAAGGACTGGACTGAATCCAAGTTATTTTGTTCGGTTGCCGGAGGAGGATGTGATCTGATGACCTGCCTTGTGGTCCGAAGACTTGCAGATTATTTGGCTAGGGCCTGAATCCAGAGGAAGAGGGTGTGATGGATTTGGTGTTTGACGTCAAATTGTGGGAGCAGGGTTGTGTTTTTAAAAGTACTTTGAGAACATGTAAATTCTCTGTCCTAAGTTGAGAACATCTGTCTAACATGATGGACATTGTTTTCGATGCACATGCGTCTTCAATTGAAGTTCACATGATCTTCAGCCGAGCTGTATCTGCATCAACAGTTCTGCTGGCAGATCTTTCACAAATTCACAGCTGACAGTCAGGGTTCTGTGCTCACATTTAATAACATTAAGGTGAACGAAAAAGAAAACTGCCAGGTTTAACGTCTACATTTTAGTCACCCGTTCAATTCATTTGGGGAAACAAAACAAAACAACTTAAGGGTGAGAATCTCTAAAATATGAGAAAAGAGTGGTTTCTACGTATATATTCTCCCTTCTGGATGTACATTTAATGAATGTAAAGATATGTAAATTAGAGAAATACACAGACTTATATACTGTGTATATATGTTTATATACAGTAGACTTTAACATCATCCTCTAGACACTCGATACTGGCTAGAACTATGACATCACAAGACCCTGATTTCAATGTCAGATTTTTCTTTTTCATTGTGTATTTTCTTATTCTTCAGCCAATTACATCCGCATCAGGTTGGTGCGTACAGTCCTTTGGTACTGAGTTGGTCGTTTCACTGATGGCTCTTAACACTTCAAGCCGTGGAGAGGAATGTCTCAATGTAGCTGGATTTGGACTCTGGAGCAGGTTAAAAATGGAATGTGTCATTCTTTTAGATCTACCTATTTTGTTGCGGTTCTTTCTGGCTTGGGTCTAGGATGTGAAATAGGGCAACGGATGAAGACTGAGAGGAGAGAACGTTATAGTTGTGTTGTTATAATGTGGCTTTAGGTAACACTGTCCTCCAGTCAACTGCTGAGTGTTTCATACAGTGGTGTTTGGCACCACCTTGTGGTAAGGCGGTATGCCATCTCACAGTTTGACCAATCGACACGATCTGATTGATCAGACTAAAATGCCCCTAAATGTTGGTACCACCTGAGCGGATTGGTCAGTTTCACCTCTGGTTTGAGATGTTTGGTTAAGCTTTATTTGTGTGTAGGATGTCTAAGCGAGGTCTAATGTGACATTAAACCTACCTCCTACCAATTGGAAAATGTCACATGTCCCATTTTCTCTCTTTCAGTCAAGTTATGTTTTAGAGCCACGTGGAGTTTACTTTTGAGAAGGAAGGATCAGTTTGTGTTTTGATTTTTGGGGCTGAAAGAGACAGGCCAGCATTTTTTTTTTTAACTGTTGATGGGTGTGGATGGATGGGTCGCTGTTTTATGACATCTGAGTTTTATTCCTTTTTTTTTTTTTTTTTGCTGAGAGCCATTATTGTCTGTGTCAGACTGAGAATTGGGCTTTGGTTGGTGGCCATCTTGGCATGCTGAGAAGCCCAGTGTGGAATAAAGTGCTGTGACGGACAGCCATCTCTCTCCCGCTCCAGTCTCTAGGGTATGGTTGTCTGTTTCTAAGAGTAAACAATGAAGTCACACACAAGGTCTCAAATAAATCACTCTATTTTGATATTAGAAAACTCTGTGTCCTGTGTTGTTGGGTGGTTGTCATTTTCTTTGTGATTTCTCATTATGCTATAGATTGTATTGCGTTTTTATGATTATATGTGTATGGTAAAATATGTACTAGGTGTGTTTTACACTCAAGGATATATATATATATATATAAAAAAAATTCTCATCAAATTAAAAAATAAATAAAATAAATATTTTGAAGCCCTGCTTCAATGACTGTTAAAGAACACTGCAAAACTTCAAGCATTACTTTAATACTGTATAAAATGGAAACACAAGGTTAAAGCAAGATTTTTAAAATGTAGAGTTCAAAAATCCAAAACACAAAAAAAGTTACTCTAAACATCTCAGATATTCCACAATGTTTTTGAATGATTTTTAGTTATTATTGTTAACAAGGCTAAACTGAGTGTGCTGATGTTGGGAAATGAAGACGTGCTTTTGCTGTATTTAAGGCATATTTAAATGGCATCCAATAGATGGAAACCCCATTAGGAAATGTCAAGTGTGTACTATTGACTATTATAATGTAACATGAGAGCCTGAGGGAGTCTTGTGGGCCACTTCATTACTGTACAGTTGATGGTTCGATGATTAAGAGGGATAATTAAGAGGGATGTGCTCCGTGCCGAGACAAAGTGATTAGCCATCCCAATGGGACGTGACCTATATTAACACAGGAGAGGAACAGACAGGAAATGCAATATATGGTGGTCGTAATGTCAAAGCATTTAACTATTTTACAGTGTTAATGAAGACACTTTTAAAGCGAGAGAACTGGAGTGATACGGGTAGATTGCTTGTGTTTAACAGTGCTGTTGGATCTACAGAGGTGTGTATGGTGAGAAACAGGGGGCGTGGTCAGGGGGAGAGATCGTGTTTAACAGTGCTGTTGGGTCTACAGAGGTGTGTATGGTGAGAAACAGGGGGCGTGGTCAGGGGGAGGGATCATGTTTAACAGTGCTGTTGGATCTACAGAGGTGTGTATGGTGAGAAACAGGGGGCGTGGTCAGGGGAGAGTTCGTGTTTAACAGTGCTGTTGGATCTACAGAGGTGTGTATGGTGAGAAACGGGGCGTGGTCAGGGGGAGGGATCGTGTTTAACAGTGCTGTTGGATCTACAGAGGTGTGTATGGTGAGAAACAGGGGCGTGGTCAGGGGGAGGGATCATGTTTAACAGTGCTGTTGGATCTACAGAGGTGTGTACGGTAAGAAACAGGGGGCGTGGTCAGGGGGAGGGATCATGTTTAACAGTGCTGTTGGATCTACAGTGGTGTGTACTGTGAGAAACAGGGGGCGTGGTCAGGGGGAGGGATCATGTTTAACAGTGCTGTTGGATCTACAGAGGGGAGAAACAGGGGGTGTGGTCAGGGGGAGGGATCATGTTTAACAGTGCTGTTGGATCTACAGAGGTGAGAAACAGGGGGCGTGGTCAGGGGGAGGGATCATGTTTAACAGTGCTGTTGGATCTACAGAGGTGAGAATCAGGGGGCGTGGTCAGGGGGAGGGATACGGGTGGACGGATCATGTTTAATACTGCAGGTGAAGAGGCCTGGCAGGTGATGGTGCGTTTGGCTCCAGCTAAAGCCTTGCAGAGCTCCCCAACGATTCTCCGTCTGCGTCTACATCCTCATAGTCTCGGTGTTCAGTGGACATGTGGATTTCAATTGTACTAGACTCTGAACCTAGCAAGACAAAATAGGGGGATAGGGGAGACGTCTTGAGTTAAACCGGGTATATGTGTAAAAAATTAATATTTTTTCTACGCATGCAGATCATGATCAAATTAGCACATCTATGTTTATAATGACTGAGAAAATGTCTTCGGAGCATTTTATCATCTTTTAGACTGTGTTTTCATTAGCTGTCATTGAATATAGGTTTATATGATTTGCTATTTGAAACTAAATAAAATGCAGAGATTGAACCTTCCCATGGGGAGTCGGTTACTTGAGGGCTATAATGCGAAGACAATAGTCATAAACCGGAAACAATAAAGTCTTGAAAGTTGTTCTTTATTTCTTAAAGGGTTTTCATAGAAAGTCAGGATCACTGTCTAGCTTCCTGGATATCAGTCAGAAACATTTTACACACAAACAACAGATTGCTTAAATACTTCTGTGAAACAGCACCAACCAAATACATTTTAGATTTTTCTGATATAACCAAGAATATTTCACATTAAGGTTTTTAGAGGCATATCCGTGGTTCCTGACTATACAACAAAACAGTCAATGTAATTTCTTCCCGGCTTAGACTGGCTTTTACAGTGTGAGTCTCCTTTAGGCGCTCCTGAAAGACAACCTGACCAGTATTATCTTTTTTGGCTTCATGTTCCATATTGATCTGACATAATCTAAAGCCACACCCATACTGGGGGGTGTGATATAAAATGGACCAATAGCAGCTTCGTTGGGAACTCCATGCATTATAGAATCTAGAAGATGATGTTCTATAGGTTTCACCAGCCTTGATACACTGGGGAGTTTGAGACATCCTCTCCGCTCTGAAGCCACACATGCCAGTTACCTTCTGATAGGACGCTGATGGCGTCAGAGTGTGGCTGCCCGTTTCCCGCCATGTTCTTGCCCGTCATGTTCTTGGCATCCTGGACGTGGCTCTGGTACAGCAGCGTGGAGCCCACGATGGGATTGTAGCCCCCTGCGTAAGCCGTTGAGGTGGAGGAGTCCCAGGCCAGCTCCCTTTTCTGCAGGTTGCAGTCTACGCTCAAGCCTGTCCAGCCATGGAAGGCCAACGTGTTGAGGAAGCCTGACATGGGGTTCAAGATGCCCTGGAAAGGAAAAGACAGAGATATGATCAAAGCTGAGGCAAAACATTTTGCACCTGGAATTGATTTTTTCTAGTATTGAAAATGAGCCCACCATTATAAACCATGTGATGAGGGCTGCGTTGCGTATGTTCTTCAGGTCACCAGCTTTTATGTCTGTCTGCATCTCCAGATAAAACAGCAGGCTCTCATTGATGATGTTGGGGAGCCAGCTGAAAAGGATACGGACACTGTGATACGGACACTGTGATACGGCCACTGTGATACGGCCACTGTGATACGGCCACTGTGATACGGACACTGTGATACGGCCACTGTGATACGGCCACTGTGATACGGCCACTGTGATACGGCCACTGTGATACGGACACTGTGATACGGACACTGTGATACGGACACTGTGATACGGCCACTGTGATACGGCCACTGTGATACGGACACTGTGATACGGCCACTGTGATACGGCCACTGTGATACGGACACTGTGATACGGACACTGTGATACGGACACTGTGATACGGACACTGTGATACGGCCACTGTGATATGGACACTGTGATACGGCCACTGTGATACGGACACTGTGATACGGACACTGTGATACGGCCACTGTGATATGGACACTGTGATACGGACACTGTGATACGGCCACTGTGATACGGACACTGTGATACGGACACTGTGATACGGCCACTGTGATACGGACACTGTGATACGGACACTGTGATTCGGCCACTGTAAAACGGCCACTGTGATACGACCACTGTAAAACGGCCACTGTGATTCGGCCACTGTGATACAGCCACTGTAAAACGGCCACTGTGATACGACCACTGTAAAACGGCCACTGTGATTCAACCACTGTATCACAAACAAAGCCAGACAAAACCTGGGTTTAGACCATATTTGCATAAGTTAATTTTACTAAATAGTTGGTGGCAATAATTCTGTATTTCTGTGCTGTTTGGCTAACAGTAGAACATATTAAAGTACATAACATTGACTCCATTTTGTGTATACTACCACAATTAGAAGCATTATTATGGTCTTTCAGAAAACTATGTTGCTTACCAAATGAAGAACACAAGCATGATTTTGAAAAAGCGTATTTTTATCTCTGTTCCCAGGCGTCTCTCATTTTCTGTGTAGATCCCTTGTCGTCCTTTCAGCAATGATGTCACTGAATGGAAGACAAAAAATATTATTTTAATTTTCTAAAAATAAAAAAAATAGTGTTATTTTAAAAAAGCTAAACAGGTTAAATGGTTTAGAGATTAACACATTTCTGTAGCCTTTCAAAGCCTAAGATCTTATTTACAGGAAGAGTGCTGTGCCTTGATCAAACGAAGCACATTAACATAAGCCTCATTTATACATGCCTCTAACATGGGTCCATTGTAATGATCAGAATCAGATCCCAAAGCATCATACAACCGTCTACTCCTCGTCTAAGAACACAATCCTGATATGGACGGTATGGACAAGGTCAGAACAATGGACGCATATCAAAACCAGGTATGAACAGTAATGTAACGAAGCAGGCAAACATAATCATGAACGGTCCAATAGGGCCCAGAAGGCGTGTCTACTGACCTGCAGACACAGTCCTGGCAAACAGCATTGGGTTGACTATAAGCACCAGCAGGAGGGGAGCGTAGGTAGTGATGTAGTGTGGGATAGCATGCTGCAGGCCATCCTCACAGCTGAAACACGAGAGAGCAGACAGGCTGAAACGCACTGCACCTCACATGAGACATCCTCACAGCTGAAACACGAGAGAGCAGACAGGCTGAAACGCACTGCACCTCACATGAGACATCCTCACAGCTGAAACACGAGAGAGCAGACAGGCTGAAACGCACTGCACCTCACATGAGACATCATCACAGCTGAAACACGAGAGAGCAGACAGGCTGAAACACACTGCACCTCACATGAGACATCCTCACAGCTGAAACACGAGAGAGCAGACAGGCTGAAACGCACTGCACCTCACATGAGACATCCTCACAGCTGAAACACGAGAGAGCAGACAGGCTGAAACACACTGCACCTCACATGAGACATCATCACAGCTGAAACACGAGAGAGCAGACAGGCTGAAACGCACTGCACCTCACATGAGACATCCTCACAGCTGAAACACGAGAGCAGACAGGCTGAAACGCACTGCACCTCACATGAGACATCCTCACAGCTGAAACACGAGAGAGCAGACAGGCTGAAACGCACTGCACCTCACATGAGACATCCTCACAGCTGAAACACGAGAGAGCAGACAGGCTGAAACGCACTGCGGCTCACATGAGACATCCTCACAGCTGAAACACGAGAGAGCAGACAGGCTGAAACGCACTGCGGCTCACATGAGACATCATCACAGCTGAAACACGAGAGAGCAGACAGGCTGAAACGCACTGCACCTCACATGAGACATCATCACAGCTGAAACACGAGAGAGCAGACAGGCTGAAACGCACTGCACCTCACATGAGACATCATCACAGCTGAAACACGAGAGAGCAGACAGGCTGAAACGCACTGCGGCTCACATGAGACATCCTCACAGCTGAAACACGAGAGAGCAGACAGGCTGAAACGCACTGCACCTCACATGAGACATCCTCACAGCTGAAACACGAGAGAGCAGACAGGCTGAAACGCACTGCACCTCACATGAGACATCCTCACAGCTGAAACACGAGAGAGCAGACAGGCTGAAACGCACTGCGGCTCACATGAGACATCCTCACAGCTGAAACACGAGAGAGCAGACAGGCTGAAACGCACTGCGGCTCACATGAGACATCATCACAGCTGAAACACGAGAGAGCAGACAGGCTGAAACGCACTGCACCTCACATGAGACATCATCACAGCTGAAACACGAGAGAGCAGACAGGCTGAAACGCACTGCACCTCACATGAGACATCATCACAGCTGAAACACGAGAGAGCAGACAGGCTGAAACGCACTGCGGCTCACATGAGACATCCTCACAGCTGAAACACGAGAGAGCAGACAGGCTGAAACGCACTGCACCTCACATGAGACATCCTCACAGCTGAAACACGAGAGAGCAGACAGGCTGAAACGCACTGCACCTCACATGAGACATCATCACAGCTGAAACACGAGAGCAGACAGGCTGAAACGCACTGCGGCTCACATGAGACATCATCACAGCTGAAACACGAGAGAGCAGACAGGCTGAAACGCACTGCGGCTCACATGAGACCTCATCACAGCTGAAACACGAGAGAGCAGACAGGCTGAAACGCACTGCACCTCACATGAGACATCATCACAGCTGAAACACGAGAGAGCAGACAGGCTGAAACGCACTGCACCTCACATGAGACATCCTCACAGCTGAAACACGAGAGAGCAGACAGGCTGAAACGCACTGCACCTCACATGAGACATCCTCACAGCTGAAACACGAGAGAGCAGACAGGCTGAAACACACTGCACCTCACATGAGACATCCTCACAGCTGAAACACGAGAGAGCAGACAGGCTGAAACGCACTGCACCTCACATGAGACATCCTCACAGCTGAAACACGAGAGAGCAGACAGGCTGAAACGCACTGCACCTCACATGAGACATCCTCACAGCTGAAACACGAGAGAGCAGACAGGCTGAAACGCACTGCACCTCACATGAGACATCCTCACAGCTGAAACACGAGAGAGCAGACAGGCTGAAACACACTGCACCTCACATGAGACATCCTCACAGCTGAAACACGAGAGAGCAGACAGGCTGAAACGCACTGCACCTCACATGAGACATCATCACAGCTGAAACACGAGAGAGCAGACAGGCTAAAACGCACTGCACCTCACATGAGACATCCTCACAGCTGAAACACAAGAGAGCAGACAGGCTGAAACGCACTGCACCTCACATGAGACATCCTCACAGCTGAAACACGAGAGAGCAGACAGGCTGAAACACACTGCACCTCACATGAGACATCCTCACAGCTGAAACACGAGAGAGCAGACAGGCTGAAACGCACTGCACCTCACATGAGACATCCTCACAGCTGAAACACGAGAGAGCAGACAGGCTGAAACGCACTGCACCTCACATGAGACATCATCACAGCTGAAACACAAGAGAGCAGACAGGCTGAAACGCACTGCGGCTCACATGAGACATCATCACAGCTGAAACACGAGAGAGCAGACAGGCTGAAACGCACTGCACCTCACATGAGACATCATCACAGCTGAAACACGAGAGAGCAGACAGGCTGAAACGCACTGCACCTCACATGAGACATCATCACAGCTGAAACACGAGAGAGCAGACAGGCTGAAACGCACTGCGGCTCACATGAGACATCCTCACAGCTGAAACACGAGAGAGCAGACAGGCTGAAACGCACTGCACCTCACATGAGACATCCTCACAGCTGAAACACGAGAGAGCAGACAGGCTGAAACGCACTGCACCTCACATGAGACATCATCACAGCTGAAACACGAGAGAGCAGACAGGCTGAAACGCACTGCACCTCACATGAGACATCCTCACAGCTGAAACACGAGAGAGCAGACAGGCTGAAACGCACTGCACCTCACATGAGACATCCTCACAGCTGAAACACGAGAGAGCAGACAGGCTGAAACGCACTGCACCTCACATGAGACATCATCACAGCTGAAACACGAGAGCAGACAGGCTGAAACGCACTGCGGCTCACATGAGACATCATCACAGCTGAAACACGAGAGAGCAGACAGGCTGAAACGCACTGCGGCTCACATGAGACCTCATCACAGCTGAAACACGAGAGAGCAGACAGGCTGAAACGCACTGCACCTCACATGAGACATCATCACAGCTGAAACACGAGAGAGCAGACAGGCTGAAACGCACTGCACCTCACATGAGACATCCTCACAGCTGAAACACGAGAGAGCAGACAGGCTGAAACGCACTGCACCTCACATGAGACATCCTCACAGCTGAAACACGAGAGAGCAGACAGGCTGAAACACACTGCACCTCACATGAGACATCCTCACAGCTGAAACACGAGAGAGCAGACAGGCTGAAACGCACTGCACCTCACATGAGACATCCTCACAGCTGAAACACGAGAGAGCAGACAGGCTGAAACGCACTGCACCTCACATGAGACATCCTCACAGCTGAAACACGAGAGAGCAGACAGGCTGAAACACACTGCACCTCACATGAGACATCCTCACAGCTGAAACACGAGAGAGCAGACAGGCTGAAACGCACTGCACCTCACATGAGACATCATCACAGCTGAAACACGAGAGAGCAGACAGGCTAAAACGCACTGCACCTCACATGAGACATCCTCACAGCTGAAACACAAGAGAGCAGACAGGCTGAAACGCACTGCACCTCACATGAGACATCCTCACAGCTGAAACACGAGAGAGCAGACAGGCTGAAACACACTGCACCTCACATGAGACATCCTCACAGCTGAAACACGAGAGAGCAGACAGGCTGAAACGCACTGCACCTCACATGAGACATCCTCACAGCTGAAACACGAGAGAGCAGACAGGCTGAAACGCACTGCACCTCACATGAGACATCATCACAGCTGAAACAGAGAGCAAACAGGCTGAAAAACTGCTGCATCTCAACACGTCATGTGCAATAATTGAAAAAGGTTAAAGAAAACTTTTTTTTTTTTACAGTTTCCTTATTTCACAAAATGTCACCATTGGATAGAAAATCGAAAGCATTTATATTGAACTGCAGGTTGGACCAGAGGGAAAGCTTATCAGACTCAGCCACCACTATCTCCCCTCATACCTGGAGATGGATGGGTAGTAGAGCATGGCCACACCCTCCACACACAACAGCACGGCTAGACCCCATGTGATCATATGATAGAGGACAATGGTGCTAATGGAACAAAAACACATGTCATTACAGAGTCAGACATAGCTTCAAATAGGCACACACACACACACACTCAATAATTACATATAAGGTGAACAATAAAGACAAGCAAGTTGTGAAGGTGTTAAGTATTTCAAGTTGTAAAAAAGTTTTCCGGTCTTTCTATTGTTGACACTGTCTTGTCAAAATACCAAAAAAATGTCAATCATTATAGCCCAGATATACCTCAGATATAATCATTATAGCCCAGATATACCTCAGATATAATCATTATAGCCCAGATATACCTCATATATAATCATTATAGCCCAGATATACCTCATATATAATCATTATAGCCCAGATATACCTCAGATATAATCATTATAGCCCAGATATACCTCAGATATAATCATTATTATAGCCCAGATATACCTCATATATAATCATTATAGCCCAGATATACCTCATATATAATCATTATAGCCCAGATATACCTCAGATATAATCATTATAGCCCAGATATACCTCAGATATAATCATTATAGCCCAGATATACCTCATATATAATCATTATAGCCCAGATATACCTCATATATAAACATTATAGCCCAGATATACCTCAGATATAATCATTATAGCCCAGATATACCTCAGATATAATCATCATTATAGCCCAGATATACCTCATATATAATCATTATAGCCCAGATATACCTCATATATAATCATTATAGCCCAGATATACCTCAGATATAATCATTATAGCCCAGATATACCTCAGATATAATCATTATAGCCCAGATATACCTCAGATATAATCATTATAGCCCAGATATACATCAGATATAATCATTATAGCCCAGATATACATCAGATATAATCATTATAGCCCAGATATACATCAGATATAATCATTATAGCCCAGATATACCTCATATATAATCATTATAGCCCAGATACACCTCATATATAATCATTATAGCCCAGATATACATCAGATATAATCATTATTATAGCCCAGATATACCTCAGATATAATCATTATAGCCCAGATATACCTCAGATATAATCATTATAGCCCAGATATACCTCAGATATAATCATTATGGCCCAGATATACCTCAGATATAATCATTATAGCCCAATATTACCTCAGATATAATCATCATTATAGCCCAGATATACCTCAGATATAATCATTATAGCCCAGATATACCTCATATATAATCATTATAGCCCAGATATACCTCAGATATAATCATTATAGCCCAGATATACCTCAGATATAATCATTATAGCCCAGATATACCTCATATATAATCATTATGGCCCAGATATACCTCTGATATAATCATTATAGCCCAGATATACATCAGATATAATCATTATAGCCCAGATATACCTCAGATATAATCATCATTATAGCCCAGATATACCTCAGATATAATCATTATAGCCCAATATTACCTCAGATATAATCATCATTATAGCCCAGATATACCTCAGATATAATCATTATAGCCCAGATATACCTCATATATAATCATTATAGCCCAGATATACATCAGATATAATCATTATAGCCCAGATATACATCAGATATATATAATCATCATTATAGCCCAGATATACCTCAGATATAATCATTATAGCCCAGATATACCTCAGATATAATCATTATAGCCCAGATATACCTCAGATATAATCATTATAGCCCAGATATACCTCTGATATAATCATTATAGCCCAGATATACATCAGATATAATCATTATAGCCCAGATATACATCAGATATAATCATTATAGCCCAGATATACATCAGATATAATCATTATAGCCCAGATATACCTCATATATAATCATTATAGCCCAGATATACATCAGATATAATCATTATAGCCCAGATATACATCAGATATAATCATTATAGCCCAGATATACCTCAGATATAATCATTATAGCCCAGATATACATCAGATATAATCATTATAGCCCAGATATACCTCAGATATAATCATTATAGCCCAGATATACATCAGATATAATCATTATTATAGCCCAGATATACCTCAGATATAATCATTATAGCCCAGATATACCTCAGATATAATCATTATAGCCCAGATATACATCAGATATAATCATTATAGCCCAGATATACATCAGATATAATCATTATAGCCCAGATATACATCAGATATAATCATTATTATAGCCCAGATATACATCAGATATAATCATTATAGCCCAGATATACCTCAGATATAATCATTATAGCCCAGATATACATCAGATATAATCATTATAGCCCAGATATACATCAGATATAATCATTATAGCCCAGATATACCTCATATATAATCATTATAGCCCAGATATACATCAGATATAATCATTATTATAGCCCAGATATACATCAGATATAATCATTATAGCCCAGATATACCTCATATATAATCATTATAGCCCAGATATACATCAGATATAATCATTATAGCCCAGATATACATCAGATATAATCATTATAGCCCAGATATACCTCATATATAATCATTATAGCCCAGATATACCTCAGATATAATCATCATTATAGCCCAGATATACCTCAGATATAATCATTATAGCCCAGATATACATCAGATATAATCATTATAGCCCAGATATACCTCAGATATAATCATTATAGCCCAGATATACATCAGATATAATCATTATAGCCCAGATATACATCAGATATAATCATTATAGCCCAGATATACCTCAGATATAATCATTATAGCCCAGATATACCTCAGATATAATCATTATAGCCCAGATATACCTCAGATATAATCATTATAGCCCAGATATACCTCAGATATAATCATTATGGCCCAGATATACCTCAGATATAATCATTATAGCCCAGATATACCTCATATATAATCATTATAGCCCAGATATACCTCTGATATAATCATTATAGCCCAGATATACCTCAGATATAATCATTATGGCCCAGATATACCTCAGATATAATCATTATAGCCCAGATATACCTCAGATATAATAATTTAAGCCCAGATATACATCAGATATAATCATTATAGCCCAGATATACATCAGATATAATCATTATAGCCCAGATATACATCAGATATAATCATTATTATAGCCCAGATATACATCAGATATAATCATTATAGCCCAGATATACCTCAGATATAATCATTATAGCCCAGATATACATCAGATATAATCATTATAGCCCAGATATACATCAGATATAATCATTATAGCCCAGATATACCTCATATATAATCATTATAGCCCAGATATACATCAGATATAATCATTATAGCCCAGATATACATCAGATATAATCATTATAGCCCAGATATACCTCAGATATAATCATTATAGCCCAGATATACATCAGATATAATCATTATAGCCCAGATATACATCAGATATAATCATTATAGCCCAGATATACCTCAGATATAATCATTATAGCCCAGATATACCTCAGATATAATCATTATGGCCCAGATATACCTCAGATATAATCATTATAGCCCAGATATACCTCATATATAATCATTATAGCCCAGATATACCTCTGATATAATCATTATAGCCCAGATATACCTCAGATATAATCATTATGGCCCAGATATACCTCAGATATAATCATTATAGCCCAGATATACCTCAGATATAATAATTTAAGCCCAGATATACATCAGATATAATCATCATCGCCCAATATTACCTCAGATATGATCATTATAGCCCATCATATTACATTATGCTGCAGGATTACATTTACTGCTATAGAAAACTACCTGATAAACGGTTCCTACATCTGGGGAAGTGATGAGCAGTTCTTCTCCATAATGGAAGTGACACTGCATACCATAAGGCGATTAATAATTCAATACAATATATGTTTAAGCTCTAAATCAGAGGGAATGTTCTGGAAGGGTATGTTCCGCAATCTGGCAAGATGAGTTTGATATTGGGGATTTGGAGAACTGACATTATATTTGTATTTTTTATCATTTTTAAATCATAACAGTTTAAAATATTCTATATTGCATGACAGTGGCTCTGCAACACAACCCACAAATAGTGATTCACATTTCCATTTTTACGTGGTGTATCGGAATGTGACAGCGGGGGGAGAGTAAAGACTACCTGATTCCTGCAGATCTTTTGACCACCAGAAAGACGTCCACAGCGTAACAGAAGGTCCACCAGAAGGATGCGCTGAAGAACAACTGGATCCACATCTGAGAAAAACAAGAAGCTCCATTACAGGACAACAGTCGACTAGATAGACAATACTTGGATAAGCATCATACAGGTTGACAACGAAGGTGAGAACTTTCAGCTGATCTGAATTATGTTGGTAAGACCCTGCTGATTCGGATGTGATTCATTTTGAATAATACCTTTACACCCGATATTGTTTATCAAACAACCTCATGTTTGGATCTCTTCTTTTGAGACAGTAAAGTTAAACGTTGCTGGTAAATCCTTTCCAAATACCTTAAGCCTCGCTCTGAAAACGTTTTATAATAAACCCCTGTGGGTTGGTTGAAACTAAAACCTTGTTCTAATGGGTTCAATCTTTTTAAAATGTATTGTAGATGTGGCAGCCAATCAGATTGGAAACAAACTTGGATTACCGGAGGCTCAACATTCAGATGGATATTTTCTACCGTCTGTTGGAATAAAACATAATTTCTGTTAAATAAGTTAAGATAACAGAATGCAGTCAATGGTCCATGGATTTCTGATTACATAATAATGAAATAGTCACTATCCCAACATAGAGATTTGCAAATACTATTGAGGAACTCCTGTACACCCAACAGCCTTCATTTAGCAAACCATTAGTGTATAACATGTAATTACAATAGAATTGTTTGTGTCATTTGGTGGCTCAAAATCCCAACCAGCCCTTGTCAACCAAGGCGTGCCTCAGGGTTCGGTGCTTGGGCCCCTTCTTTTCACTATCTATGTGTTACCCCTAGGACAGATCATTCGACAACATGGTCTTCATTTCCATTTCTATGCAGATTACACTCAAATGTATGTCAACACCAAACTCAACTCGCACACACCCTCTCAACCCTGATCAGCTGTCTTCAAGTCATCAAAAAACGGGTGACTGCTAATTTACTTCAACTCAATAGTAATAAAACATTGATCATGGTGATGGCTCTTAAGACTCTTCTAAAGAAAGTCGGTGACCTTGTGTTACCTATTGATGTCTGTTCCTTCTGCCCATCCTCTTGTGTTATCTATTGATGGCTGTTCCTTCTGCCCATCCTCTTGTGCTACCTATTGATGGCTGTTCATTCTGCCCATCCTCTTGTGTTACCTATTGACGGCTGTTCCTTCTGCCCGTCCACTTGTGTTATCTATTGATGGCTGTTCCTTCTGCCCATTCTCTTGTGTTATCTATTGATGGCTGTTCCTTCTTCCCATTCTCTTGTGTTATCTATTGATGGCTGTTCCTTCTGCCCATCCTCTTGTGTTACCTATTGATGGCTGTTCCTTCTGCCCGTCCACTTGTGTTACCTATTGATGGCTGTTCCATCTGCCCATCCTCTTGTGTTATCTATTGATGGCTGTTCCATCTGCCCATCCTCTTGTGTTACCTATTGATGGCTGTTCCTTCTGCCCATTCTCTTGTGTTATCTATTGATGGCTGTTCCTTCTGCCCATCCTCTTGTGTTACCTAATGATGGCTGTTCCTTCTGCCCATCCTATTGTGTTATCTATTGATGGCTGTTCCTTCTGCCCATTCTCTTGTGTTATCTATTGATGGCTGTTCCTTCTGCCCATCCTCTTGTGTTACCTAATGATGGCTGTTCCTTCTGACCATCCTCTTGTGTTACCTATTGATGTCTGTTCCTTCTGCCCATTCTCCGAAGTCCATAATCTTGGAGTAGTCTTTGATCCAACCCTCTCGTTCAAGCCCCAAATCAAGTCTATCACCAAGTCAGCCTGCTTTCACCTCCGAAACATCTCCCGGCTCCGCCCATCCCTCACAGACCCGGTTGCTGAGACCCTCATACATGCTTTTGTAACATCACGTCTTGGCTTCCTGTTGGGGGTGTCAGGCAAAGCCTTGGCCAGGCTTCAATATGTTCAAAACGATGCTGCTAGAGTCCTCACACATCACCAAACCGTGGGAACACATTACTCCCACTCTGCAACACAATTCACTGGTTCCCTATCAAGTTTCGCATACATTATAAGATCCTGCTTCTTACCTACAAGGCCTTCCATGGCCTTACACCTTCCTACCTCTCGGACCTCATTTATTTTGCAAACCTCATCTTGTAGTCTCTGCTCCTCCCACACTGGACTGCTTACTTTACCAAAAACTAGACTTTGTACAATGGGGGATCGGGCGTTTAGTGCTGCTGCCCCAAAACTGTGGAACTCTCTCCCTTCACGCAACACACAACTTAGACTCAATCATCATTTTTTAAAACATTCTCAAAACGAATTTGTTTAGGTTAGATTATCCCACGGCTTAGGCAGAAATTTTATTTTTCAGTGTCCTTGGGTATCTTTTAAGGCGCTCAAAATGTAATGTACTACTACTAACAAAACCGATGAACAGCAAGTCAAAAAAGTCTTAATTCAGACCACTTCCTTACTAAACCATGGATCTTCACACCATGGTTCTTCCAGATACCAGCTGCAATACATTTAAAAGGGAAATGTTTCCCCAAGAACCCGTCAACTAATTGAAGGTAAATACATTAGCAAATAATATTTATCCCTTGAGGAACGCCAGAGTCACTGAGACCCATTGACCTGTGTTTAATACATACGGCACTTCCCACACAGAACACCTCCGGCCACACGTCAGAGTTGTTGGCAACATTGATCCCGGTGATGAGGTTGGGTAAACCCAGCCAGATGGAAGACCGCACTATGATGCCTGGGGGGAGAAAACAGCAATGAGTCCATCTCATCAAGAGGCCTTTTCCAGAGCTACTGAATGTATAGCAGTGGATGAGCAAATTTAACATGGCTTGCATGACTAATAGAAATTATAAATTGACAATAATTCTGGAACATCTGGTGTTTTAGTGAGGTGCTAAGTGAACTGAAGATATCACAACACCCAGCCCACATTCCAGGGGTGTTATAATGTTAAATCCTGCTGGTTTCAATTAACACTATTTGACTTGCGTGTTTTTCGCCACTTTGTTCACGTGATTCTCTCATGGAATCCTTTTTATTGCAGTAACATTGGTAATGGAAATACTAGTCCTCTGGTGGTGGTTAACAGAGCCATTAGTTTCCTGAGTCCAGGGCTTCCCTGCTGCACGTTGCCATGACGCCTGAAAACATGTGAGTACCTTCAGGGCCATAATAGCGTCATGTGTTTGATGCTTGTGTGGGTTTGGTCTGAAATGTGCTATGTTCCAAAATATTTCCTCATTTGTTGTCGAAAAACAACCGTGGTTCTCAGTTTTCACTGCAACAAATATCAGCACAGTAACACCAGTAAATTGTCTAATTGTTCTTCTATGATTTCAAATTACAATAAAACTTTTGCAAGTAAGTTTACTGTTATAATCGCAAAACGACACGCATCCCATTAGTAGCATCATTATGGCACTACCAAACAAGACTCAACTGACTGGATTTCGCATGCTATCGTTTGGAGTGACAACATCCATTTTGTAAGACTACGTCCGAATTTCATAACTATTACTACCCTACAAAAATTGTGGTGTGAAATTACCACACATTTCTCATGAGTTGAATTCTAATCCCACCATATCCTATATAAAGGCATTTGTATTTTTTAAAAACCTGTAAACTGTACCTTTTTACCGAACTAAACCTTGTTTAGTAGATATATTGCATGGTTCAGAAGATAGAATAAGACGCTAGGTTAACGCACACAAACTGGATTAAACCATCCCTTGCACCAGCTATGCAGTCACCGGCCGGATGTTAATACAAGTTGGGGGCACTTTTTTTCCTTACCTGCGC
Organism: Dallia pectoralis; assembly: GCA_029465975.1. Taxonomy (NCBI): domain Eukaryota; kingdom Metazoa; phylum Chordata; class Actinopteri; order Esociformes; family Umbridae; genus Dallia; species Dallia pectoralis. The sequence continues at coordinate 21,206,539 of CM055731.1, read as the reverse complement.
ATCCCAGTATATCACATATGGTAATAATAAACAATATTCTCGACGACGACGCTGGCTTAGGAAGGGGGTATTGTCCAAGGCGTCGGTAGCCCCTACGTTTGGGCAAAATTTGTAATATAGAAAATATCAAACTTAAACTTGCGCTGCCGATGCAAATGGAGCCAAAAAATATGGGCTGAAAATTAATGACAAATTCGGTCGATGCGTCTCTGTTTGGGCAGCAGAATGTTTCCAGCCTCGGGGATGCCATCACGGGCTGGATGGAGAGAAGCAGGCTACAGTGTCACAAAAGAAAAAGAAAAATGCATTCATTTAGTCCGTGGAATGAGCTCCTGGTGAAAATCACGGGTTGGATCATCATGTGCTTCCATTTAATCCGTTCAGTCAAAGCTTAACTGCCCCTGTTTAGTAACTGCTGAGCAATAATGTTGCTCTGTAGAGTAATAACGGTTTCCTCTTTCTTCATTTCAATCATCGATGCCTCTATTATATTAAGTTGCCTTTTACGTTGCGTTGAGATTTTGAGTAAAGTAAAAAGAAAGTGTCAACGTGTTAAAAGATCGGAATAAATCTCAGACCTGCAACAAGTATCCTAACATGCTGGCATGCACTGTTGAGATATAGAACCACAGGAAAACACAGAGAAATCAAACACTATGCTTATTTGACCCACTTGTAAACCCAATATATATATTGGGAATATTTATTAAATACTGCAAGTGTGCCTGGATACAGCCGAGAAGGTTCACAACATTTCCCTGAGGAGCTTTGAAAAACCAGTTACAAATGCAATTAGTACAGCAAAAACTATATTTTTCAAATCAACATTCAATAAGTGTATACATACATGGTATACATACCATTATACCAGCAGCTTTGAGTCGGTCTGTATTCAGGCAACAAACAGCATAAACACAAGGGCCTGCATACCCTATACAGATATAGTAACATATGACCTATTGGCACAAATATTTGCAAAAAATAGTATCAAATAGGTTAGCAGTTGTTCATCTGTTTGATCCGACATTCAAAATATGAGGAATAAATATGAGAATATGAAAAAAATCAAATAAGTACATATATGTCTGTCACTTGGTCAATTATTGGACATAGCATGTTGAACTTTGAACCACTGAAAAGAGATTGATTGACTTTTAGCAAACTTTTTTAACAATGATCAAACAAACCTCTTTCTGCTACTACCATCTGGTGGTTGATAAAATAACTGGTATAGAGAAATCTAGTCCAGGGTACTGCGGGTTAGAGCCCTGGCCCAGGAGTTTCCTAGAAAGTACCTTCATTACAGCTCTAGTTGGTTTGCATTTCTTCATTATTGCTGTGATGGTGGAGATGAGTATTTTCCAGCTTGTAGCCATCTTCTACACCCAATGCCTGATTTGCGAAGGTCAACAACATTTCTGTGGTTGTTTTCTTTGGTCTTTCCAATGTTGATGGATTGTTAAAAGTTCTCAAAGAATCTGAAATCAGAATGTCAATTAGATTTTGTTCATTAGATTTTCTAAGGGGGGCGAACAATTTGGCATGCATATTTTTACATTTCTTGATGATCTTTTCTTTCAACACATTTCACTAAATTCCAGGTTAGATTTATATAATTTCTAGATAATTTTAAAACTGATTTAACTCACCAGCCCATCTGATTCCCACCGTATTTCTCTTTCCTGCCCCAATCCTCCCTGCTGTTTGCTTCCCCCTCTCTCCCACCGCCTCGATCATCCTGTGTCACGGCACCTCCTTCCCTCGCTCCCTACCTAGCTGTCAGGGGTGTGGACTGTCTGTGATGACAGTGTCCAGTTACAGACGTGCTTAACAGGCAATAACTGGCTCGGTCATCCTGACCGTTGCTTCTAAAGTGCACAAACCAGCCAAGCATTCCCACCCACCTCCTGCCTGGCCACTCAGAAGGTCCTACACCAACCGAAAACAACAACAAGAAACAGTTGAGAAACCATCGGGTGAGTTTTGACACCAAGGACAGGCCACACTCCACTTGAAGATCGATGGTGCAGGACACATTACTAGTGTCTCGTTCTGGCCTGTTTAAGTTCTAGCTTTCCTTGTGTATCCTGTGAGTCATTGTTTCTTGTTACGTTTGTTCTGTTTTTTTTGTTCTTGTCTGCTTTTGTTTTCGTTCCAGTCCAGTTTTGTTTAGTTTCATTAAAGCTCCTTCGTTTACTCTGCACCTGTGTCCCGCCTCCCTGTTTGAAATTGTGACAAATAGACCGCCGGATGATTTACAAATTCACTGGGAAAACAATGACACAAGCTACAGGAGGCAGTGAAGATCTGGGAGATAATGCTGTCCAGAACAGACCTGTTGTTTTCTTCTCCAATCCGTTGATGAGTGGTGAGTAGACTACTTGAGGATGAAAGACAAGATACTTTTCCGCTTGTGGATCGGTGGGCACATGATTGGTTGAGTCTGCAACAGACCTGTTGAGTGCGGTTCTTCTTCTCTTGCAAAGATGTTGAGTCAGATTGGTCCGCAATTCATGATGCGGCCTACAATGGAAATGTTCGAACACTGAGGACACTGATAGATCAGGTAAGGTAGGCATCTCTCACCATAACACAGACTGGTACGCTCATGTGCTGGGTATTGTGTAATTGATTTAAGATATGTCTGTTTAGAAGGTAACAACAATCAGTAACAACAAGTCTGTTTCTGAGGTGACGACTGCCTAATACAATAGATGGAACGTCTCACCTGAGCGCTGTTTATGGACAGCTTAGCACACAGTGTTCGCAGAAACAACAGTTCTTTGACAGTATACTCTGTACAGGGAATGTGTGTCAACCTCTCCACTCTGGACAGAGTTACTCCTCTCCACGCTGCTTGCATGCAGGGACACACTGCCTGTGTCAGGTTGCTTACAGAAAATGGGGCAAATGTAAGTATGGAATTTCACTAAACACATCTGGCATATTGTAACATTCACATTAACATAAAGCTGTGTTTGTGTTTATTCACATGGTTATTAATTATTTAATAAAGATCCAAACACCTCATATCGGGGTATATTATGTGTCTATGAAGTAATTAGGCGATTAACCAGACCAGCTCTTTTCACACTATTAGTACAAATCTTGTTCTAAAGCAATCGAATCAGGCTGTAACTTTTGAATAATCAACATTTTAGTTATCTTAAAAGCACTGTGGAAACAGAAAACCATTATTTACAAAATATGTATAGGTGTGAATCTTGTGTTGGCTACCCATAACAATTTGAATTTAAAATGCTTACTATATATCCAAAAGCAAAAATAAATTAGTTTACACTTTTGTAGAAACTCAAATCACTCCAGAAAAGCTATTTAATGGCTAAATACCTTTTGTACTACTCTTTATTAATATGTCATATTTTACTGTCAATCTTTACATAGATATTGTTATAATATATTATCTATCTATTATAGTTCTTCAAATTATTCTTTCAAATAAATAAAACAGTTTTATCTTCTGCTTTACCAAGAGGTTATTTATCGCTCAACTTTATTTTGTTTAGTGTCAGCAGCCAAACATTGTTAGCCTAGACTACACCTCTCTGGATAGAGGAACTAGCTACAAGCAGTGGGTGTTGACACTTTGAGGTGGGCTACATTCATATAGTATATAGAGAATGTGTTCTTATTCTTACAGTATGTGATAAAAAAAGAATTGGAGCCACCTTACACCATTGTCAGAGACATATTTGACAGGGCAGTGGCAGAGACAAAATATATTATACCAAAATAAGTTAACAATTAACTGGGATATATAACTGTTCTTTCCAATATATAACTGTTCTTTCCATCCTAACTAACCTGGATGATTAATTACAGAGTGCTTATCCTGGTAAAAACTGAACCCCTTGCTTACTTGCTTACAACAAATGAAATCATTAGCTTACCGACTTGTGGTCTGACTCAGCTTGCCAGATTGTCTTGCTCATGAAACGGCATAGCCCTACTAATCCAGACCGGCATTTACATATTAAAAATCATGGCTGCGAAATTGTCAACAGGGAGTTTCTGATGTCAGCGCACTGTTGCGTCTCCGGCCAGCTCACCTGTAGAAACAAATGACTTCCTAGTGGGACGAGCAGTATGGGAAAGTGTACCTGCCCAGTCTTGTGCTTTGTAACTGTTAGTCCGGATGATATGTATTTTTGCATATCAGCTGTGCTACAAGTGATCGCAGATTTCTGTTTTAAAAAACAGTTTTGCCGATCTTTACAATAAACCATCTTTGACATAATAGGCCACCAAATAAGAATGAAAGAGAAGCTCAAGTCCCTTGGGTGTTTGTACTCAGCGCTATTTTAATGAATCTGTTGATGTTACACATCGTTTCAGGGTGAACGGTTAATTAAGCGGGTTATTAGCTCAGTTGGTTTCAATAGAATGACAGAAGGATTTTCATATTGTATTTGAAATAAGAACATTAGAGCAGATGAGTTAATGTTGCTGTCTTCACCTTGAGATATCAGGTAGATGTGACAACATTACACTGGACCACTCCCCTGTCAGAGGCCTCTGCCCGGGGCCATGACGCCTGTGTGAATCTGCTCCTCCAGCATGGAGCCGCACCCCAGGGATCCAGCCTCTCTGTCTCCTGCACCCACCAGGCAGCCCCTGAAGGTCAGGAGTTACATTCCTAAGGATGGGCTGTGTGGACCGGGTCCTGTGTGGTGCATCAGCAAAAGCCCATGTGAATTCACTAAAGACTGCTGCTTGTGCCAAAGTAGTCAAATCAAAATCCCATGCTGAAGAAAATAGAGTTATAAAGGGAGTATGACTGATCTCTGATTAAGGGACATTGCATTTTTTCAAATTAAAGTATTGAAATATATCCTGTCATCGTTCTTTTTTATGCACATAGAACCCATTGATAACGTTTTTTAAATGTTAAACATGTGATGTTAGAAAGCATGTCTCATACAGGGATCTGTACTCCCTAATATCTTTAACTATTCAGGTCACCCAGAGGTCGTTTCGTCTCGAGTTCATTGCGGGGCAAACCTCGATTAAGCTCCACACTACAATGCCTGCAGCGATTTGCATCTGGGCTGTCTGGAGACAATAACTCGGCTTGGTATGAAAATACATTCTTATCAGTTTGTTCTCATGCAAAATGGATGCAATCCCATTACGTGACTGGAGTCTCAATCAGTCAGTTTTGATTTAATATACAAGACCTGACGTCACATCGTTATCTCATTTCAATACATCCGATGACATGCTTTCTATTTTTCACTTCCTACCCTAATTAGAATGTTTCCAGCCCATTACCTGTGCTTTCCCAATTGAGAATGAAACGGATCCGATACACAGCTTAACTTACAAAAATAATTTGTGGTTGCCTGTGGGTGTAAATCAATGCGATTTACAGCAGTAATATAAATGTGCGGGAGAAGTTTGCTTGCATTAGTATCCCAAGATCAGGATGCACCAAGTCTCCCTCCGTGGCCATTAAGTGTGCAGAGCAGATATTGCTGACAAGTGCAGCTCTCAGAAAGCACTGCAAAAACAAATGGGGATGTTCAAAGTTTCTTGTGCTGAATCCCGATGCAATTCCAACACCTGAGTTTCCCGTCACAGTCCCAGCAGCAAGAAGATCATAATTTATTGGTAAGTAGCTAGCTAGTAATGTTGGACATTTTTTTTTACAAATCTAATGAAAATCGTGTGTAGATCTTAGCTGCATAATATCCTATGAATATTTATTACGCTATCTCCGTTGGCGGCCAGATACTTTATTTCGAGGACATATTTTCGGTTCAACTAAAGTAATAAAATATCTGTGGGCAATTACGATTGATAAACAACGAACGTACATCTTAAAGATTTTGACATTATACCAATATAAAAACGATGAATGAACTTTCTTCTCTCGATTCCAGTTTTATTATGTCCTAATTCCACTCCTCTTTTACCGGGCTTGGGACCGGAGAAAGTATTTCTTTATTAATGTTCCTGTATTATCTGTATATTGACTCTCCACTCGACCCTATTGCGTTGTTATGTCCCAATGTCTTATATTGGCCAGGTCACCGTTGCAATTGGGACCTTGTTCTCAAACGGCCTACCTGGTTAAATAAAGGTTTAATAAGAAATAAAATAAAAAAACTGACCAAAAGAAAAACTCTTATGTTTATTGTTCTTAAGTTTGGTTTGGTTTTGAACCGTAGAAGCCACTTAGGAGCCTAGATCAAGTCACAGTTAAACATTTTAAACCAAAACATTTGGAAAATAAAACGTATAGGCCCTACACTCTTCATTAACAATCTAAAAGCACCAAAAAACACAATAGAAATGAATGAACCTTAGACAAACAACATTTTATGTTTACATCCCGCCCTTTTAAAAAGTGTTGCTGGAGTGGTCTGAATACTCGACCAAGCCGCTATGTTTGCAACACTGAATATACTGTATGTGGTGCCAATCTATATTAATATAGTCAACATCATGAACATATTGCCTTTTTCTACTGTGGATACATTTCAACTTTCTGTCACTAGGTGGCACCCTAACACCAGGATGTATGAGTAGAGACAATCCACACAGAATTTTTAAGTCTGAAATTTTATTTTGCGTATGACCAGATTCTTACACCTGGGAAATATTTTGTTGTACCCTGCTGCGTATGGAGCTGCGACCAGAGTGCCCATTATGGCCCCTGTCCACCGTCAAAAGCACCTACAATTGGCACGCGAGCGTCGGACCTGGAGCTGTGGAAGGCCGTCGAGTCCCGTTTTCTTTTACATCACGTGTATGGCCATGTTCATGTGGCCTGTTTATCTGAGGAAGGGATGCCACCAGGATGCACTGTGGGAAGAGGACAAGCTGGATGGAGGAGGTGTGATTCTCTGGGTAATGTTCTGCTGGGAAACCTTGGGTCTGGGCATTCATGTGGATGTCAATTTGACACTTCCCACCTACCTTGTTGCACATTGTTGCAGACCAGGTACACTCCTTCATGGCAATGATATTCCCTGATTTCAGTGGCCTCTTTCAGCATGATAATGCACCCTGCCACACATTGCTCAGGAATAGTCTAAGTTTCTGACTTTAAAAATATGCACATGGCACTTCAAAATGTAAAGCTTGTACTTTACACTAGCAAAACCATATACAAATGTTTTTTTTCAAATCCTGCCAGTTGATTTCAGACGATTTCACTTCACTCTTTGGATGGCTCTATAATTGAACGGCTCCCCTCATACAAATACCTTAACACTTTGATTGACAGTGACCTTTCATTTAAACAACATACCAATGAGCTTGTTAAGAAGCTTAAGTGTAAAGTGGGTTTCTTATACAGAAACAAAACTTGCTTTTCCTTAGAGAACAGGAAACAAATTGTTCAGTCAACTTTCTTGCCTGTGGTGAACTATGGTGATAGAATATACCAAAGTGCATCTTCTTCTACTCTGAAGTGGCTTCACTCTGTTTATCATTGTGCCCTGCGTTTTATTAATAATAATACTTCATTACATTTATATAGCGCTTTTTTCCCTGGGAACTCAAAGCGCTTATTACTTTAGATCGTTATAATACTCATCACTGCATTTTATACCAGAAAGTTGGCTGGACCTCCTAAAAAGTGCGTAGATCCCTCTATTTTTGTTTACAAGGTATTACTCCCCAGGCGTTCTGTAGGAGTGGTCAGTAAATCAACACGCATTCTTTCGTAGTGTCACAATAATACGTTCCTTTATTTTATAACAGCAAAAGCAAAATAAACTTAATAAACTTCTCTTAAACAGAAACAAAAAAACACTTGTCTCACGAAATCCGGTCTCACAAAATGCGTTTGAAATGAGTTTGCCCTTCTGCTCTAGCAAATCACACACTCGCCTGTCCCAGGTGACAATTACATATATCGTTAATACCCCCTGACGTCATCATTGAATCATCAGCATCACGTCAACATGATCAACCGTAATTATGATCAGCATCAGTTGATATGTGTGTCAGCATGATTATAAATTACATGAATGTGATGAAGTATAAAACACAGATGAGTGTAATGGCTTCTACACTTCTGGTATACTTAACATCACTGTTGATACATCGTCTGGATTCTATACTGATCTCAGAGTTGGATAGTTTTAAAATCACCTTTTGTAACTACTGAGTTGGGTAGTTCAGCCTTCTCTTTTAAAGCACCTCATCTGTGGAATAGTATCCAATTAGAGTTTCGTTTGGGTGCCTTGTTGTCTATGGGTCAATTTAAAAAAAATGCGGTTAGATTTTTATAGTGAGAATTGTATTTGTTTTGATTAAGTGAGATGATTAATGGTATGTCAGTGTATATGTTAATTGTTTGTAATTGTTCTTTATTGTTGTTGTATTCGTGAGCTGATGTTCCCAGGGCACTCAATGTGTCTCCCTGGATAAATACAATAAAAATATAAAAATAAGCATGATAAAGAGTCCAAGGTGTTGCCCTGGCCTTCAAATTTACCAAATCTCAATTCGATGAGCATATGTGGGATGTGCTAGACCAACATGTCTGATCCATGGCGGCTCCACCTCACAACTTACAGAACAGGAAGCATATGCTGCTCAGGTCTTGCTGCCAGATACCACAGGACACCTCCAAGGGTCTTGTAGAGTCCATGCCTCAGTAGGTTGTCACTGTTTTGTTGGCTTTTTGCAGTGGACCAACAGCATATTAGGCAGGTATGTTTAAGTAAATTATATGAAATAATGTTTTGGCTCATGAATGCATAAAGAAATGGCTAAATGAGAAAGTCAAATCCATGAACACACATGCACACAAAGAAAACTCCTGGTATAAAAACATTACACCTGAATAAATATGTCATAGCAAGATTAGACTCAGCTGTTATGTTCTCCGCAAACCAGCATTCAATCCAGCATTTCATTCCATTATTCATGACATTAAAAACATATTAAAGCCAATTACTTGAAGAGGAACGGATGGATGGAGATACAGATGTGTAGGTCTTGTGAGAGGTGACACATTTAGTCAGATTGCCTTCTGTTGCTTTCGTCCAGTCCACAATTTCATCTCTAATATCCCGTGAGAGATCACGGAAAAGCAGCTGACATAAAGTAAATGTAAAGTAATGAAAAATCCATCTCTACCTATTATTTGATGTTTAAAAATCGGGCCTCTAGACTAGAATTCCAGACTCGTGCAGTAATCCTAGTAATATGTTCTCGTTCAATTCCCCGGGGGGCATACTGGGACCAGAAATATGAATTAGCATTTTTAGCACAACCACATGATTTCACTTGCAAGGCCCCATTAAGAGTACAATTATTATCATTTTGGTGCAATAATTAAATAAAACAATTAAGACAAGCCCATAGGGCAAAATAATTTTATTTTCCACGTGGTTTAAAATGCAAGATGGCAGGTTTACCTTTCTGAACAGATAAATATTTTAAAATACAGTCGGGTGATTACTATTAATGTAGTACTTTTACTATTCATGTATTCTAAAAACAAGAGTAATCTGTATAAGGGCACTTTTAGGTTATTGTGGTTTTGAAGAGTATATTCATACACATAAGAAAATATAATGATCACAATTAATAATTTATTTACTGCTTATTAAAGGCTGTTTCTAAAAAACAGCCTCACAGAAGCTTTCATTCGTAGTGTGACCTAGTCATGGACTCCTACTGTCATTTCGGCTCCGCCCACAGCCTTCACCCCCCCCCACTGGGCTTACTGTACCCTGACTTCACTGGATCTTTCTACAATTAGAGGAACTGTCTGCCACTACACTGGCCAAGGTAGAGGATAAAAAAAATCTAGGACAGAGGCGAAGCCATCAGGAAGATATAGAGGCAGAAACATATAACTTATTTATATAAATGAAATGACAAATGTATTTCTATGCTCTTATCAGCAATTAAATCAATTAATTGGAAAACAATGACAGTTTACTTTAAAGCAGTTCCTCAGATGCTTGTGTCCATAACTGTTGAAACATTGAATGTTAGGTAATATGCTTGTAGCCGTTGTTTTTGTACAGTATGACACATTTTGTCCTGTGATGAAACCTGACAAAGGAGAAGAAAGTCAGAGGTTAAGAATACTAACAATACCATATTGTAGCCCTGAATCACAGCTTTCAAATGACATCTTTGTTTTCTAGCTGATACACAGTTTTTAAAAACATTCAAGCCTAGTTATTTTAGTAAAACCTCTCACTGATTAAACAACACAATTCGCAAATACTTTATTCCAGCATATTCTTTGGAGTGTGATGTCGGTAGGGGGAAAACAGGATGTTACCATCGTCATGAAACTAAGAGCTATCTGCAACAGAACAATAATCTCAGTCTATTTGGGATGTGGGCCTGCCACATCAAGCTCAAACTTGACAAGATGGGGCTGCCGTTTACCCCGGGTCAATAAATGTTCGCTCCATCACAACCTCTCCATCGTAGATGACAGCTTCACAGTGTCTCTCTGGCAGAGCCCCTTGGCATGACCTTGCGAACATTCAGTTTGACCTTACCTCATAAAGGAAATGCAGCAGGTTGTCAAGTTCTCCCATGTCACCCTGGTCTCCCAAATACTGTCTTCTAGCTGGAGCTTACAACACATCAAGCCATCTCACAATGTTGTTCTAGTCCTGACCTGTCTCACCAGAATCAAGCAGCCAAGGGCTGGATTGTTAGTAGACGAGTGTGTTCAGGTGTGCTGGCACTGATAGATGGACCAGCTGAGGGTTGGACAGAGAGGTTGGAGAACCGCTGAATTTACAAGATCGTGTTTCATAGCTGAGTTAAAGTAAGGAGGCGTCCTCGATCTTCGTCATCTTCAGGCTGTAATTGCTGCGACACAGGACTCAAGTTTTAAGGAGACAATTGTCATTGCAATAAAAAAATTATGATTTCGAACCTTGTCAATTACTATAATACCTAAATATTTTGCTATATTTCTGGTTCAAACACATTTCATGTATGTTTTCACGGAAAACAAGGACATTTCTGTCGGACCCCAAACTTTTGAACGCTAGTGTACACACCCGGGCACTTTGTTCTACCATCACTAATCTCTTTGCCTTCCAACATGTCTCTCGTTTTGGATAATATAGCAACAGTTGCCAAGTCGCCTCCTTGGATTCTAGTAATTCACAATACTCATTAACTCTTAATCGATCCCCTCTGCCGATTGGCTGCTTGAGATAAACCATTTTACCCTCAACCCTACATGGAGCACGTCGGCTCAGCCAAATGCGTTGAGCTGGGCTTCGATTAACTGGCGTCTAATGTTAAATCAATGTAGCGGAGGACTTTCCTGACTGCCCAGGCAGACCCATGTAATTAGTGGCATCTGGGAAATCAAGAACAGTCTGTCTGTCACGGGAGAGACAGTTTCTAATGAAGCTATTTTCCAACTGCAAACAGTGAGAGAAATGCATCTTGGAAGTCTGGAGGAATTCAGGACATATTGGGTTCAGGCCCACCTGACATAACAGGAGCAATCTGGCCTGGTGTGAACTCTGACAGAAACGTACTTCGGTACTGACAGAGGTATGGCAGCACTAAGAGCTCACTCACCTTCATCGGATGCTGAAGCTTTTACCTAAAGGCCCCTAGAGAGACCAGCACTCCATTTACCCTCATCCTTTTTGCTAAATGCATGGGCACTCACCACCCCAAACAGCTGGGAAAGCAAACATTGCAGGTTTTACACCCAGTGCACACATTCCCCTAAAACGATCAAATGACCAATAGAAGCAGTCCACTGAAGCAGGGCGATGGGTTTCTGGACGGCATGGTGAAGAATCAGACAATGAAACATGAGTGAAGGGAAAGGAGAGCAGAGTTCAAAACCTCAGAACATGCAAATGAGGCAAAACAGAACTAGCACTGTGAAACAGGAAATAGCTGAACGGCTAAATTAAGAAACGTAGAGTGGCTCCAACCAATAAGACAAAAAAACAAAGCACACAATAACCTACAGAATAACCAGACCACATTATCATCACTGAGGTAAAAACATAACCCACCAACAGCAGACCAGCAGCATTGAGGTCTGAACGGAAGGTTCAGTTCTAGATACGCCAGCCTTTAAAAGTTTTAGGTTGCCAGCATAGGGTAATTAAAACAAACAGAGGGAGATTGTGTAGACAGAAACCTCCCTGGGCTCCCATTGGGTAGGTGGGTAAAGGTTTAGCGAGGTCACACTCTGTGATGTTTTCAATTAGGCACCCCTGCACCGATCATCAACGAGGAAGAGAAGCGAGAGAGGCAAGGTTGGATCAGGGACTCTGTAAGAGTGTTGATGTGAACTAGGGGTCAACAGAACGATGCGTCTGGCCTGTTTCAGAAGTGGTTATCTCCTGCTGTATTGCATTAGAGGATGACACGCACGCACACACGCGCACGCAGCCTTTCAATAAAACCTTCCCATGTTCACCTCAAACATTTTTCACCTCCACATATGTTTAGAAAGACCAGATTTTTTTGAATCCATTGCGTAACAAACAAAATGCAGTATGTTATTCAAGAAAATGTGAATGATTATTTTGGACCAGATATGTTATATATATATATATATATATATATATATATATAATTACAATAAAAAATACATTAGAATCAGAAAAATTAAACAACAAACTGTTCTACATCAAGACACATACTGAAATAAATAGACTCTGCATATGTAATTCCATGATCAGTAACAAAACAACTGCATTGAAATCATTTCACGGTGTCGTGAGTCTTAGCTACGGTTCCTCTCAACTCCCAGGAGACTATGACGGGTCTCTCTGGGCAAAAGACTGACAACTTCACAAGTTCACATGACCCTAGTTCACTGCTACGGGAAAGAGCATCCCTCAATCTTCATGACGACAGCCCTTGCAGAGAGGAGAGTCTGCTCTGTTTAGATGTTTTCCAAACCAGACACTATTTGTGTGTTAAGCCCCACACAGGTCTCCTGGTGGGTTGAGGTGGGCGGTGATAGACATGATCAAGTCAGGACGTTGCAGGGAGGTAGTATGCAGACATGAAGCTGAACATCATCATGACCAGTATCAGACCAATAAGGACCTGTTGGACCCATAAACACTGGTCCAGTTTCTGCTCCAGCCGAGCATTACAAGCCATCACCCGCATCATCTGCAGAGGAGAGCATTTGGTTACCTTCTCTTATTAATGTAGAAAAATGTCAGTCTCCTGCCGAAAACGGAAATTGTGTATGTATGCGTGTTTTTCAATATTAAATATAATAATCTAAACTTCATTATATATATATATATATAAATATATATTTATAAAAACACATGCACGAAGGTATAATAGGCTAAATACATAGGTTAATACATAGGTTAATACATAAATTAATCTAATCGGGTCGCTGGGGCAGCAGCTCTAGCAAAGGACCCCAAACTTCCCTTTCCCTGGCCACTTTAACCAGCTCTGACCGGGGTATCCCGAGGCGTTCCCAGGCCAGTGTGGAGATATTAATCTCTCCTCCTAATCCTGGGTCTCCCTTGTGGTCTCCCAGCTAGACATGCCAGGAACATCTCCCTAGGGAGGCGCCCAGGGGGCATCCTGACCAGATGCCCGAACCACCTCAACTGGCTCCTTTCTACGCGAAGGATAAGCAGCTCTACTCCGAGTTCCTCATGGATAACTGAGCTTCTCACCCGATCCCTAAGGGAGAGGCGCGCCACCTTCCTGAGGAAACTCATTTTGGCCGCCTGTACACACGATCTCGCCAGTATGGTGAGGGTAGGATCGAAGATTGACCGGTAGATCGAGAGCTTTGCCTTCTGGCTCAGCTCTCTTTTGTCACAACGTTGCAGTAAAGCGAATGCAACACCGCCCCCGCTGCTCCGATTCCCGGCCAATCTCACGCTCCATTGATCCCCTCATACGCGAACAAGATCCAGAGGTACTTAAACTCCTTCACTTGGGGTAAGGACTCACTCCCTACCCGGAGTATGCAATCCACCAGTTTCCTGCTGACAGTCATGGCCTCAGATTTAGAGATGCTAATCCTCATCCCAGCCGATCTTGTGAACCGATCCAGTGAGTGCTGAATGTCACTGAACAATGATGCCATCAGGACCACATCATCTGCAAAAAGCAGTGATGAGAACCCGGACACAGCTCTTGCTTTGAGCGTACAGTGATTGGATGGCCCTGAAAGGAGGCTACTACTCCTAAATACTCCCTTAGCATCTCCCACAGTATCTCCCAGGGTACCTGGTCATACGCCTTCTCCAGATCCACAAAACACAAGTAGACTGGATGGGCATACTCCCAGGCCCCCTCCAGGATACTTGCAAAAGTATTGCAGTAACCTGCATTTTTCCTCTTTATAGGTAAACACATAGGTAAACACGTAGGTTGACACGTAGGTTGACACGTAGGTTGACACGTAGGTTAACACGTAGGTTAACACGTAGGCTAACACATAGGCTAACACATAGGCTAACACATAGGCTAACACATAGGCTAACACATAGGCTAACACATAGGCTAACACATAGGCTAACACATAGGTTAACACATAGGTTAACACATAGGCTAACACATAGGCTAACACATAGGCTAACACATAGGCTAACACATAGGTTAACACATAGGTTAACACATAGGCTAACACATAGGCTAACACATAGGCTAACACATAGGTTAACACATAGGCTAACACATAGGTTAACACATAGGTTAACACATAGGTTAACACATAGGTTAACACATAGGTTAACACATAGGTTAACACATAGGATAACACATAGGATAACACATAGGTTAACACACAGGTTAACACACAGGTTAACACACAGGTTAATGTTTCCTACATAGTGGAGGTGTTTACCGTTGTTTGCAGGTCTGGGTGGCCATTAGGTCCTCCTTCAACGGGGGCGTCACCGGGGTAGTTCAGAATGGGCTTAGGGCTCTCCAGGATGTGACATCGTAATCTAAAGGAATGACGGACACATGTCACATCAGGTCACAGAAGATGAAATGGGATTATCAGCTTGCTAGGTTACTAACACACACTAACAGTACTGAGGCCATCTGTGATTTTATGTAGGACATATGGTACTGTAACTCTCGGTGGACTGTCCTCAGATCAAAACTTGGCTTTTGTGTTTAATATTCTGTTAAAGGTTCTGTATTGAATATATATATATGATGCCTCTGTGATTTATTTTGGGTAATAGGGTTGGAAAGAAAGCCTTGACATGTATAACAACCATAAAACTTATTCACTGGTGGAAAAAGTTCACTGGCAATATTCAAACTGCAATGGATTCAGGGTCATTCAACCTAAGGTCATCTACTAAAACATTCCAGGATTACAGGGCACAGAAGGTAAACACAGTTGAACCTATCACTGACTGAACTCGGGTTACCTCTAGTAGAAGAATCAATCAATCAATCAAATGCATTTTATAAAGCCCTTTTTACAACAAAGTTGTCACAAAGGGCTTTACAAACACCCAGCCTGAATCCGACAGAGCACACATCAACAAGTTGAATACGGGTTACCTCTAGTAGAGCAGGGGTGCTGGGAGTTCAGAATTCTGAAAAGCTTATTTTTAAAATTTTTTTTACCAATTCTATACATTTCAAAGGATAGTTTATCATCCAGCCAAATGCCCAGGTGTGTGTATGGAGTAACACATTCCTGAACAGAATTATCCAGAATTAAACCGATGTGAATATCTGCACATATGTTTTCAGATATAGAGAATATCATATCCAAGGTTTCGTTTGTATTTAAAAACAGGTGAAAATCTGAGTTTATGTAAAAAATACTGTGTCATCAGTATACATACAGTGGATATAAGTCTGCACAAGAAATGAGAGAAAGATTAATCATGTCAGAACTTTTCCACCTTAAATGTGACCTATAACGGGAACAATTCAGTTGAACAAAAACAAACAGAAATCTTGTGACGGGGGAAATAAAAACTATACAATAACCTGGTTGCATAAGAGTGCACTTAAAACTGGGAATGTGGCGTTCAGAATGAACCAATCACATTCAAACTCATGTTAAATATAAGTCATTACGCACCTGCCATCATTTAAAGTGACTCTGATTAATCCAAATAAAGGTCAGCTGTTCCAGTAGGATTTTCCTGACATTTTCTTACTTGCATCTCAGATCAAAAGCCATGGTCCACAGAGAGCTTCCAAAGCATCAGAGGGATCAATTTTTTGAAAGATATCAGTCAGGAGAAGGGTACAAAAAATGTCCAAAGCATTAGATATACCAAGGAACACAGTCATCATCAAGTGGAGAAAATATGGCACAACATAGACATTACCAAGAACTGGATGTCCCTCCGAAATTGATGAAAAGACAAGAAAACTGGTCAGGGAGGCTTCCAAGAAGCCTACAGCAATATTTAAGGAGCTGCAGGAATTTCTGAAAAGTACTGGCTGTGTGCTACATGTGACAACAATCTTCAGTATTCTTCATATGTATGGGCTATGGGGTAGGGTAGCAAGACGGAAGACTTTTCTTACGAAGAAAAGCAACCAAGTCCAGCTGAAACAAACATCAAGTCTCCCAAAAGCATGTGAGCAAATGTGTTAACCAAGATTCAACTTTTTGGCCATAACTCCAAAAGGTATGTTTGTCGCAAAAACAACACTACACATCGCCCAAAGAACACCATACCCACAGAGAAGC
This sequence comes from Dallia pectoralis, assembly GCA_029465975.1. Classification (NCBI taxonomy): domain Eukaryota; kingdom Metazoa; phylum Chordata; class Actinopteri; order Esociformes; family Umbridae; genus Dallia; species Dallia pectoralis. Next base: position 21,189,876 of record CM055731.1, on the reverse strand, counting down.
ATGGTGGTGGCAGCATCATGCTTTGGGGCTGTTTTTCTTCAGCTGAAACCGGGGCCTTAGTCAGGTTGGAAGAAATTATGAACAGTTCCAAATACCATGTAATTTGGCACAAAACCTTCAGGCTTCCGTTAGAAAGCTGAAGAGGAAGTTCAACTTTCAGCATGACAACGACCAAAAGTGCACATACAAATCCACAAAAGCATGGCTTCACCAGAAGATTAATGTTTTGGAATGGCCCAGCCAGAGCCCAGACCTGAATCCAATTGAACATCTGTGGGGTGATCCGTAGAGGGCTGTTCACAGCAGATGTCCTTGCAATCTGACTGATTTGGAGCGCTTTTTCAAAGGAGAGTGGGAAAATATCGCCAAGTCATGATGTGCCATTCTAACAGACTCCTACCCAAAAAACTTGAGTGCTGTAATAAAATCAAAAGATTCTTCAACTAAGTATTAGTTTAACACTTATGCAACCAGTTTATTGTAAGATTTCAGTTTGTTTTTCAATTGAATTGTTCACGTTATAGGGCCATATTAAAGGTGGTAAAAAGTTCAGAGATTATTTATCTTTGTCTAATTCTTTAACTTCACAAAAATCTGGCATTTTAATTTTAGGGGTGTGTAGACTTTTTTTATCAACTGTACATATGCAAGACACCACTCATGTCTAGTGAAGTGGGAGAATTCTTGATGGCCTATTCTCTGCCTTGTCTTAGGGAAGTTGATGGTCTGTTGACTTTCCTTTCCGGCACAATGTTTGGCAAAGCGGCTTAGGATGTTTTCCTGTCTGTTCTTACACCTAGATTTTGAGGCAAGGATTTTAAGCATCTATATAAGCACTTAGTGACAAGTGCTTAAAAAAGGATTTTAAGCATCTATATAAGCACTTAGTGACAAGTGCTTAAAAAAGGATTTTACTGGGAATGAATTGAAAAAGAACAGACTTTTTACACACCGTATATATTCCCATTCACTGAGACACATTAATTGCGTAAGCTCACCTGTGTTCCACGATCTTGGTTTTGGGTACGTCCTTCCAGAACTGAGCGAGCTCTGGTGACCCAGTGCCAGAGTTCTGCTCCATCTCAGCACACATGACCAGGAAGCGATCCTGAAGAGATGCCTGGTAGCCTGCACAAACAGACGCATGGCACATTCAATGAGTTCCATCTGGGAAAAGACACCACCGGGGTCTTATTCCGAAGAGTTAACTAAACGAACAAAACACAGACAATAGATGGTGGCTTACGAAAATGGAATTGATGAGTTTAAAAAGTTACAACTCAAAAAGGGTGAGAACCAAATCCTAAAACTTTGGAATTGTGGCAGTAAAAAAAAAAAAAATGAAATGTTGATGCTTGGAGGCCTCTGAAATTCATATCAGCCCAGTCCCTGCATCCAAACTCCATGTTGGCCTCAAGCGATTGTAGAGAAAAACATTGACCTCATTGTTCAAAGCGACTGTAAAGACTGGCTCAATAAAGTTCCCTTATTTACCCTCGGTTGGATTTTGGAAAGAATTGGTTTAGAGAAAGAGATTATTATTTTATCACTCCTTAAATATGTATGTCGGGCAAAAGAAAGCTGCACTTTGTCAGCACTTTTCAATGTTAATAGACTGGACCTTTTGATCAGTCGGAAGCTTCTACGGATGCCTTTTGAAACATTCCACAGAAGAAGTAGATAGTATTAGCTGAGAGATAGAGAGTGCAGCGAGATAAGTGCAGTACTGTACCTCCATGAAGCGATACCACAATATCCAGAGACATGCCTGGTTCACAGCTGCTGTTGCTGGGCTTAACTCTGTACTTCTCAGGCGCAGTGGTTCGTACCTGTCGAGAAAGACAGGTCAGATTTGGTCAACACACAGTCGTGTATTTGTACGCCTGCACAAAGATACAGGATCAATGTACAAACCTTAAAGGCCACTTGATTCTTGGATACATTATCAAGGACAATAAGACACTTCCTCTCCGACTCTTTGGAGCCAAAGCTCAGCTCTTCTGCTGGGCTGAGAAAACAAAAGAAAAGATGAGAAAAAAATGGCAGCTAAGTTATCTGCCACACACTGTGAAGGTATTTTATCCCCTGCTGATTTTGTACGTTTGCCCACTGACGAAGACATTATCAGTCTATAATTTTAATAATAGGTTTATTTGAACAGTGAGATACAAAATAACAGCAAAAAAAATCCTAAACTACGCATTTCAAATAAGTTATATATTGATTTGCATTTTACTCAGTGAAATAAGTATTTGATCCCTTGTCAATCAGCAAGATTTCTGGCTCCCAGGTGTCTTTTATTCAGGTAACGAGCAGAGATTAGGAGAGCTGCACTGATCTGCTCAACCAACACAGCATACTCTATTCACACTCACTGTTACTGCTAAAGTACTTCCTAAAAACATTCACAAAGATTCTCGCTGTACATTCCATAGGCTACGGTACTTCCTAAAAACATTCACAAAGATTCTCGCTGTACATTCCATAGGCTACAGTACTTCCTAAAAACATTCACAAAGATTCTCGCTGTACATTCCATAGGCTACAGTACTTCCTAAAAACATTCACAAAGATTCTCGCTGTACACTCCATAAGCTACAATACTTCCTGAAAACATTTCTGAAGCCCATTCTGAGCAAGTTTCTCGCTGTACATTTTTTAGACTCCAGCTCCTGTAAACAGACTTTTCCAACTTCCTTTAAAGGAGCCCAGTGCTCCCCCGAGACCAGAATTACTTTCCAGACTTCAGGAAACCTTTCAACAAACACATTCTGAAGATCAAAGCCACCCCTCTCTCAGCCCTCCCCTCCCGCTCTGCTGCCCTCCTGGACTCACTACAATCAGGGATAACACAGCTCAGAGACATAATTGCTTTGAGGGTTTATTTAATTGCATATGAGAAGGTAAAATCATGTAAGAAATGTGTAAAAAAATATAATCTGGCCAATTATCATGGTCAAAATTTTTTTTTTTTACTTTACCCTGAAATGACTCAGGTAAAGGAAAAAATCTGGTTTGACACCATTGCTGACACATTGATGGTTATTTAATTCAGGTGAAATACGTTGTCTAAATTAAGGATGACACCCCATTTAGATTGTTCCAGGCAGAAACACTATTATTAGACCTAAGAGAATAAGGTCACTATTATTAGAACTAGTGGTATAAGGTCACTATTATTAGAACTAGGGGTATATGGTCACTATTATTAGAACTAGGGTTATATGGTCACTATTATTAGAACTAGGGGTATATGGTCACTATTATTAGAACTAGGGGTATAAGGTCACTATTATTAGAACTAGGGGTATATGGTCACTATTATTAGAACTAGGGGTATATGGTCACTATTATTAGAACTAGGGTTATATGGTCACTATTATTAGAACTAGGGGTATATGGTCACTATTATTAGAACTAGGGGTATATGGTCACTATTATTAGAACTAGGGGTATATGGTCACTATTATTAGAACTAGGGATATATGGTCACTATTATTAGACCTAGGGTTATATGGTCACTATTATTAGACCTAGGGTTATATGGTCACTATTATTAGAACTAGGGGTATATGGTCACTATTATTAGACCTAGGGGTATATGGTCACTATTATTAGACCTAGGGGTATATGGTCACTATTATTAGAACTAGGGATATATGGTCACTATTATTAGACCTAGGGGTATATGGTCACTATTATTAGAACTAGGGTTATATGGTCACTATTATTAGACCTAGGGGTATATGGTCACTATTATTAGACCTAGGGGTATATGGTCACTATTATTAGAACTAGGGATATATGGTCACTATTATTAGAACTAGGGTTATATGGTCACTATTATTAGACCTAGGGGTATATGGTCACTATTATTAGAACTAGGGGTATATGGTCACTATTATTAGAACTAGGGGTATATGGTCACTATTATTAGAACTAGGGGTATATGGTCACTATTATTAGAACTAGGGGTATATGGTCACTATTATTAGAACTAGGGGTATATGGTCACTATTATTAGAACTAGGGTTATATGGTCACTATTATTAGACCTAGGGGTATATGGTCACTATTATTAGAACTAGGGTATATGGTCACTATTATTAGACCTAGGGGTATATGGTCACTATTATTAGAACTAGGGTTATATGGTCACTATTATTAGACCTAGGGGTATATGGTCACTATTATTAGACCTAGGGGTATATGGTCACTATTATTAGAACTAGGGGTATATGGTCACTATTATTAGAACTAGGGGTATATGGTCACTATTATTAGAACTAGGGTTATATGGTCACTATTATTAGACCTAGGGGTATATGGTCACTATTATTAGACCTAGGGGTATATGGTCACTATTATTAGAACTAGGGATATATGGTCACTATTATTAGACCTAGGGTTATATGGTCACTATTATAAGAACATGAGGTATATGGTCCATTCGGCCAATTCATTGTTAGACACCCGAATCGTCTTCAAGTTAGTATTTAAATAGAATACATTGCATTATGAGGTAGAGAGGTCATCACGTGTCAACCAGACCCGACATTCCCAGATCCCACTAGGGAAGCATTTCTTGCATCTGGGTCTGGTCTGACGTAATTGTGACAGGCCATGGGTATGTGCAATAATATTGGATTTACCGACTGGACCGATAAGATCTGTCCACTATTAAATAAATATAAATAACACATTTGTGATGTAAAGACAGTTGTTATCTTAAATCTTTCAGTCAATTGAAACTGGAATTGTATGTACATGATCACCTCTCGTTCCTTTGTCAGTCACGCTGCCAAAACAGGTGCTCAAATTTCTATGAAGATATGGTCCTGCAATCTGCAACTGCCGATCAGAACGTCTTCCCCCGGCTATAAGTGCAGGTTTAAGTGGAGAACGAATTTGCACAACTAGACTTATTTTAGAAGGATTTATCCTCTTCCTGTAGACATGCATGCAGTCAGGACCGTAAAACATGTAACATAACCTAATATATGTTTGTTATTTGCCAATCTTTTTTGTGGCATTGATTAAGCTGGCTGCTGCTTCACCACCATTTACAGTCTTTTTCTATTGTCGGTACTGAACGGATCATTCAAATCCAGACTGGCATGGGTCTTTTTGTAGAATTATTCTTTACCGCAGTTTTAGTAACAAACCTGTCTTTCTCTGATCCATACGGAATGGGATTAAAAATGTAAACTTATGCAAATGAAGTTGGTTGGGAAAGGTTTATTGCGGAACAGAATCAACTTACCCCCCCAGTACGGCTACTATGTCAAATCCTCCTTTCCATACATTTTGGACTGTAATGTTTTAGATCCCACTGCTGCATGCAGAATAGCGGTATTGTTTCGGTTATATGGAGTAGGCTAATAATACTGCCTCAACCTAGTACACCACCCACAGACGTTCAGGTCCAAACAATCAATGTCACAATTCCCCACATGGATAAACATAGGATTCTAATGAACATTTGTGAGAGCTTGTTGGCCAGGTTCCGATACACAACCTACTGGCACTACTGCTGACAGGTGTGTGTGTGTGTGTGTGTGTGTGTGTGTGTGTGTGTGTGTGTGTGTGTGTGCGTGCGTGTGTGTGAAAGCATGTGCGTGTGTGTTTTGAAGGATGGATGTAACAGTGTGGATAATTGCAGCATGACAATTTAAATATAAAACTGCGCAAATTGAAAATGAATGTCATGGTCAAAAGGCGTAGAACACACTTGTTTTTTAAGAAGGATTTTTCCCCCCCAGACAGGTGTCTCATCTGTTATGAAAACATTTACATTATACAGACTAAAACATTTTTTACACAACAAAATAAATCAACCAATCCACAAGAAATAGGGCCAGCCTTTAATCTCAGTTTAGGTTGAACTATTCTTGGATCTCAGATAAAGTTCTTTGTATTTAATTAGATGCCTGAAAAATTCTGATATTAGACTAAATTTGGACAAGTTGGACCAGCTTCATCACTACAGAATGATGAGACCTTTTACATTACGTCTCGGTTTACACTTGAAAGTACCACGTGAAAAGTCAAAAGAGAGATCTTGACATTAATCAATAGATACATGTAGACCATGTGTTGTGTTATACACATAATGTCTGATTGATTACATTGGCATTGTTAGCCATTTATTTACACACAATATTACAAAATGAGAAAGCAAAAAAACACATTTTCAGGCCTCCCCCCAGATGTTCAATGGTGTGCAAGTCCCAAAGCGTTGTCTTCGCTGTCATGCTAACTGTAAAATCTTTGCCCTAGTCTGTGTGTTTTATCAAGGATTTCTGTATTTTTGCTCCGTTCAGACTTCCCTTAAACCGGAGTTGTGCCCTAGTCCCTGTTGCTGAGAATCATTCCCATAACATGATGCTTCCAGTAACACACTTCACCGTAGGGGATTATTAGCCCAGTGATGAATGAGGCCTTGTTTTTGCGCTTAGCTTAAGTTCCTAGAAATGTCTGCACATCTACAGGATAAACCATAGCATCTCAACCCAATCTAGCAAGCCAGGCAACATAATGAAAACTTCAAGTACACCATTGTATTGTTTTGTTAGTTACAGCTGTGCGTGGCCAGAAAGGGCTTGGGGGTTGGTTAGAATTAGCTAGTGGCTTCCATACCTGATGTGTAGCAGAGAGCCCCTGAATGTGGATAGTGGTTTCCTGGCTCCCCTGGTCCGACTGTCTCCTTTGTCATATTCATCCTGCTTCAAGCAGCCCACAATCTCCTCTGAGAAATTTACCTGAAACAAGGACAAGTCGCTTCGTGACACAATGTTCATCACCAGATTGACAGGCAAAATCATTCTGCATTATATTAGTATCATGCGCTTTATTTATTTATAGATGTGTTTTTAGGACGCGACAGCTAATCTCACCGAGAGTCATCACATATACATTTCTACGTCATACTTATCACATGCCATGGTCTACTTTAAAAGATGGCCAGGCTAACCTATCATTAGTTTTTAGCAACACATCGATCCCAATAGTAACTCTCGTTTACAGTACAGAGGCACCCCGAAAGAGAAGTGTCTGAAATGTTCTGCCTGACCAGAGTTCCCATGCAGGGAGCTGAACAATGACCGACCATACCAGGCGTGCATCACAGCACATCAGCACTTTCACTTCAACTTTCGCCCCGTATCCATCGGACACTCTCATGCAGCTACAACGTGTCACAAGACCAAAGAACAGCTGATAGAACTAGAAAGTTTGTGAGGGACAGCTGTAGGGGGACGGTCATGGGGTTTCCCGTCCGTGTGACAGCCAGATGGGAACACAGTCGGAGAGGATGGGATAGCTGGAGGACAGGTGACAGGGGTCGGCCAGTGATTTGTGTACGAGTCCTAATGAGGCAGATGGAGATTGGGCTACTGTAATGTGAAACACACAAAACGTGCACATATACGTGCACATACTGTATATGACCCCCGCCCCCCAGCCCAGCAGGTGGTTGTGACACACACTGATATTAAAGACGTCAAGAGACACTTCCCAAGCCACTGCTGAAATGTCTATCTTTACTCGAGTGTTCAAATCAAATGAACGACAGATCTGAGTAGGATTATTGGCTGTGGTACAAATAAAAGTCAGAGGACCACAATTAAATGTCAGAGACTGGTTTATTAAAACTGAAACATTTCATTCATTTAATACTGTATAGAATACTTTTAATCTCAACAGAATCAATGGTTAATCAAGTATTAGTTTAAAAAGAATCACTAAAACCAGGATAAAAATATTGCGGTTAAAAAACACAGTATTGAGATGACTCTTATTAAATAATTTATAATTATTATAATTATTAATATATTTATTAATTCTTTTAAACTGCATGAACTAACACTATTGGAAAATATTTGTATTTCAGTCAACACACTTAATCAATGACACATGGATTAAATGAGAATATCCACAACAGAAATCATAAAAAATGAAATAAAAATGGGCCGTTTTGCTCTCACTAGAAGGCTTTCAGAAATGTCGACCATATTAAATACTTGTTACCTTACATGTGTGAGCAGCATCATCAAAAGCACTATGTGGAATGAATGTGGGATCATCTGGTTACATCTGGTTACAATAAGGCACAATACAGAATACACCTCTTATTATGTAAAAAGGCATGGATACACAATGGTACTTCAGTGCAAATAGAGTTAGTGCTGTAAAGATAAACATGGATTTAGTGCTGGTGGCAAAGTGCACAAGGCTCTAGTGTAACTGACTTCATGATTCAAGTAAATCACAGTTAACAGAGTTATGAAACAATATAGTACAATTAAGATAATAAAATCAATACAGTACATTTAGGCATGTACGCCTATACTTGGCACAAACATTTACCTACTGCTATTAGTAATACGGCACATTGGGGTGGGTTTTAACAATATAACTACACATTTACCTACTGCTATTAGTAATACGGCACATTGGGGTTGGTTATAACAATATAACTACACATTTACCTACTGCTATTAGTAATAAGGCACATTGGGGTTGGTTATAACAATATAACTACACATTTACCTACTGCTATTAGTAATACGGCACATTGGGGTTGGTTATAACAATATAACTACACATTTACCTACTGCTATTAGTAATACGGCACATTGGGGTGGGTTTTAACAATATAACTACACATTTACCTACTGCTATTAGTAATAAGGCACATTGGGGTTGGTTATAACAATATAACTACACATTTACCTACTGCTATTAGTAATACGGCACATTGGGGTTGGTTATAACAATATAACTACACATTTACCTACTGCTATTAGTAATACGGCACATTGGGGTTGGTTATAACAATATAACTACACATTTACCTACTGCTATTAGTAATACGGCACATTGGGGTTGGTTATAACAATATAACTACACATTTACCTACTGCTATTAGTAATAAGGCACATTGGGGTTGGTTATAACAATATAACTACACATTTACCTACTGCTATTAGTAATACGGCACATTGGGGTTGGTTATAACAATATAACTACACATTTACCTACTGCTATTAGTAATACGGCACATTGGGGTGGGTTTTAACAATATAACTACACATTTACCTACTGCTATTAGTAATACGGCACATTGGGGTTGGTTATAACAATATAACTACACATTTACCTACTGCTATTAGTAATACGGCACATTGGGGTTGGTTATAACAATATAACTACACATTTACCTACTGCTATTAGTAATACGGCACATTGGGGTTGGTTATAACAATATAACTACACATTTACCTACTGCTATTAGTAATACGGCACATTGGGGTTGGTTATAACAATATAACTACACATTTACCTACTGCTATTAGTAATAAGGCACATTGGGGTGGGTTTTAACAACACATTTACCTAATGCTATTAGTATTAAGGCACAATGGATGGGTCTGTAGCTGTTGTATATTCAAATTATACAAGCTAGAGAAGACCAATGAAAACACCACACAACTTTTTCATGTACCAAACTCAAGCCATCAAAGTGGACAAGACATTTCATTTTTTTTTTTTTTTACAATACAGTACTCTGATTTGTAATGTATATCATAGACGATAGGCTTAAGAAAACATTGATTAATTCATATTTGCAATGTTTGGTCCGGGTTGATTTGTAATCAATCAAAGCCTGAATGTGCCAATGATGGCTGAGGAGTATATGAACTCACACACTCTACATGAGTAAAACCCTCACACTGCCCTTTCACATGACAGATCTCCCCAGAAGTAAAACCCTCACACTGCCCTTTCAGATGGCAGATCTCTCCAGAAGTAAAACCCTCACACTGCCCTTTCAGATGGCAGATCTCTCCAGGAGTCAGGGCTTCTGATGGCTGAGATCTTACAATGCCTTACTTAAACCAGCCCTTGGGTCAAAACAGAAAGAAAAAGCAATTAGCGGGTTGCCGTGGTTATCAACAGGAAAAAAGACAGACACACTGTCAATCATTATTGGTGTTATGTCCCAAACTCCAATCACAGCCGATTGAGATTAGCCCTTTAGCCAAGTTAGATCATAAAAACTGGCTAGTTAGTTACAGGCACCTATAATAATGGTCTCATTCAGATACATGAATCTGATACATCTCACGTGGGCGACACCAAAATCAACCACCAGATCACGCTGCAGCTTTCTGATTGGCCGAATTGACCGGCATCAGCAAACATGACCGGACGATGTAACCACTGGGCCCACTAGCTAGCATACATTCCCAGACAATGTCAGAGGTACTGAATCAAACACTGAGCATGACAGATCTTCTGTAGATGTCGGGCAAACCCTCCCTGCCGATGAAAACACAACTACACCTTAAGGCAGCAATACGGGCGGAGCACAACTACATGTCTGTGCCGAATGTGCCAACAACATCAGCAGGCCTCGTTCAAAGGGAGGGGGGGGGTCTTGGAGTGGGAATTATTTACACTTTCATTTGCATTTCTCCATTGTGTGTATCTGAAATCTGTTGTGCATGACTAATGTGGTCTTCGTTTACAGTGGAGGATTTGTGGTTTCGGGCTCCCGGCGTTTAAGAGGCTCATGCAAGCGGCTTTGTGACACGTCGCTGCTAAGGCCAGTGTTAAACTTGTGCACGCGCGTGTGTGTGTGTGTGTGTGTGTGTGTATAGAGTCCCCTGTGAGATATGACCGCGGTGCAGGTTACCCAAACAGCTTAAAGGCTCAACCGGAGTCTGCAGCGACCAGCACCGTCACAGCACACTACCAGAATACAGACACAACACAGCCATATCCAACAAACCAGTGAGCCACGCCAAAAAGAACAGGTGGCCTGATTAAACAGACTCTTATTAAAACACTAACACCCAGTTGACGTTACTACCGGTAAAACTACTCCTGGGACCTTGACTGCTGAAGCTATAAACTATCCAGGCAGCCGTGGCCCATATTAGTGGACTAGCTATCATTACGACTCTGCCTTAAGTGCCACATCACTGCAATGTCCACATGACATACAGTTTAAAATCTAACAGCAATCAATGAGACATTATGCTTTTTCTTGTTTGCGGTCCAGCAAAGTTGCAAATCCAAGCCAGCATGAAACAGCGTCGTTTTTAAAACGTCAATCTTTTTTTCTTGTCAGCTACAGCGGTGCATAGAAGCAGATCATTCTTAGCAAACAACTTCTATTGCAAATCAATGATGACATTTTTTTGTTCATTCACCCTATGCACAATGAAAGCTCTGTTGAATTTTTGGATTCTAGAAAAAAGAAAAACCAGCTCTCGGGCACTTATCAGAAAAGTACTGATTAAAATGTGCTTTGTCATAGCTTGGTTTTGTCCCTGAAGACATGTAGTGAACCATATGTTTGGAACATGGTACAGTAATACAAACGAAAGATCGAAACACATCACATATTATGTCGCCACGTAGTTAACGCTATACCATCGTATTCTGGAGTTCCCTGGCAATGGCAAGCCTTACTATTAGTGGCTGGCATCATATGTTACAGTGGCCTGTATTATATTCTCACTATTCCAATGTTATTTGGAACCATACAGGGTAAACAGTCCGTCACTGGGTACGGTCAGTCCGTCACTGGGTACGGTCAGTCCGTCACTGGGTACGGTCAGTCCGTCACTGGGTACGGTCAGTCCGTCACTGGGTACGGTCAGTCCGTCACTGGGTACGGTCAGTCCGTCACTGGGTACGGTCAGTCCGTCACTGGGTACGGTCAGTCCGTCACTGGGTACGGTCAGTCCGTCACTGGGTACGGTCAGTCCGTCACTGGGTACGGTCAGTCCGTCACTGGGTACGGTCAGTCCGCCACTGGGTACGGTCAGTCCGCCACTGGGTACGGTCAGTCCGTCACTGGGTACGGTCAGTCCGTCACTGGGTACAGTATGTCAGTCCGTCACTTGGTACAGTATGTCAGTCAGTGGGTACAGTATGTCAGTCAGTGGGTACAGTATGTCAGTCAGTGGGTACAGTATGTCAGTCAGTGGGTACAGTATGTCAGTCAGTGGGTACAGTATGTCAGTCAGTGGGTACAGTATGTCAGTCTGTGGGTACAGGATGTCAGTCAGTGAGTACAGTATGTCAGTCAGTGGGTACAGTATGTCAGTCAGTGGGTACAGTATGTCAGTCAGTGGGTACAGTATGTCAGTCAGTGGGTACAGTATGTCAGTCAGTCGCTATCTTTCCTTCATTCTGTCTGTCTGGATTAGGCTGCAGCTAGAGATATGGAGTCACCTTGACTGAGACAATGAGATGAAACAGCAGCCAAATCAGGGCATTACTGCATACCATTCACAACTCTCTCCACAGAGAACCCTGATTACATTGTGTAATCACACACCAACCTATACTGTAAGAAAGGAAAAGCATTCGAAGAGCGAAATGGCACAAAGTGTGGAGCAACTTAACCAAGCTTCTCCTGTCGTCTTATTTGGCCGATAATTGAGGACAGGGTGTGTTTAATCAGAATTTAATATGATGATAAAGAGAAATTAAATTGCCTTTTTTTTCCAAAAGACACACGTGCAAGTTGAATTGTCATCGCAATTTACTGGAGATACTATCCCTTGCAGTGATTCTGGAGTGATTGAGTTATAACGTCAGTTATCATCAGTGGCTGATGGATAGGCTTTATTAGTTACATGACAACAGGCTCAGTGAGTCCGGTATTTTACACATCGTCCTCCTCCCATTGGCTACGAAGCAATACCACCCCCAACCCACAGGGGGCGCGCTGCCTTAAAGCCCTGGCTCCTGGTTGCATGATGTACGATCCATTTTGACCACACCCCTCTTTTTCACTTGCAATCTTTCGCTCTTAACGTTTCGCTCTACACTAGGCTTCCGCATGCCTTTGCCCTTGTAATTGGGAAGTTCCAAAGCTCCAGGAGCCAATTGGATATCCTGAAGAATACAACCTATGCCTGGATGTTGAAACTAAAAAAAGGAAGTTCCACCAATCGGAAGCAGTCATCGCCACCAGGGGGGCCGACACATTTTTCTGTTTTATTTTTTATGTATAATGATATTTGTTTTTTGTATTCATCTAAATTAGTTCCATTTAGGAAATCTGTCATCTATTTAGAGAATATAAAACAGTTGTGGGCGTGGGAGCAGTGGAGCAATGACACATTCAAAGAAATTCCACTACTTTTGCCATGACAACCTGGGTTCCGGAAAACACGGACAATCAATGCAATACAGATAAGAGGTGGCCTCGTACCTTTTTGGACTTAACAGCGACCTCAGAGGAGAAGCTGGACTCCAACTCCTTGCTCTCTGAATCGCAGTCCTTGCGCTCTGATTCGGCCTTACTCTCACTGTCGTCCTCGCTAATGACAGGTCCGTTCTCACAGATGGGGGTTTGGAAGTCGTCATCAGGAAGAGGTGGATAGCTGTATTTAAAGGGGTCCTGAAAGTAAGTCAGGATTTGTATTAAGTCAGCCTTTTAAAGATTACGCGATAAGGGCTGGATATCACAATTGATAGCCATGTTGAAAGAGTTTAAAATAGCGGCACATACCGTTCCGCCCATATGAGGAGGCAGGTATTCAGAGTCAATGAATGTCTGAACCTCAGTTCTGGATGCAAACTTCAGTTTGCTGATGGCTTCTGGACCCAACCACGACCTCACAATCTTCCAGGCAGCTAACAAACACAACACACGTGTCCAAACTTTTATTTCCACACCATGGCAGATATGTAATATAGACTGGCTCCGTTCTGGCCACTAACGTGTCTAAAGGAGACATTTGAAATAACTTGATGACTCACCATTCATAATCCACGGCATGTCCACGATGATCATTTTGGCTGAAATGAGACAAACCATGAGAGGATGAGGGTCACAGACAAACCATCAGAGGATGAAGGTCTCAGACAAACCATGAGAGGATGAGGGTCACAGACAAACCATCAGAGGATGAGGGTCACAGACAAACCATCAGAGGATGAGGGTCACAGACAAACCATGAGAGGATCAGGGTCACAGACAAACCATGAGAGGATGAAGGTCTCAGACAAACCATCAGAGGATGAAGGTCTCAGACAAACCATGAGAGGATGAAGGTCACAGACAAACCATGAGAGGATGAGGGTCACAGACAAACCATCAGAGGATGAGGGTCACAGACAAACCATGAGAGGTGGAGGGTCACAGACAAACCATTAGAGGATGAGAGTCACAGACAAACCATGAGAGGATGAGAGTCACAGACAAACCATGAGAGGATGAGGGTCAGATATAATCCATGAGAGGTGGAGGGTCACAGACAAATCATGAACAGAAACAGGAAGTTGTCTGTAAAATACCATGCTGACAAACAATTCTAGTTCACCTCAGTGGGATCTCTGTGTGTAGATTTATGTAACAAATGGTATTGCAAATGCCCATCTGTTGTTTATTTAAGAATAACCATCATATCAAAGTTAATTACCGCTGGAAAAAAGTGTACAGATGAAAGTGTACAGATGAAATATAAACGTCACACGGTGTTGAAAGAGGACTGTAACAAGGTTGATTAAGGGACATTTGCAAATTAACTACTCTCCGTAGAGTAGAAAATGCAACGGAGACACATGAAATCTGATTTGTATTCTGCGCATGAAAATGTAAAAATAAGTTGCTTTTAAGTGAACTAGGCCATTGAAATCCTGGTAATTTATATTCACAGGTGCACTCACAGGAAATACATGGACATGATTCCTCAATTGTAAGTGAAGAATATCTCCATAAAAATATTTTACCAATAAGGTAACAATCTGTGTAACAAAGTTTATCAATCAACCTGTGAATTAACATATCTTTCCATGTGTTCTATACTTACATAAAAACTTTGGATAATACACTTTGAAGCAATTAATGACATACTTCACAAAATCCATGTCCTGAAAGAGAGAAAAGAAGAATGATTCAGAAAGTATTGTATTGCAGTCTCAACGCAGACTTTGACTTTGACTAACAAAGACATTTTATGGACTAGGGAATCTGCCCAGCTTGAGAGATTTACTGCCTCGAGCTGTGAAATGACCTAATTTACAATAGTTGAAAAGAAGTAGTAAGTTCTTCGGAAGACAATCCATTTCATAAACACCTTCCTTTCCTTGATCATAAAAAATTTAATTCAAGGAAAAACTGATTAGACAAAAGTTCAGTGTACATCTCCTGATAATTCATGCAGCATAGCAGCATAACGGCCAGGAGACCGTTAAGACAACCTGACAGTGTTAATCTATTCTAATCTCGCTTGGACTTTGCACAAAAACAAGTATTAAATGCGTAGTTATAATCCCAGCACAAATGTTAAGGGAAATATATCATATGCAAGTCAGTTTTCCTACAGCCAAATGCAGTATGTCTACAGAAGAGCTGTTCTGGATCCGGTGCCCAGTACCTGCTGATGAACCTCACTTTGGAACAGCCAGGTGTTCAACTCAAATCCAAATACACAATAGTATCAACACTATAGGTCAACATACAACCAGCCTTATGAATTAAAACAGCATATATCCACACAAAACTACACAACTATACAATTCAGCATAGCCCAGGTGATGAAAATATGTGTGGGTACGGCTTATAGCTCCAATTACACCAGTGAATAACGAATAGGTAGGGCCTGGAGATGTGACAATACTATTGTCTATTTTTTTTACTATGTTTTCTTTACTTGACGTGCGCAGCTGAGATCTAGAAGCTAACAATAGTGCAGTGAGTTACTATTGGGGGCACATTCTAAATAGACCATACCCTATTTACAATTATATATGTGTGCAAAACATATGTGGTGGTTATAATAAAGAGATAAATTAATACAGTAGCAAGAGTTAAGAGCACCAGGTAGCAATAATATCACATATGACATGACATGTTTTTTCACAATCATCCATCAAATTAATATAAGGATTACTGAGTCAGAAAATAAACAACCAGACCGTTCAAACTGTGTTTCATGTCACCACAGCAAATTCATGGCCACCACAAAAGTGAGAAAAAATAAAGTCATTAATAATGTAATATACATAAATAGCCTTTGCTCCCTAAATAGATCTAAAGGTTATATCGTATTTACATTTTACAATGCCTGTACGATCTGCTGTTGTCTTCAGCTGAACATGCTATTTATTATGCATTATAATCGCCTAATCATTGCCTAATCATTGAGCATATGGTCATGTTAGTTTCATGGGCCAACTGAAGAACAAGAACAAGAACTGAACAACTTTGTTAGTTAATTACAGTTTGAACAGTCTGGTTGTTTATTTTCTGACTGAGTAACCTTGTTCTCCATGAAAATTGTATGAACTCACTTTCCAAGTATAGTCAAGACTAACTATAGCTTGGAAATTCAAGGATGTATTTTCTGCTTTTGTGCAAATGTGTTATCTAAAAACACCTACGCTCTCTGTCCTGAGGCATCACAAGTCAGGACAAAGGTTGAGTTATTACAAACACACGTCCACCAGGCAGACATCTCTTCCTCTAGAAAGACTTGACGTTCCACAGACAAACTTGTTGACATTTACTAAACTGTCAAAAGAAATAAGTGACATACCAACAATGCCAAAACACACAAGTTTCATTATGAGTGCGTTTCAAACAGATTGACTTATTTACTCAATTATGAGTGCGTGTATTAGAAGTGTGTGAGTGAGTATGAGAGCAATTAGGGCATTTCTCTAGGCCTGAGAAATGAGACGTCTGTCTGTCAGAGAGTGGAGTGCCTGCTGGGAGGCTCAGACAAAGTCAGTTTGAGGATTAGGAAGTCAGTCGACTTGGATTGACCAAATGGATTTAAAGGTCACTTTAATCTCCAACATGTTTAAGAATTGACGAGCATCGATCCCTCCAAGTCCCAGGCTAGAACAGCAAGAAAAACTAGGACACTCACCTGGGTTTTATTAACACCCATACCAATATTTGTTAAAAAGGCAACTTTGTTTAATTATGAGGATGAAAATTAACCCAATTGAAGTCCTGATTTAATCCATGTAGATTGGTATCTTCAGTGACACAGGTTCATCTGAAGCCCTGATTTAATCTATAAAGATTGGTATCTTCAGTGACACGGGTTCATCTGAAGCTCTGATTTAATCCATGTAGATTGGTATCTTCAGTGACATGGGTTCATCTGAAGCCCTGATTTAATCCATGTAGATTGGTATCTTCAGAGACATGGGTTCATCTGAAGCCCTGATTTAATCCATGTAGATTGGTATCTTCAGTGACATGGGTTTATCTAAAGCCCTTATTTAATCCATGTAGATTGGTATCTTCAGAGACATGGGTTCATCTGAAGCCCTGATTTAATCCATATTTAATAGAATAATTGTGCAAGACCTCTGGAGATGCAAATTGCTGCTGGAATTATAGTGAAATGTTTTTTTTTGGCATTTTTGCACACAATGAAGCATACTTAACGAGTGGCTAGTGCACTGCCAATTTTCAGTAGTTTTTAAAATAAATCATTCAGTGATATTTGTATTTGTGCAGATACATTAACCATGTTAAATATAACTGCACCATTTTCTAGCACCCTACAGATTGTAGGGTCTGTAATTAAATAGACAAAGGAGGTAGGTGATCAGTCTGCATTAATGCCCCCTACTGCGGTCTATCCACTCAAAAGCACTTGATGAGGATAACGATTATTCTCAGAATAAATGATATTGAGAGCAGCATTCCAAGGCTGCAACAGTTAATGATAACGTGTAATGGTCAAATAAATTGTTTTAATTGTGAGCCACAATCCAAGGATTTACCGTTACAGCCAAATCATTTGCACTCTGCAATACATTTTTACCAAGTGTTATTACTTACTAATAATTCAACTAAATTCATATGTGTCAACATTAATTAAATGTTGATCTAGCTTTTTACTTTAGTGAGGTTTTCATGATTATTCTAACTACTCATTAATGTGAGTAATTGAAAGGCTAAGGCTCATGATTGAACTGTGTCTGACCAGTAATCACACCTTTACTATCCCTGATTTGTCAAATATGAAATTGCTGAACAATGCATCTATGACATCACTTCCCAAATATATTGACTCAGATTACATTTACCACCAAATATGATGAGCTCTTTTAAAAAAAAGGTAGAATAATGAAGACAAATAAATTATTGACCTGTGTGACACCAATGACGTACAACAGTAGGGAAACGTTCTCATTGAACAATTGAACAGCATGACAGTCTGGCTTTTATTGGGGTATTATCATTTAACTGAATTGAGAACTCCGGTAGTTGAAGCTTCAACTGAGGAAGTACTATGAAATGCAAAGGTGATTTCGAATAAACAGAAGTCCACTCACGATATTGCTGATCCCTGATTCTGCCATGTCAAACACAACAGTGAGAGGCATCCCTGGCTCTCTCTTAGAATAGCGCTCCAGCCAGAAAGCAATATACTTCTTCTTGTCCATGGTGGTCTTTGCATCCTTAGTATGCAGCTTGACTCTGAACCAAACTAAAAACAAAAACAGAAAAAAAAACATTGTTTTGTATTCATGAGCTCCTAATGTGTCATTACTGCGTCGGTGAGAAATATGAGTGAAAGGCCATTATGTAGTACGAACAAAGCTTGTTGCCCTCCTTGTCATAGCCGTGTAGGAAGACAGCACCGGTCTCAAACATCCACTTTGGAATGCAGCTCTCAGTGAGGTCTGAAACAACACAAAGCTTTCTCAGGAAAAAAGTTCATTCAAGAACATCGACTATATTTTTCAGCTAAACATAATAACGGACCACTTAATGGCAAAGAAGATAGCTTGACAAACAGTCAGCAACTCCTAACTTCTCTCAATCTAAGATATGACAAAACAAATATGAGTAACAATAAAATGGTCCTGTAAAATTCAGCAAGTCACAAACTAAACAAACAATTTGTCTTGGTTGAAACTCCGTAATTGCAGAGTGGAATGCAGCAATGTATAGGTTAAACAGGAAAACAAAGAAAAGTGGTTCTGGCTGGTGAAGATAGATATAGCGTTGCACAATGAACAATAAGTCTTTATCTAAAAAGGCCAAGAAACCATCTGACATCAGCATACAAAGACAGCCACTGATTAACCCACACAGTGTTGATATGGAGCCATAATAAATGTAATTTATAACCAAGACAATGTTTGCATTTGAATTCAAGACATTAGTTAAGCCGGGTTTGACAGTGGGCTGCTCCTGATTTTAACACTTGACCATGAACAAGGCCAAAGTGACATGTTGTGGTGTAAAAATACAGCCACAGGCTTCTTGGAACAGACGAACCAGTCAAGGTTGCATTAAGCGACTTTGACAGTGCCAGTGTTTTCCCTTTTTTTCAATCCCTGAAAAACCAGGCCAACTGCATGCAGTTTGACAATAGATAAAATATTTGCCTAGTCCCCGCACCATTCACACCAAATTCTTTCCTCCAGAGGAAACTCTCATCAATCATTTTTAGGGCATCGTCCACAGAGTATAGTCGCCATGTCAGATAAGCCTCCACCACAGTGTCATCCTTCTGTAGCCGGTCCACATCTCTTGAGTCATATTTGTCAGATTCTGTAAGGCAACAAAGTAGTAGCATTGACTTTGTTGCTTTGAACTTTTTATGACAAGACACTATCGTAGACAAAGTACCACAGTTAGTATAATGACCAATAAAATGGCAGTACATGAATACCTTTTAAAGTACTACCAATAATGGACTACCGTACTAAATATTTAAATAAATTATTTTTCTATTATATTGTATTATTATATTCTGTCATATTAATGTAAATAACCCAAATAATAAGTATTATTTAAAAATGACTTAATGAAGTATGACAAATATTACCGGCAACTGACTAAAGTTACTATATGATGTTGATAATCATTCAGATTTAGTTGATATTTCAGCTATACGATTATTCACAATAGGCAGTTATTGCCTCCGTATGATCTATTCTCAGTCTAATACGTCTAATAACGTCTCCATACCAATCAGTCTCTATGTTAAACGCCACCAATAACAGCTAACATGCTTGTGTCAAAAATGTTGTTTTGCTACATAACGTTCGCTAGCTAACTAGCACGACGTTAGCATCCAACTAAAACTCACCCTGGAGGTACTGATTCTTGAACTTCTCTCTTGTCTCCTCAATTTTCTTCTGAATGTCCTGTTGTAGAAGAGATAAATAAGTAATGTGAAAATAACCTTTTCATAAGGAACGACATTACAAACTATATGTATTCCTGCCTAAAAATACAAATAATAAAACATATTCTGGTAAGTTAACGTTACCAGATCTGATTCGATATGTCCAACTTCCGCCATGTTCAAGCGGTGACTGTGCTAGCTAGTGAAACTGTGTTGCTACTAGTTGAGCGATGAATCAGTGCTACTGTATGAAACTGCTTCCCTGTGCAGCCATTTTGGCTCAGGGCTAAAACTGTAATTAAAAAAACATAAAAATAACACATTTTAGATCCGTTTATGTAAATGCAATACAATGTTAGAAAAGTGCATGTTTGGAGTCATGGTTTTCAAAGTAAGCTTTGATTAAAAAAACAAAAACGTGTTGTGCGAAATAGCAATATCCCATAATGCACCTACTCGATTAAATGCGCTCGATTTGTATCACTTTCCTAAGCATGATATTTTTGTTTATTCATAAAAAGTGGAAAAATATATATTAACACTGTCTATTTTTATCACAGAATTTGGAATACATTTTCACTATTTTAAAGCATACTACGTCGGATTCATGACTGAACACTAAATGCGCAGTGTAATTTCACAAGCCTTAATAGACGTTACCCGTTGTATTCATAGCACTCCGTAAACTCCACGCTGGCAACATGAATCGAACGCACACAACCTGTCTGATCATTGGCGCCATGTTTTGATATTTTATCAGTCATGTTTTCTGTTGCGTGATGAAGTGCAGGTACTGTACGTGGTTTCTCTTTTATTAGTACATAAAAAAATCCGGTAACTACCTAGCTATTAACATTTATTTCCGGTGCAATTTTATGTTTTAAAAAATAGCAAGGGAAGTTTGCTAGTTTCAACTGGCAACTTATACAGCCTGATTGAATGCAGACAGTTTCTATCAACGCAAACATTGGTCAAGCTACAGTATTTTATCTTAAGTACTGAGCTATGTATATAGTCAAGCCGATTTAACGCAGTTTACGGTTGCTGAAGTTCTATTGCCTTTCTAGATACGGTACCAGGATGTCAACGACAAAAGACAATACCAGTCAACACAGAAAACTGCTCTCTTTCTGTGGAGACATTCTCACGTTTCACTGCAAACGCTCAGCTCCAATGGATAGCGCATGTCGAAGAGGATTAGAACTGGCCTTCGGCAGACTGACATTTAATCGGGATGCCTGCGGCTTTTCAAAGGGCAATTTTGGTATCGCTGTCATCAACAAGAATAGTTCATCAGACTTTGATATAGTGGCATGCTCCTATGCCCTGCATGTGAAAAACAGAATCACTGCACCATGCATTTTACTGGTACAGAACAAAAAGCGGGCTGTTTTCAAATACAGTCTTCTTACTCTCAGCAGTTCAAATACATTCGAGACACATATGGAGTTTAAACTCCCATATTGCATTAAAGACAATGTTACTATTTTGCAAGGACCAACTACATTATGGAGCCATGACGGGTGTGTCTTTTCCACTTCCCTGCAGTCCAGTGAAATTAGACAAACACCTATCAAGCTCTCCCCAATATTTATTGGTGAATTCCCCCATAACAAAAGGAAAATACTTGTGCTTGGTTCCCATACATCATGCCCAAATGATCAGTTGGCCACTCCAAGCAGGAGTGAAACCCTGGGGTATTTTGTAGAGGACAGACAGATATTTAACGGAGCCATGATTTTACCTAATGCTTATAGCTCTATCACACAGTGTATGTGTGTGGTCTCTGCCGAAGAGGTGAATGGTGTATTCAAATCCGTTTTGGTGGCAGCAACCAGTCAAAAGCAGTTGGTGTATTTTGAGAATGGCATTCCCAAAGAGATGTGCAAGCTTCCGTTTGAAGAGCCTCAACACATCCAGATAGTCAACACGGGGCGGAATGGATGTCTCTTCGCCATCTCGTTTAACGGCGGACACGTCTGTACAGTTTGGAAGGACACGTTTCAGGTATTCTAGTGCTTGTGTGTACAACCCGGTTAATGTAGTGCATTCTGAGGCATATCATGTATAACTTTACTTGGGGCCCGACTCTGACCTTCCCAGGTAGCGTTGTGCTGGTCGGGTGTGAGCTCCCTCCATGTTGATGACTTTGTAGGCTGTGGTACAGATCAGATGCTGCTGGTTTTCAGAAGCCAGAGCACACCCGCGAGTTCACTGGATCATTATCTCATCACAGATCTCTGCGGGACAAGCTATTCCGTGAGGCCATGTTTTATTTCCTTACCAGTTTTACTAACCCCGACTGAGGCCCAAACCTATGTAATAATTAGGTTTGTGATTGGTGCTTTGTTTAACCAAATGCCAACAGGTTCAACCGATGTTTATCTCTCTCGTTTTATATTTTAGCAGGGGCAGGAGAGCGCTGAAGGACCAAATACGGCGGATACAGCTCCGGAGAACTACCTGTTAACTGTCCAAGCTCTACAGTCCAGACTTCAGGTATTCAAGATGAACAACACTCACCTATCTGACCTGAGTAACTCGACGACTATATGTATGAATGTGTGCTTGTAACTCAGCATTTCCAAAACCCACATCCCGGGTTCACGCCAGTCTTTCTGGGAATGCCTTCTGGTGACGGGCAATATCCTTCATAAAATAGTCCAACTGATTACAATGGATTTTCTCCTCAACGCATCAGATGCAACTCTGTAATGAATCCAAGCACGGTTACGTGAGTAACCTCGAACATCTGCTATTTAGCAGTTAGTACGTACAGAGTGCTTGCAAGTTTACATTATTTATACTAATTTGACTCTAGCTTTTGAAATGGCTGGAGCTATTATCTATAATGGCTTCTGAAATTATTATGTTTCCCTTCACGGCGCAGTTAGAAAATGATAAGAGTGGCACAATTGAAAGTTATACATCTATTTAACACACACAATCTTTGCCTGGTGATTCCCATTCTGTTCTGATGAATTAGAGTCAATACAGTTGGACATAGGCAATCGTCAAATCCTGCAGATTTAAATTTGAGTGGCATGTTATTTCTGTGTATTTATTGAAATAATGGCCACATTTCAGTGTTTAGTTACAGAATTGTTTCTAATACCACATGATTAAATTGCTTAATAGACCGTGTCATTATGGTTATAGCATAGGTTAAGAAATAATTTAAATAGTATTTTAAATTAACAATGTCTTGGTCAAAAATAAAAAATGTAGTTAGTCCTTGGAGACACAAGGGAATAGATGTTCCTGAATAATGGTCTGAAGTAATGGTCTGTTTCCTCTCCTGGGGGGTTCTTAATAGCCTTTTTATGTATATGCTTTATGCATAATCAGTATACCTTCCTGTTCTGCTTTATCAATGCTGAACAGTTATTAACAGCAGTCATGTTTGTATTCAATTGTCTTACCACAACGGTATTCATATATCTAATTCGTTCAACGTGTCATTTTTCCATCTCTGTTCTGTGTTTTCAGACTGGTTTGACGGTGCTCCAGGACCTACAGAGAGATGTGAGTGTGAAAGACCGGGTTCTTCAACAGTCCCTCCAAGCCCTCACAGATGTGGTCTCCGGACGACAACACACTCTCACCCAGACAGAGCAGGTGATTGTCATCAGGCTAATCACTCTTATCTTTATGTCATTACATGGTGTTATATGTAAATGTTCTGCTAGTAGTCTCGTTACATTTTGTTGTTGATGGTCCTCTCCAATAGGAAAGCCTCGTTTCTCTATGGGATGAAGATGAGGAAGAGGCCATGGATACAGAGAATCAGATCCTGACAAATGTGCAACCTCCTCTGGTGGAAATGCTCTGGCACCGTGTCATCGAAGAGCACTTGATTGTAGGCGTGATTTTAACTGCGGAGAGTGCCATGTAAATATGTATTTAGTTTTGATACATCCTGTTTCTAATAGATATTTTCACTGTCATGAAAGCTCGTTAGAAAGACGAAAATATCTTCTAATAATCAGTTTTGTCTTTGAGCATCGTTGCCTTTGTTGTCTAATTCTCTTGATGTCTTTTGCTTGTTAGAGAGCTCAGGGCATGTCGACAGCAATGATAGCGCTTGTTTTGTTGTAATGATAGTATGCGTTATTGGGGTTCAATCAAGCATGGTCGCTGCCTCGTGAGAGCCACTTACCAGCTGTTACATCCCACTGCTGGTGCCTCCATTGATCTCCAGTGGAATTCCCTGAACCAAAGACGGAGGAAGAGACCTACGGAAACCGCTCACTTAATTCACTCCCAGAAGAGGAATGTTCCCCTCTAGGCATTGTGTCGCCGTATCACAGTTGAAATTGATTAAACGTTGATAATTGATGAGGATTACAGCAAACGAACATACCGGAAATTGGCGTTATTGCCTGTGAGATGCACTCAATGCAAAAGGCTGAAGAGGACATGTTTAACATCTACATTTCCTCTCTGCTGCCAATCCTCAACCTGAGTGTAGATGAGTTTCTGTTAGGGCCCTTTCTCTCCCCCCCTCTCTACGGCGACATCTCCAGACTTCCAGAGAAATTACTTTACAGCAGCCTCATGTCTGTCTGGTCACCATGGCAACACACTCTCCAATAGCCTCCTGAGCTGTTTCTGTGCCAGCGTGTGTAAGCAATCAAGAGTCCAAGTGGCTCAACCTGTTCTGGTTTAACCTGGGCACATGTCTCTGGCAGGATGAACAGTATCATCTTTGTGGTGGATTTGCTCAGGGGGGCTTTTAATGCATCTCCTGTGGATTGCTTAAAGCCCTGGTAATGCCAAGAGTCTCCAGGCAGCTTCAGATCACTCATCTGTTTGTTCTTTCGTTCGTCCTGTTAGACTTTCATTTCTCATATTCACTGCCTCACCCAATCGCCTCATGAATGCTAATGTGGTGGATTTCCAGTGTGGCAGCCGACGCTGTCCCAGTGATTTCTGTCTTGTGTTTCTGACTTGTTCTGTATTTCTTCCAGCTCTGTGGAGAGTGTGACCTTATCCATCCTGACAGAGGGAGGCCAGAGCCGGGTGCCTGTGGTTATGGAGACCCGGAGCCGAGGGTCCTGGTTCACACCGCCCAGACCCTCGTCTCCCCACTCTCACCCAGAGCCTGCAGCCAAGAGAGTCAGGCAGGACAGTTCCAGTGGAACGGTTGACACAGTCACACAGAGACTGTCAGTGACGGCCGTGACTGACCTGACCCCTTTGCTGACCTCGGGCAGTGTCAAATGCCCCGTCATGCTCCATTATATCCAAAGACAGGAATCTTCTGGCACCACAACGGCCCCGGTACCAGCAGTGGTCCAGTGCGGTCAAGTCCGAGTCGACATCCAGGCCAAACCCCGCTCTCGGCTGTTGGACAACAGTCGACTCACAACAGGTTAAACACATCTTAAACATATTTCATTATCGGTACAGCAGACAAGTGATTGTTCATTGATTTCAAGGCTCAGAATGCAATTTCTGTGTTAATACCATGAACTGTAATAATTACCAACAATCAAGGGAAGAACTGGTTGTTATGTGGGTCAATTATTTAGAGAAAGATAAAAAAAAAAAATTACATGTTGTTGTTTTATTTAACACATAATTCATCTGAATCTAAAGTTGGAACTTTATTGTTGTTTTTTTTTGGTGGGCTGTGAAGCTGATGTGTCATTCCCCTTTTGGAAAAAAATGTTTTTAAGATCCTTCTAACAGGATTTTTTAACAACAAAGATTTCAAAGATCCTCAGATTTAGTCTTGTTTTTACCATTGTTCTCATTCTTGTTTCAAGATGAGGCTCTAGAGGACCTGCTGACTCTATTGGCCTTGCTGGAGACATGGACTTTCCTGATCCACTCGCCTGGCCACACCCTGTGCGATGTGGCTGGCTGGATCCAGAGAAGCATGCCCTGTGAGAGGCTGGAGATCGACCCGCACTACCTCCTGACCAACCCGGCCGGGCCATCTGTTGCCATGCTGTTCAACTGGCAGCAGACAACACCCTTCCAGGGAACATTATCCGTCCACTGCAGGTAGCTCATTTTTGATTTAGACCAAACTATTTGCAGGATTAAATTACATGGTGTGGGAGGTGGGAATGAACTGACATTCCTTAAATCTTAAAATGCTGTCGTTTAGGACATTATCTGTAATTCAGTAAGTTGTGATGATGATGAAACCCAAATAACCCAACCATGCCGTCATTGCAGTAAGTTCCAGTTGCTGCGGTTCCTGGACTCCCTGTGTGTCTTCCTGCCAGCCTCTTGCTCAGTACTGCCCCTTTCAGAGGTGGCAGGGAAGGGGGCGTCACCGCGGCTGGCCCTCTCCCTAGAGAAAGAGGTGCTGTCACTCAAACAGGGCGTGTCATCTCTGCTCTGGGGCGAGGGGGTGGGGGAAGAAGGAAGCAAGAGTGGCAACGGGAGAATGGCGGATCCCCCTGATCCAAGCTCTGCTGATGGACTTCAGAGGTGCCGGGAGGAGTGGGAAAGGAGCACACAGAGGAGTAGGAGGAGCATGTGCCCTCTGGTGGACGTTGAGCACTATCGCAGGCTGACCCAGAGCCTGCACCATGTACAGCTGGAGGGAGATCTAGCTGCCCTGATAGAGACGTCCACACACGTATCTGGTTCCACACTTTAGCATTTGCCATTGACTTTATTCCAATGTCATTGTGTTGCATGGCAAACATGATGCGTGTTCGGTTTTGAGTGTTTTCTTAGTGTTCAATGAGTGTCTTGTTAAATTGAATTGCTAAACCAGTTAGATGATACAATCCACCCTGTACATTAATCGGTCTGCTTCTGTAGGAATTTCTCCCTCTCCCCCGGACCTCTTCATGTGCTTCACACTCCGTGTGTGTGTGGGGTGTGTGTGTGTGGGTGTGTGTGTGTGTGTGTGTGTGTGTGTGTGTGTGTGTGAGAGCTTTCTCTTTTCCCCACACCTCCCCTCAGACTGGCTGCTTGTGAAACACCCTCTTTAATGTCTGTTGCTTTTCACTGCCTACTGGGAGAGATGCTTCTTACTGTGACCTGAAGTGGGAAAGGCTGTGTGTTCAAAATAAACCTACAGGAAGTAACTGGATAGCAACGGTCTGTGGCATCCTCCCGGGTTAGCGGCATGATGTGTGTGTCAAAGATTTTAGTTGCACTTTCCTTCATGGTTCAGTTCTTTTTTTTTTACTCTTTAAAATAAACCAATTTTGGATGATGTCGTGTTGTAGAGTTGTGACCTTCCTCCAAGGGAGCGTGTGTGTGTGTTATGAGTAATCATTTTGGGCTGTTAGATTGGTGAGTTTTGAGACTGCTTGGTTAAAGGTAACTTAAGACTGATATGAGGATCAACCAGGATTTTGGCCACTTTTTTATGTAAAGTTGTCTGCTGGAGGACCCCAGGATGGGGCTGTGCTATTTGGTTAGAGTCCATCTAAATCTGTCTGTGGGACGCCATCTGACCATATTAGATGAACTGTTCTCTTCCACATCTTGTCTTTTCTCAGACATGTAATAGGTACCATGTCCCCTGGACTTTTTGTCTAGAAATAAAGGTTGAAGTGGGATAAAGATTCTGTTCTAACACTGTTTTAAGAAAACAGCATAATGTGGGCCTAGTATCTCAAGTGGTAATCCAAAGTCTACACACCCTTATGTCATCCTGGTGGATGTAAAGGCTAACATAAGTAGTTAAAGTCGTCTTCATTTATCACCTTCAAACACAACCGTGAACTGTGAACACTTTATTCAACTATGTAATTCAACACCGAAATCCCAATGCAAAAGAAAGGTGTGGCAGAAGGCGTGTACTGTTAATATTCACAGCTTGTTTTTTTTTCAAACATCAAGTGACATGTCACTTTCTCTTCCCATACTGGTAGCAACATCTGAGCATGAGGCAGACGATGCAGTGCAGCTTTAGTTTTACTGTCAGCTGGAAGACAATGTCTCTTTTCATATTTATCACGACTTGATCAAAATGAGGGACGATGAGTTGTGGGGCAGCCAGAGGCCTGTCTCTCCCCATCTGCTGACACTGACCAGATGGAGCCGTCATATGGAGGAGAGAGAAATAAAGCAAAGTTATGCCCACTCAGCTATGCTTCAAATTAAAAAGTAAATGTACCTTTGAATGGTTTCTGAAGAACAACATGATGCAGCTGTGTGTTAAGTCATGTTTGACAATATTGCACTGATGATATTGTGACTGTAGCTCTTGCTGAACTGTTTATAATTGGTTAATGTTAAATAGGCACATTATTATTCATATTATATAGTTCATATTATATTAATCATATTAACCACAAGCACAAAGTCAACATGAGCATTGTTTTAATTTGTGCGCACCTACTCACCCACACAGACCTACACCTACCCACACACCTACACCTACACAGACCTACACACCCACACAGATCTACACACACCTACCGACACCCTCACAAATACACCTACACCCATGCACACACTCACAAAGACCTACACCCTCACACATACACCTAAATTCACACCTACACCCTTACACATACAGCTACACTCACACACATACACTTACACACACACCTTACCCAGACACACACTTACCCAGACACACAAACATACACCCACCTCACCCAGACACACACACCAAGCTTACCCAGACACACACCAAGCTTACCCAAACACACTACAGCAATCAAGCCAAAGACTGTCATAGACATTGAAACCCATTAATACATCTCTTAATGTAGCATTCTAGATGAGTGTTTTCGCCCAGTGTTGTATGTAGTTTCATCTCAATAGAGATACAATGACCCAACAACCAATTGTGAACTTGATTCCAGAAGTCTACCAACACTGGACAATACCAGAACTGATGGTCCACTTATTCTTGAAATGATCTCAGCTTAATAAGGTCCAACGGAGTAGATGGTGGAAACCTAGAGAACAACTGCCGTGATTACACATGTGATTGCTTTTGGCCCCGCTGTCATTTTCACAACTATTTCAATCCCACTTCTGCTCTTGTTTAGGGCATTCTGTTTTGGGCCTCTTTCAAACACAGACACACACACACACACAGGAATTAGGCTCACCTCCATGTCAAGTATACATCTCTTGCACTGAGACACCTGTTCCATTTGTTTTGCTATCAGCTGGGGATGTATTTCTGTCTGGAGGCCTTTTTGAACCTCACTGCCTGGCAGGCTGAGGCGAATGTATGGAGATTTGTTTTGTCATCCCATTATTGCATGCTAACTTTCATTAAGTTTGAGAAGAATGACTGCAGGGCTTCTGCCCTCCATCCGCAGAAGTGCTTCCATCAAAATGAAGAATGCGCTTCCTGACAGTTGAATGTCATCCGGCGCCAATGTGGATGAGGACCAGACATGAAGCTCGGTTGATTGAATCACGCTCCAGAGCCAAAGAAGTTCATGTACAGTTTATCCCAGTTATTATCAAGACCGTGGAGGCTATGTGCCAGTCATTACAGATTAAGATCTGTTGTCAAGACAAACACATGTGGCCCTGCGTCTGTCAGGGTTGCAGAATAACGGGTTACAACAACACAAGCTCTTGCAGTTCAACGTGTCACAGTGTCCCCCACTCCATCTGTCAGTGGAGCAGAAAGTTCCTGACCAACAGGACACAAAACGTCAAGACAGAGGATGCATATTTCAGGCTCTTTATTCCTCAGAACCAGAGCCCGGAAGGAACTCATCCATTCTCCCGTTAATGCCAACGTTTCTACCGCTAACCATGAATCTGTCATGCTGTTCAAGTTTATTGATGAAACCAGTCTGGGTGTTACCATTGCTGACAGCCGTAGAGACGCTGGCAGACCGGTAACGACGGTTTGTGTGTGTGTGCCGTAGAGATGCTGGCAGACTGGTGAGGGAGGGTTATGTGCGTGCTGTAGGGACGGTGACCGACTGGCATAGGCCGTATGTGTGACTGCCGTAGAGACAGTGGCAGACTGGTATTGGCCGTATGTGTGATTGTCGTAGAGACGGCATGTGTGGTAATGGTGGTCTGCAGCCATAAAAATTATTTGGTATTTCACCCAGACAAAAGTGTTGTGGTAATGGTTGACTTCAGAAAACAAGCCTGACCGATCCCACTGGAGACAGAGGGCTCAGCTGTTAGTCTGGCAAAATCTCTGTTGCGAGGAAAACATCACAGCAGTCAGAAGTGCCGCACCAGTAGATGCACATTTGAAGAAATCTTCCGGTCAATCCTAGTTATTTTATTGAAAATTCTGGTAATGTGTAAATTAACTTAGTGATTATAAGTGATTCTATTTATGATACTTTAAGGCAATTAGGCCTATATGTAATTTGATGTTATCTTTTTTCAGTAATTGAATACCAGCAAATGTATTGACTTCCTGGCGTTTGATTAAAACAATGTTTGATTATTCGAAAGCACATAAGTATGGAGAGTACTGTACAAAGCATTTGACTGATAGGGTCCAGAACAGGCACTCAATGTATTTTAAAATAATTTTAAAAATTACAAATTTGCACAATTTAGAGAAATACCAGCGCCGTGTAGATCAGTTTGTAGAGCATCAGGCTATGGCAGGGGTTGTGGGATTTGATTCCCGCGGGAGGAAACTAAATACTGTACAGAAAAAGAGAAAAGCATTCGAATTATTACATTTTACATTTTGCGCATTTAGCAGACGCTCTTATCCAGAGCGACTTACAATATTCAGCAAGGACCTAATTATTTTGGTACTCATCAAAATGACCTACTATAACTTACCATTGCAAAGGGATCTGATCAGGTATACCTCAAACAAGCAAACAAGTAATCTGTGTTAATAAGACTTTATGCAACAGAGTTTCATCTAGTCACGGTGTCAGATAATATTTCCTCAGGTGGTTGATCAGTGGCAAGCAGCAAAAAGACACCAACCACACAACGGTCATTTGAAACATAACCTCCTGTTGAAAGTCAATCTGGTACGAGGCTGTTTAACAATGTTAATCTACTTGGTACTTGCTAACTCTACACAAGCTAGCTCAAAATCCTTGTCTAGTCTGGACAACAAGCCCTGGATATTTCAGGTATCGTTCCAAGAGACAACACTATTGTAAATATTGACACCGACATGACAGGAGGTCTCCCCATATCAACCTTAAGTGCTCTGGTCCTGGCCAGCTTGCTACAGTTCACATGTTTCTATCTCCTCTAGGACCCTGTAACCCAAATCTGAGAAAAAAGCATAGACTTATCACAATAGAAAAATGGGCACAATTCAACCTCACTACTCCCTACATTGAAACTGAAGTTATTTCTACCTTCAGTTTTTAACTTCACGATATGCAGATCACGATAAAGCCTATGTTTTATTGCAACAACTCCCAGGAAAGATTGCTAAGATAAGTGCTTGCTAAGAATCCCGGATCCGTTGCATATCCGGTTCTTATGGAGCTGATCACTCAAGCTGGATGTCTAAACCAGAATCCTTATGTACCGGAAGAAACACACTCTCCTGCCATCCAAACTCACAGCAACCCAAGCCAGAGACGGATAGTGTCGCTAGACTGCGATGAGACAAGGCATCCAGATTAGATGACTCAACCTCTGTACCTATATGGTGCTGGCAAATACCACCGTCCTCTGTGGGACCCTCAGGCTAATTAGTGGCAAATTAGCAGGGTAACTTTAAATATTTATTTTGGCCGTACCATGAAGTAAGAAATTACGATTTGCTCATTTCGCCAAGCATTCTCACCCGGAGCGATTTGCCGGAGGAGTTTGGGTTAACTGTCTTGCTCAAGGAGAGAAGAGCCTTTCGGTTTGTTGTCAGAAGAGCTAATCATTGGACTGTTTGCTGGACATATTTACAATGCCATACGTCCTTTGCAGATACCTGACAGCAACTCTTAAACGTATTACTAGGAAGAGCTTTTGCATGGAACCATCACAACAACTTTTGTTTATCCCAAATGGGAGATTTGACCAAATATGAATCATGTATTGTGATACTTAACTTATTGACTCCTCCACATTACTTGCCTATATCACACTCTACCACATTTATGTGAGTTTCTGATGTTCTTTTTCTGGCTTTTGATGTTCTGAGTTGTGGGACTTGCCAAATATATTCAGGAATTGGTGGCTTTCCCAGTCTAATTCGTAGATTTGTACAGTTCCACCAGGGGCATAAACAGAGTTTACCGTCTCTCGTTAGTAACCATGTCTATGAACAGTACAACTTAAGAGATTAGAAATAGCTGTGAATGCACTTATGACTGGGAATTGAGAGTGATACAATGATTGTTCTTTGAAAAACAGTTCCCAAGAGCAGTGAAACTAGTCTTAAGATCTCAAGGGGAATCAAAGCTGGTAGAGAGTTTAGTGCCCTTCATTATAGACTAGCCACCTTGAGTCATGACAAAGGAGCCAGGATCAATACTAGAACATCAGCAAACACATGACTAGTCATTGACATCTCTAATACCAGCAGGAGCTGCAGGAATATGTCCAACCTCTGCATGCATGGGAATTGAATTGACAGCAGTTTCTTCTGTTTTGCAGTATCTTTAAAAATATCTGGTAAATATTTGAGTTGGTGGGGAATTGTTTGAGCATTGTTGTAGTCATCTTCATGGTCGGTTCAATCACTACAATGACATCACAGTTCTCATAATGATGGGGAAGTAGGGATATGCAACAAAACCCCACTTCCTTTCCATATCAACAGAGCTTGTACGTTTTGTGTGGAATAGGGCAAAAAAACAACTCTGTATTTGAAATATTAATAATCCATGCTTTTAGGGGAGAAAGACCAAATAAATGTAATGATCCACCAGTTCAAACTCAATCAATCCACACTTTCCCCACATTCTGGCCCTTGCGTTCCTGTGCAGTTGCTATGGAAACCCTGTAATTTCTCGTTTCTCCCTCCCAGACAAGACAGTCTAGAAACCTAATGAATGATTGAAAGTCGTGTTTCTTCTCTGAGACAATTAAGATGCTGTCTATTTTTACTCCTTATGCTGGCAATAATTGTATTTTTATAAGCTGTCACTGATTGGATTTTTCAATTAAGACTCCTCGCCGTTTTGACCAATAATTAATAGCGATGTAACGTGTCACCTGGAGTAAATTGGTGGTATTATTTTTAGAGTATTAACATTATAAATAGGTTCATAATTCTGCTGTGAAACCCAACCAGCTGCAATTATATGCAATGTTCCGCATGGATAAATGCCTCGTACCAGATCTCATTAATCTCCCGAATCACACGTTGTAGCTATTAGATGTGGTTCAGTGTTGATTTTTCGTTGACGGCATATTATTAATACGGTCCAGTGAATCGACTAGTGGGATAAGTAAGTAAAGCAATACTATCCCATAATAATTCACCTGGTCATTTGGTGTCATGGACCGTAACATGACGCTCTGTCTCAACTCTCAAGGCAGCAGTCATTTCCATCATGGCTCTCCCATTAAACAACTTCAGCAGCGACAATTACTGTGCGTGGAGGCCGTTTAAGAGGTGCTACCCCCGGGTGCGCGTCTAATAGAATGTCCCCGCCCTGTGGGTAAAGCCGCCCTGGCGTTTTCTATTCAGTTGTTGTCAACACAGGTAAACACGACCAGCCGTGACGTCTCGCCGACACACGGTGAGACCCATTACCCTGCATTAGCAGGAGCCTTGTGTCGCCCCGGGTCTGTGTCACTAGGAGCGGACTGGAGAGCGAGAGAGCCCGGCTTCCTTCTGCACGTCACTGTGAGTCATTGGCCGGATAAGAAGAAAGGACAGCTGTTGTTTTTTACTCGAACGTGTTCGATATAGATCTATTTTGGATTTCCTTCCTGTGTTGTCAGTGATTTAAATGTAATGATTGTTTATCGCCATACTACTAAGATATTGAACTGTAGTCTGAAAGGTACGTCGTATTATTATGCGGTTATGTGGTTAGTCGGTTCCATCCTATTTAACTAAGTTAAGTTCTGACTAGCTGTTTACATACCGGATAACCTGCTACAAAAACCACCGACACGAGTGATGCCCGCGGAACTTTATTGACGTACAGTTAAGTGAACAACGTTTTCAGAAACAACGTTCATGAAAATACTTCCATAATTTGGCCAGGAGTGCAAAGACCAATAGCTGCCGTATAGCCTATTGTGTGTTATAGGGATTGCCGTACTGTATGGCCTTGTATACAATTCCAACTCAAATTCATAGGGCCCGATGGGGCCACTGGGGTGTGGAAGTGAGGAGATGCATTCAACAGTCCTCAGGAGAATCTTAAATAGAAAAAATCTGTTTTTAGAAACATTTGTCAAGAACAATTAACATTTCACTACAGTTAAATCTACAAAACGTACACCCAAACTCTATATTCAAGTCTACCTGGAATATTTATCTTGTAATACAAACAAATCAATTGGAAAACGTGATTACAGAGAGCGGTGAAGTATTGTCTCTGGGTCAGCACTGTCAGTACCATGTGTGGCATATTTATAATTACACCAACAGTTAAATGAAATGCAAAACATGAGGTTTTAGAATAGCAATATTATGGAAAACCATTGGATAACATATGTTTGTAATAAAGTATTACTTCAAAACAAGGGAAGAGGAAATTACAAACCACCTTCATGCAAAATTTAACAGATTTAAAGAAAAGTGCATTTGTTTCTGTCAGACAGCTGAGCAAAAAGAGAAACGGCTATGAGAAAGATAAGGAAGCATATGATATCTAAAAATGCATGATATTGAAGGCCTTGGGTAGCTCATAAAAATGCAGTATCCTAACAGTTAATCTATATTTGATCTCCTTACACACATGTAGGCCTTATTGAAGTGTGTGTGTGTGTGTGTGTGTGTGTACACATTGAGCTCGCTTCTTAATAAATGGAAGAACTGCTGCTTGTAGAAACCGTGAGGAACTTGCAGTGCAAATTGTATTGAACTGCTCAAATCAGCCTTCATATAAAACACGTTTTTCACCACACAAAACTCTAATCTTAACTAACGCCCAGATTACTGCACATACAAGTCCATGGAAGCTCAGCCCAGGAAAATGTCCAGGACGTGTTAGCTAATAGGGACACATCCAATACATATATCTGTGCATCACCAACCCGAAATGTGTGTGCTGGTTTATTAGGTTTTCAATTGTCCCCGATAGAACAGAGCCAACCACAACATCGACGTGGTCCTCCTCGAAGAAAAACAGCGTCTCACTGCTGTCCAATCATTTCTCATTCAGAGAAAGAGAGAGAAAGAGAGAGGGAGAGGAATGTAGGAATGAAAAGAGCAGAAAGTTCCATGGGTAAATTCTCCTGGCCGGGGCGCCTAACCTGATTGCATGCCAATGTCCTCATGCCTGATTACTTTGTACGTAATCCAGTAGAAGATGTTGAAGAGGAGGAAGGCTAGAGGGAAGGCTGCCCTGGACACAGTGTCAATCCGCTTTGCCCTGTCCACAAAGCGCTTCCTAATTACTTCTATCTCTTTAATGGTAGGTGCAGTCGCCACAGGGTTTGGTACAGCGTTTTTCACAGCCGTCCCATCCTTCAGACACTGGGTCATGTCGTAACCGGAGAAATTGAACCGGCCGTCCCTCATATCGTCGTCCTGGTGAGACAAAACAAGAACGAGGCCAGGCCACGGTGAGTACGCTTGTGTTCATCGACACACACACACAGACACACTGTGATATTGCTGTGGATGGCCGGTAGCCATGTTCTCCCCATGTTCCTGGCCTGTGACTCAGGTGCTGTACCCTTTACCTGAGGAAGCCTCCAGGAGGCATCTACAACAGCATCATTAACACCTGGGTCACAGCTGAATGTCTCCCAGATACTAAATCCTCTCTTCCTCTGCTGTTGCAGCGTAAGCAAGCTGACACTTTCATAACCTGATATAACCTGCCGCACGAAATACACATCTTGATCTTCGGTCGGCGTTGTCTCTGACTGCCCTTCAGTGTGCGTTCAATCCAGTTTACTAACTTCACACCTACTTTCCACAGATTGCATATAGCATACAGTGTGCTCAGGCATTGGGCCTTAGGATGTGATTTTGCTGTTTCACTGGTTTTGGTGCCATGTAAGATTGTGTGAGCATGGTATTGAAATTCTGGTCCCATACAGAGAAGGAAAAAAGTATTTGATCCCCTGCTGATTTTGTATGTTCGCCCACTGACATAGACCCGATTAGTCTATAATTTTAATTATAGGTTTATTTGAACAGTGAGAGACTGTTAATAAAATAAATTATAAATTGATTTGCATTTTTTGTGAAATACGTATTAGACCCCTTTGGAAAACATGACTTGGTACTTGGTGGCTAAACCCTTGTTGGCAATCACAGGCCAGACGTTTCTTGTAGTTGGCCATCAGGTTTGCACACGATTTTTCCCACTCCTTTTTGCAGATTCTCTCCAAGTCATTAAGGTTTCGAAGCTGAACGTTTAGGAACTCGAACCTTCAGCTCCCTCCACATATTTTTTATGGGATTAAGGTCTGGAGATGGGCTAGGCCACTCCAGGACCGTAATGTGCTTCTAGAGCCACCCCTTTATTGCCTTAGCCGTGTGTTTTTCATTGTCATGCTGAAATCCATCCACGACCCAATTTTCAATGCCATGGCTAAGGGGAAGGAGGTTCTCAACCAATATTTGACGGTACATGGCCCCATCCATCGTCTCTTTGATGCTAATTTGAAATACGTTATTCGAAATGCGTTATTCTGGATTCTAAATGTTCAAATAAACCTACCATTAAAATTGTAGACTAATCGTGTCTTTGTCAGTGGGCAAACGTACAAATTTCAGCAGGGAATCAAAGACGTTTTTCCTTCACTGTATTGCACTTTTACCAAAACCCATTCACCTTTTGTTCTGTCTAAGAAAATAATTTGGATCAATTGTTTATATAAACACTTTACCTTGTGAGTCCGCCTCTGTCTTCGCCGTAAACGAAGGAACTCCTTTTGTTGCCTGGAGACAAAATTAACGCCAGCGTATTCCAGTAGTGCAGCAAATACAAACAGGAGACACACGGCCATCCAGATATCGATGGCCTTCACATAGGACACCTGTGGCAAAAAAAATAAACACACTGTTGTTTACTTACACTGATTAACCCTCGCAGGCGCTGCCTCATTCAATTAACATTTCACAGGGGAATTTTATCCTCCCGTAATGTGCTGATTTATGTTAATCAGTGTTGCTTTTAACTTGAAATCACAATATTAGAGGGGTGGCATTTGCTAAAGAGTGCCTTAAACGTTCAAGGCTCATTTTGATATTAGTGATTTAAGCAACAGCACCGGGAGAAAGTAATTGCCTATTTATTTATCAGTGTAACAAAGGAAACTACGGCAGCTCAAAGGGAGCCTTTATCACTATATTTCACTGACGTCTCTGCCAGAGGTGAGGTGGAGTCTAGACTCAGAAGGACGCAGTCTTATTCATCATACAATAACCTTGTCTCTGTTTCTCCAAATGACGGATAATTTGCATGGAGAGAAAACAACGTGATGTTTTTTAGTGCTCTTGAGGTATACTGTGCTCTTGCTTTTTTTCTTCGAAGTTGGTTTAGAGTCCTCTCTCTAAATATTTATTAGTGCACTTTACTTTCATGTAGTTGTCTTTGACGTGACCCAGTCTCTCTGCGGTGATGTGCTGTCCGATGTGTCGGAGAATGATTGATCTTCGAGCAATGACTTACACCCCAAGCCCTATTGTGAATTCATTTTTAGCATGTTTGACCATGTGCAGTTGTTCTGTATCCACTACTGTTTAATTTGATAATATTCTTCCAGACTCTACATCACTGCCTAAATCACTGTTGTGACTATGTTTAATTGTTTTCTATAATATATTTTAATAATCAGGTCTCGGTTCAAATACTATTTTGTTAATTGGAAAGACAGAATTAAAAAACAAGTCAGCTCAGTGTTTAGTATGTGTAACTGTTATTCAAGAATATCTTGGGATCGACATTTGGTGAAGGATATCTGGAGATGAGCTCATACTAAATGTTGAATAATTTTCTCCTTCTAGTTTAACAGTCTCATCCATGACAGATTACAAAAGCAGGGATGGGAAATGTGCCCTTTCCAAGTCTAATTATGTAATTCATTTATTGAACATTATTTATAACTGTATATAAATGATTACTTTTTTCTTTAAACCTGGAGTATTTATGTTTAATTCATTTTGTTAACATATATTTCAAAGGGGTTTCATGTTGCGGAGAAGTAGCATTAGCACTAGCATACTCATTAGCAATAGCATACTCATCAGCACTAGCATACTCATTAGCACTAGCATACTCATTAGCACTAACATACTCATTAGCACTAGCATACTCATTAGCACTAGCATACTCATTAGCACTAGCATACTCATTAGCACTAGCATACTCATCAGCACTAGCATACTCATCAGCACTAGCATACTCATCAGCACTAGCATACTCATCAGCACTAGAATACTGATTAGCACTAACAAACTCATTAGCACTAGCATACTGTGTATCAAATACAACTATTTTGTTTGTGCTCAGTATCGCATGTCCGGTGATAATGGAATGTTTCATATAGTCTTTTCCTTAGTCACATGTTATCGATTAAACCTGAAAAACATAACAAATGCATTGATCGATATAAATACATGAGTTGCTTTACCAATCGCCCTGAGGAGCTTGAATTCGAATCCAATGCTTCAATTCCACTGAACCATAATGAACTCCACAATCACCGGCATATTTGCATTGATTACGTATGTCACGTGTGAACAGTGGAAATAGAGATCGATTCAGCCGAAAAAAACGACTCATTAACTCTCTCCTCTCCATCGGATTCACAGGATTACCTTAGGGAGGGAGGCTCGCGACCCGGAGCTCTGCGTTGTCATGGTGAGCACGGTGGTGATGCCCAGTGCCACCCTGGCGGGCGCAGCGTCCATGTTGATCCAGAAGGAGACCCAGGACAGGATGACGATGAGAAGGCTGGGGATGTACATCTGGATCAGGTAGTAGCCCATCTGTCTCTCCAGGTGGAACTTAACCTCAATACAGGTGAATTTACCTGTAGAGCGAAAACACAGATCTGCACGTCTGTACGCGTGGGTTGGTGTGGAGGAGAGAAGGCTTGGGTGCACTACATTTACTGACCGGTGTTGTAGCTTTTGGTACAGTAGCCTAGTTCCTTCTCGTCCCTCATGATGAACTGAGGGAGTGTCAGTCCTGCTGCCACTTGGACAGGATTTTTGTCCTTTTCCTCCCACTCGAAGATCAAATCATTCATGGTGTAGCCGACTGAGGAGTAATTGAGCACATAAAACAGGTATGAAAGGTTTTTCGAATCGTCCTATTGCCTGTTCCATACTATTTCAGCGGTAGAAAATGTAACTCACAGCTTTCCAGTTGCATTGTACAAATCTGCATGTCCATGGGAAAGTTTTTCAGATCCATGGGACAAGATAAAATGAGCGTCAACCTTTGAGGAAAAAATCATATATGTCAAGAAACAGCTAGACAATCAAATTTGTGTTTACATTTTAGATTTGGCGTATGCGTTCTGTAGATATTAAATTAGCAGATGATCACATTCTACACCTCCCTCGGTCTATACATAATAATAATACAGGCTCAGAATAAAAGTCCTTTCTCCTATTTGCGCTAGCTTCGTCAGAAGCGCTGAGGCGCAGCCAAACCAATGCAGCAGCTGACTTATAAATCCAGCAGCAACTGCATGTGTAAAATAAAGCGGCTGTGGATGGGATGGAAGTTGACTGTTGGAAGTCGAAGATGTCAGATTAAAGACTTTGTATCTATTGCTTGTTCAACAGTTGTGTCAAGGCTCCCTCTGAAGCTACTCTACTGCCATCTGCGGGCAGACTTTGGCGGTCGTACTCACAGGTCTTCTAGTGCCCTCCCATCACATCATTGTCTTGTCTTGTCATTAGCACACCTGGTGTCCAAGACATGACCAAACACAGGGAACCTATATACTCTTCCTAATGAGGGATTAGTAAGAGTATATAGGTTCCCTGTGTTTGGTCATGTCTTTGTGTGAATTTGTTCTATGTTAAGTGTTTGTTGTGAGCTGCTCCTTATATTGCCTTCCTTTGTGAAGTGAGATATATTCTGCGCTGTGTCGCATGATTTATTGTTTTGACAAGTTACTTAGTACCTGCGTGTACTACAGAAAGAGGCCATTGCCGCAGTGTTTGGCTATACGTAAAAGCGGA
This sequence comes from Dallia pectoralis, assembly GCA_029465975.1. Classification (NCBI taxonomy): domain Eukaryota; kingdom Metazoa; phylum Chordata; class Actinopteri; order Esociformes; family Umbridae; genus Dallia; species Dallia pectoralis. The sequence continues at coordinate 21,149,556 of CM055731.1, read as the reverse complement.
GCGCCTGGCTCCGTCCATCCACGCTATGCACCTCACTCAGCCATGACAAGTTGTTTGACTTGAATATTTTTTAAAAGAGATTTAAAAATGTATATACTTTTTCATTTGTTAATATTATTATTCTGGTGCTGGTACTTTTTTTTCAGGGGTGCTAAAACCTCTTTGGAGGGTGCCAAAAATGTCTCTATTACAGAAAGAACATGTAATTTATATTATCTTTTTATTCTTATGGTTCCTGTAATATCTAGTGTGTACAGTATGTGGTAAACATATGCTTCTCTCCTGCTGTGAATGGTCGTCTTCCAGCCTCCTCTGAGGCAGACTCAACCTCCAACACACAGTATGTGGGTTTTCCTTCAGCCGCTTCTTTTATTACTGGACTGTTATTGTCTCTGAGATCTGTTGCCGTTTTGGTCTGCTCCCTCTCTCTCGAGCAGCTATCCACTTTTCGTCTGTTCCCTCAAAATCCTCTGCCTCTCTCCACATCTTGTCTGCCTCTCTCCAAATCTTGTCTGCCTCTGTCCACACCTTGTCTGCCTCTCTCCACACCTTGTCTGACTCTCTCCACACCTTGTCTGCCTCTCACCACACATTTTCTGCCTCTCCACACCTTGTTTTTTTCATCTCTCCACAACTTGTCTGCTCTGCCCGAATCAGCTTTTCCAAATGGACACCAAATTGAGCTGCCTCGAAGCATAAGTCCACGGCTGACTGGTGTGACTGAGGTCATATTGAAATGAAATGTAATTTATTTAACTTTTATTCAACTTTTGTTTTCACGTCATGTCTCTGAGATTTGCACTCAAGTGTGGTAGTGGATTGTAAGAGGCGGCTATTGTGGGGCATTGTTATCCATGTTTCATTTGACTGTGAGTGCGCTGCATCTGCTTTGAACTAATTCAATTTTACTGAACCTGTGCATGGCTAGCGAAGAAGTATTCCCTTGTAGCCCAGGGGAAATAAAGGTTTCCCAGAACATATTTTAAATGTCTTTAGAGAAAAAACCTCTCTGTAGCCTTTACTCTAGAAGTTCCACAGTAATCTAAAGAAGGCTTCTCTGGGACGAATCCCATGAACCAGAGTCAGTTTTTGGTGTAAGAACTTGTTTTGACCCCAAGTGTTTACATGTGCCTAAAGGACCTCGATGTAGACCAATATTCATGGGAATCTCTGTCTGCTGAGTCTTCCTGTCTGCTGAGATTACCTTCAGCTTTTATAATTGAAGTTGTTTTTAACAGGAAATGTTCATCACATTCCTGTTTCTAAATTGTTCCACGTTGTTGCGCTAAATTCCACAAGCAGTAAAGTTGACTCCAACTTTCAATGCTCACGTCTGACCTGATACTGTACAGGACCGTTCCATCTTTGAAGACCCTCAGGAGTTTGTTGTCTGTGGTGACGTCATGGAAGTTGGCGCCTTTCTCGTTGGCAAAGAACAGGTCAGGTTTCCAGATGGAATCCAACATGGACGGGTCCAGGTCCAGAGAGGAGTCTGGGTATTTGCTGTAGGCCAGTCGAGGGTCTCTCCACTGCTGTCGCAGGAAGATGTTCACTCTGTAATCCTTGGAGAAACAGTGACATCTGCTTTACAACTGCTTAACTTTGACTGCTGTGTTTCTTCATAAAATATACAGGACTATACTTTCAGTGAATATTTATTGAAAGACTGTGGGCTTAGAGTGATAGACTCACTAATAGAAAAAAGCATTGCCCCCTCAATATGTAGGCCAAACGCATGCCTCAGGTGTTTGCTTACATCGTGGTGACATTCCTACCCCAAGACATTTGGCACTAAGGTGCTAATAAAACACAAATGATACTACGAATGCATTTGGAAAACACTGAAGTCGCAGTGTCACTGGTTATCATTCTTATCATTCCGCCTCACAATAGTCATAAGAAAATGAATATCAAAAGCATAATGTTTATGGACTGATAACACTCGTACGGGTTTTACAGTGTTCAGAGATGGGCAAAAAAAGATCCTGTTACAAATACAAAATGCTCTAAAAAAACAATGTATCCCAATAAAATACGAAATGCCTGTGCAAAGGGTTATATTTATCAAAACACCTTTTTAAAATGTATTTTGTAATTGTAACACCTCAAAATTAATTTGCAAATATTCTAATGAGCTCCACCCCGAAAAGAAGTGAAACATGAATTGAAGCAATTAAAGTACCAGTCAATATTATTTATGATCTTTAATGTGTCAGCAATGCCTGGGCAGAAGGGCACGCCTTATTTCACCCTATCATGAGTGTGGAAAATTTGTAGGCACTTGAAACGTACCATAACTAAAACAAATTACATAATTAAAAAGAATGACTTGGCATGTGTAATTTCACCAGCAGGAGGCAGTGTTTTATAATATGTTATTAGACCAAACATGCCTCAGCCTTAACACAGGTATCCCAATAGAATATTTTCACGTCGGTTCTTCTCGCTAAGTACTTTGGATTGTAGTAAGCTAGTGAAATACAAAAAAATACCTAAAAGTAATTGAAATGGCAATTTTAAACACACGTACCAGAAACCTTGCCCATCTCTGACTGTTTGTGTTAACTATAAATGTAATATGATAAACAATAGCATGAAAGGTTAGATGCAAGCATTTCCATCATCTTAAATCCAAATGACAATTTAGAGAGTTGGGTAATAGATTTTAATTTGTAGTAAAGAACCATCTAATACAGTAGAGTCATGAATCAGACGTCATTACTTGCTACATATAATTGATTTTCCAGTGCTGAAATTCGAGATAGATCATGTTTGCGGAAATAGAGACAAGATTCAAGAAGGTCCGTTGAAGTTGGAAGATGCAGTTAGTATTGAATCGTGCAGTTTTTTCAAAAACGAAATGCGGATGAACGTATAATATCAGATGAGATGGCTTTTCTCTTTTTCTCTGGACAGACCTTTTGGGTCGGTCAGAGCGTATTGGCGGGCCCAGGTGTCTATGTTTTTATCAGACGTTATTGAACAACTGTTCAAAACACGTCTCAACTGTTGGTGAACTTGGGCATTTATTACAATTCGTGCTCATTTCGCACACACAGTTGGATCTCATGGCAGATTTCTGGTTTGATAGTGTTTACGCCTTGGGCTGTTGGATGTCTTCAGACATTACACCTAATCAATCTGCTTAAATCTCCGGCCGTAAGACATTACACCTACAGCTATTGGCTGCAATTAAAGTGAATTATGTGCTGGCATTCACTCTGTGAATTATTAAAATAAAACTAATCTAATACACATGCACAAAGGACTCCTGGGAGTAGCAATCCAATATTGCCTTAAGTATAATTGGAAAGATATTTGTTTGGATTGCGGTGCTCATTTTTGGCGTGAGCTCTACCCCCTGGTGCCCGCCAGTAGATTAGGGGAATGAAACAAAGTAGAGAATGTGTCATACAGAAGAGGAACTTCAAAATGTCCGTAAAGAAAAAAGAAACATTTGCTCGTGAAGAGTAAAGAGGTTTCGGTTTTAAACTCAAAAGCGCATTTGAGCATTAGAGCCCGGCTGTTGATTACAAAGCCGGACGCAACGCTCCAACTCACCATTGTAGTTTCTGCTATAGAACCAAAGCTGTTGATAAATATGTTGCAGGTGACATTTACTGGGGGACCTGCAGGTTGGAGGACAGACAACACATTGACATGTTGGACATGGAACGAGTAAAGCAATAAGGACCTTCAGGAGACTTACCATGGTGGTCTCTGTGACCGAGCCGAAACTGTTGATAAAAATATTGCATGTAACGTTTACTGGAGGACCTGTGAAATGGAATGAGAACAAGGTGACAAGAACATGTTCAGTTTGTTTTTCTCATCGCATGCCATTTGTTTGTCAGGCCTGCTACAGCATGGAGAGCAGGTAAACATACTAACTCATTATGAATGACAAGGGATGGGTTTGCTGGATAGGTTAAAGGTCGTATAAACCAAAATACATGCCCCGAGTGACAAACGCAATTAGGCAAACGTAGAGAGGGTCATGCGAAAACACGCTCATGCATACAAGGACAACTGGAACCCGGTCTCCATAAAGCATCTTAAGGCAAAGCAAATTGTTAGAACATTTATAGTAGCATGGCAACATTTCTGAGCTGTTTCCCCAAAGCATTTTTCATTAAAGGTGCACAGCAAAACTTTTGTTTAGTTGCTGCATTTGACCACCGATAAAACAGCAAGTATGTTTGAAGTTGACTCCGGAAAAGTGAATGATAAAACGTGACATTTTATGAAAACAGAGATTGTTTTAAAGATGGAAAGGATACATCTAGGAAGAACATGAACATACGAAAGGGTGTTTATAGGAGCAAACAGCAGTGATGTTGCATAGATAAGTACTTCTTGAGAAGTCCATTCAATTAATTTCGGTGACTGGAGCAAAATCAAAGCTTGCGTAGTTTCAATACTGCATATATTACAGGCTAACTCAAGCACAGAAGCATCAAATGGGGCGTGTTTTGAGCCAATCCAGTGAAGAAAAACCTGTGAGAAATAACAGGATCAGTGGATTCAAATTGAAGGTGAAATGAGAGCTAAAGAGAAGGAATAACAAAAGCGGGAGTCTTTCAACACAAACCTCATCAACAGAATTCTCTGAGAACAGGTTCAGTTAAGAAAAATCTGGAAACAAGAAGAAACATAATCTAGGAATAAGTGGCAAAGCCATTTTAAGTGTTGAAATGGACAATATAAAGCAAGTTCTTCAGGCAGCTGG
>CM055731.1:20971385-21144327 GCA_029465975.1 Dallia pectoralis | reverse complement strand
CAAGTGCAACAAGGATGACATGGCTTTGGTTTAAGAGAACGTCTGGCCCCCTGGCGAAAGAACGAGCTTCTGAGCAGCAGCAGATAGTTGTGGAAAAAGAATGCCACCGGAAAGAACCAGGAAGGTGAGCCACGGCTGTCTGCCAAGCCAAGCGGGAGCCGGGAATGAGGTGGGAAAGTGTAGAGAGGAGAAAGTTAAGGTGTAGAACCTGTGGAACATGGAGGCAGGAAAATCCTTTATTGTCAGTTCGACTCCGAGATGTGCTTCCTTCACCACAAAAAACCATGTGCCGGTGTTTAGGTGAAAATCCAATGTTCACTCTGTTTTCAACACGCGCAACCCTCAGACACTTCCTGACAGGACGCAAAGTGAGCCTTTTGAAAGGAATGTACACCTGGAGACAGAGTGTTGAAGCCTGGTTGTATATCTAAAGACACATACAAAACATCAATGTCTTAGCTCTCACCGCACCTAGCTCAGATCAGATCTGATCTGGCATAACCGAGAGACATTGTCTGTGGAGGTCAAACAAAGCATTGTAAACACTCCCCAAGGACACAGGCTGAATGATCGGATGCTATTGATTGACAATATATGACAAAGAAAAGTTGTGCTTTTGTCAATTTGTTCAAACACCAAGCAGGATTTAGGTTACACACTTAGGCATTTGCACAATGGATTTTAAATAATGGCCTGTGTATTCAGAACATTGGCCTAGATGTTGATTATTAATTATTTTCATGAGCTAAATAAATTTGCTGTTCAAACAAACATATTTTTAACAATTGGCCAACCCTTTTCCTTCTCCATTAATATGTTTTTATTATAATTGGGTAATAGCAGAAATGTAGCTTTCCAATGTGATATCTTTATTTGGTAAATTTGTTATGTTTGGATCAGACATCTTTCCCAGACCAACAACTACGACACATTTCCAGGCTGTCTAACATTCATACAATCCACCCCTAATAGTGCATATCCAATTAGCACAGTCCTCTGCCATGAACTGCGCTGAGGGGGAGATTAAACACCACTGTGGCATATTCACAATACTTATAGTTCTGATTGATGATTGATTGGTGTCACACAATTCCGCGTGGCAGCAGCGATCCCACAATATCAGACTGGAGATGTGGTCTAGTTCTTTTATTTGGCTCTAGTGATGGTGCAGGCAGATAGCAGAGAGTGTAGTGGCTCCATTCCTGTTTCTAGCACCTGGCAGAGTACCATAAACCCCCTTGGTTTTCTCTGTTTACCAGTTTTACTGAGGCATTTCAATGAGGGTTTGGTCAGCTTTGCTTCTTTTGAAGACTGTTCCTCCTGCCTTCCAATCTGGGAGACTGAGAAACAGTTACCACATCCAAGATAAGGCAGCTGGCACGCTGATCCACTCCCGATTCAGTGAGGTAGTGACAAGAATGAACAATGCCGAACTCCTAATTACAATTTCACATCAGAGGACATTTTCAAAGCACTAGTGCATGAAATGCCTCAGAAAATTGAATATAAACATAAAATGGAATACAATTTTTTAGTTTATTAAGAGTTTTGGTAATATGGCATCTGTTCTACTATGACTGATACTTTAAAAGGGAAATGTTCAAACGTTTCAATTGTTAAGTTAGTATTCAAAATTAACCCCATGTCCATGTTAATTAATGAAAGATCACCAGCCTAAAATAAATTCTCAGTATATCAGCCACGTTAATCAATGCAGCAGTTTATCCTAGACATGTAACATGACATTTTTTATTTAGCCTTAATTTAACTAGGTAGGCCGATTGAGAACAAATTCTCATTTTCAACGGCGTCCTGGCCAAGATAAGGTGAACAAAATCTGCAGGACAAACTACATTTACACAATAAATACACAAGTGCAAATAGCAATGGGACACAATAAGAGACTTACGCAAGCAAGGACAAACAATGACTATTTACACAGGACAGAGACAAAACACGTCTGCAGAGTTACGCCATATTGGATTGAAATGCCAATGTAGCCATAGTCATCCTGTTTTAAGGAAGACGAATAGCTATCCTCACGCATTGTTTACATGTTGATCTAGACTATATGATATTCACAATAACAGTAGACTGTGTAGTGTGCATCCAACTATAAAACAGACTTTCAATAAGCTATTTGATCTGAAATAGGGTAATGCCAATCTAACCGTTGCAAATTGGGCGAAGTATTAAACTAAGAAGATGTCAACTAGGCAAAATATGAGCATACAGGTATGAGGTTAATTTAATTCAGTTAAATGTATCAAATTTTTCATCACGATTTTTCTTGTTGCTTCACAGAGGAAACCTCAAAATGAAAAAATATGATCAAAGTCAGATATACATACATAAAAACATATATACATATACACGCTTACATTACAGTCAGCAGCACATGCAAGCACAGGTCTGTTATGAAGTGTCCCAGGCCACTGGTGATATGTTGAAGTTAGCGGTAGCTGTTGCAAAATCAATGCTAAATGCGTTAGCAGTGAACAATCGGGATATGACACATTCTATCCAATTAGCCAGCACTGTCTTGAATCCCACAAATCAGCTCAGACGTAGATACAGACTGAGAGAGTGAGAGGAGTAGTACACATTATGTCATTTCAACTCCAGTGGGCCCTCCTTTGAAGTGAGAATACCCTGACAGCATATCAGCTTGGTCACTATGTCTATCTACATAGGAGGCGTAGTGTCCCACTAAGTATGTGACATCGTCATATCTTATCATATGTGTTGTGATGGTGGTGCTACTATTCTCCTCAGATTGTAGTCGGGCACTGAATTTAATGTCAGTCACAGATAAATGATGATAAAAACTCCTCACGACAACCTTTGCATATATAGGTCAAGCTCCAGCAGCACCGTGGAGTAAAGTTACGGTCCGTAGGTGATTAACATAATTTATGTGTATCTCTTTATACTGAACATGGATGTGCACACGCACACTACAAGTGAGGCGTGTGTGAGTACACAACCTCATTAGACTGGAAAACTCAATTCAACAGCGACCTCATCTAACTGACAGTAAGATTGCGTCGTTTATTTTAACCTTTTTTAATCTCGTTGAAATCTTTAAACTACAGCATTTTCGCCCTACATATATTACGGAATTTATTTTTCTTCAGGCTTTTCTTTTTTTCTCTAGAAACTTCCAGCAGCCAGCGTTGAACGGACTTCTCTGGATATTAAACCCATTTTGGAGGTCCTGTCTGCACTTGTTTCCCATTTAACCCAGACAGGATGGAGAGATCTGGGCCAGTGTCTCAGGGTTGAGGCTGCGCCTTGCCGACCAATCTGAGGCTGTGTATCCTTTCCTACTTCCTTCACTTTCTCAGCAGTACAGGCTCTACCGCTGGTCTCCCACCGCTGGTCTCCCACCGCCGGTCTCCCACCGCCGGTCTCCCACCGCCGCTCTCCCACCGCCGGTCTCCCACTGCCGGTCTCCCACTGCCAGTCTCCCGCCGTTCAACAGCCAGCCCGGGGTCTACTTTCTACACTGCCTGCCTTTCCGCTCTACCTGGCTGCCTGAGTCCCACCAGCGCGCTCCTTTTCTCTCCTCACTGTGCTCCGTCACATTGACAGATGCTGGGTCTCCACCGAGCGCAACAACACAACAAAAGAGGAACCCTGTAGACTAGCCGGGGGGACCCCATCCTTCATCTATGTCTGTCACCGTGGCACCGCTGTTGGTTTGGGGCCCTCATCTACAACCTCACGCTCACAGGTTTATGGTTTTTGTTTTGAATACTGATGTATAACATAGCTGTAAGAATTAGCTGTAGTGTATGACACGATGGGTGAGGCTGGTTTGAGGGGCAAAACTCCATATCCACTGCTTCTGTTCTGGTCTGAGCCTATAACGTGCAATACATCAATCCCATGATATCCCGTAGGTCCTACATTGATGATGATGTCATCGTCTAGAAGCGTGACTGATTGTCATTCTCATTAAGTGATGTGTTAAATCCATAAACTAGTGCAGAATTCATTGCTCATTATGTGCCGTATTGACTGTTGAGTGGGCGTTCAGTTGAGAATGCCTACATAATTACAGTGTATGTGTGGATATCAATACTCTAGATAGATTTGCACTGGGTGAATATACTGATTACCAAGATGCATTTTGTTTGGGAAGATTCAATTTTACACATTACAATTACAGGTTACAATTACAAACCTTTGAAGTTGGGTCTTATGCGAGCGTCATAACCAGATGTTCGACCCATCAATGAGTCCAAAAAGTCCGACGGAGACAAGTTAGTGGGAGAACCTGATTTGGTCTCATGCTCCTTGGCATTCACTATCCTGTGATAAACAAAGAAATAACACTTCCTCAGTGAGTGACGTTAAAGTTTCAAAGAAACAGTTATATTTTAACTCAAATAAATAGCTTTATGATTTGAATATGTGCATCTTAATCGTACGAATATAAACTATGCACACTTTGGAATGAATATATATATTTAATTATTTAACTAGGTATAATGTCATGGTACAAATGTAACTATTTAACTAGGTTTAATGTCATGGTAAAATATTTATACAAACAATTTTGGGTGTATACAGCAACTGATGATGTATGTTTCGAACACATGTAGTAACAGCTGACATAACTTGTAATAACCTGTGTCACTATTGTCATGAAACTTGTCAGAGTTACTGTTCATATAAAATAATAAGAAAATTCAAATAGATTAATTTGTGTCATATCTATGAAGTGTGTTTATGGAGACTTTCACATTCAAAGACACAAATGGATTCAACAAAGTCAAAGAACGTCCTTGAATAATTTAGGTAAGGGAACAATTCAGTGGGTCTAATATTCAAACATCCACGGTTTGCTGTAAATGTGTATTATTTGGAATGAAACGTAAGCTAGCTGGGTTTTGACTAGCTATTGATTTAGCAAGCCAGCCAGCTAAGCCAGCTAAGTAATTTAGCTAACTAACGTTAGCTAATTGGCTATCTACCTACCAAATATGAATACATGTATCCTTTATCCAACTTGCCTTTGTCTGTAGCAGTATATAGTTATTTCCACTTAATAAAGCTTCCAGTCATCGCTGGACTACCCAATGTTAGCAATAGTTACTGTCCAAAAAATTTCAGAAACAGCCACAGTAGAGTGAGTTCTTCCATTCCATTCAAAATGTCTTATTTTCCCAATGTTTTCATTCAGAAAACAAAAGGTAACGCTACAAACCAGGACTCCTGTTTGTGTGAAGTGCTTTTAGAATGAACTGTAGTTCTGTATAATGCCCTGCCCACACGGTTGCTGTCTCTGTCATTTCGCATCGTAATTTTTTGTCTGTAGTCTCGTACCTCATAATAGCTTTCACCAATCATATTTTCCCTATGGATATATCAAAATGAAATACTACTATTTGTTTCAAAAGTGTGCGACAGCAGGCAAGTGATAAACATATATACCAGAAGTGTCAGAAAGACAGTGGGGGCCCCCGGCACATCTCGCTGTATTACATTGTACACAACTGACCCCAAAAACTCCATCGGTCTCAATCTCTCTCCCTTTCTCCCTCTCACACCTGTCTATTGTACTATTTTATGAAATTAAACGATAAACCTGTATTGTAGTCATGGTGATGCATGTTAGTGTGTATGTTTTTGTGCTAAAATTCTGTGTCAATTTACTTGAAATAACTTAATCAGTTTTACGACTATGTCAAGAAGCATTAGTGTCACTTTGCAATCAAATTGCTATATATACTTTATGATACATTCAGGAAGCATTATGGCTGCCAGAATCATGTCTGTATCTATACCAAAAAATGAATTGTATGCTACTGAAATTGATCCTACATCACTTTCATCTTATCACAATCATCAGTAACAGCATTGTGATAGGTATGCCTCATTTATATGGAGACATTTTCACGGATAACATGGTTACCACCACACAAAATAATATACACCTTAAATGAGGAGTGTTGGTCCCATCTTTCATGACATGAAATAAAAAATCCCAAAACTTTTCATACACACATATCTGTATTCCCAGTCATGGGTGAAATCTATTGATTAGCGATTAGATGTTAATATCTAGCCAGATGTTCTTATGTAAACTGTTACACGGTAAAAGTAATTGGCATTATAACATATTACGTCTATATTTTTGAATAAGGTATTTACAAGTAAGTTATTTGATTGAATGCATTGCCTTTTTTCAATTGTGTGGGTGACAGGTTAACATATTGATGACAACCATTATTAATTAACAATATGTCACGTGTCTACAAGTCATAACATTCGGATAACAGGTAATGCAACGGTAATGTGTCAGCTGTAATTACATGTTATGATATGGTTGTGACAGTATTATGATGCTCTCTGTCATATCATTTGTTATGGGAAAGTCATCAGGAATGATTTGCTTTGCAGTCGGTGGTTAAAAAAACCAATGCATTATTCTCTAGGCAAGATCTTGCTGTGGCTCCGGTATCGGAGACAGACCCCCGGGCACACAGACACACGCTTACATCCAGCTTATACTCAAGTTATTATGGTTTAAGTCGTCCATTAATAACATTCACTTTAATGACCACAGGGAAAGAAGGGGTTAACTGTAGACAATGCAATTAAAATGCATTTAACTTTAAAATAACATTGCAGTTGACTAGATTACTCACATCCTGGAAAACATCTCATTCAATTTAAACGAGTTTATCATTGTTGTGTTGTGATTCAGCGTTAAACAGCCAATCAAGTAACCTACCTGCTGCTGTTGCTCTCCATTAAACATGCAAATAAAGCATACAAGACTTGTATAAAGGGGCGAGTCATTCCTCTGGATATCGTTTCCTCACTTGATCTCTTCCATTTATGAATGTTGGTCAGACGGATAATCCAGACGGCAATGTCGCTTTCTTTCTGACCAAAGCGCAGTTGGGTGTTCTTGTGGCACACGGGGAATAACACGCAGGTGGCATTCCAGTCCGTAGGATCATACTTTAGTTTGACCAAACACTGATTCCAATGTGCGGTTTGGCCGTTAGTAACGTATGAAGAATCATCAATTCCGAGTCAACTGCCGCCCAACAGAAGAACCTGTGGAAAACTCGGACGCGCGCGCGAGGTGAACAATATCTCCAAGGCGCGAAGTATGGACACCTCAGTGGGGCGTTTTCCCGCGTTCATTCATTCAGACTCCCCCCGGGGAAACGACCCGTACACTTTATTCTAAGATGTCGTGGTGTTGAAGCGGACTGTTTCCGTGCACGGAATCCCACCACCCTCATAACCACTGCTGAAATGGGAGAGGAGGAGGAGGAGGAGGAGCGGACGACGCCTCCTCAGATTCGGCACTCGGACAGCTCGCGCGGCTCCCAATTGGCGCGCACGCGCCGCACGATTTACAACCGGCGCGAGGCGGACGTGAGTTGATTTTCAATGTGTCACATAGACACGACGAGTGCTTCATTTGGAAAACTGTTTTAGGATGAAATTGGTTTCATTCGGAAAAGAAGACTTAGACCAAGAGTCCCTTAAAACGCTCCAAAAATAATCAGTATTGATAAAGAAGTGGTCAGGTCACAAATGACAAGTGTTTCCCGCCATAATAGTAGTGTACAAATGTAGTTACCTGAAAAACGACTGTAAAATGGTTCTTTATTATTAAAAACCAAACCGGCCTGTTTTCAGTGTACCTGTATGAATGTCGTGTGCTTTCATACACGTTCCATGTTTTGCCATCTCATTAAAACCAAAGACGGGCCTTGCAATAATTCAATGAATTCCATAATCAGTGCAACCAGATATGAGTGAGGTGCAGTTTGTTTTCTGTAAGAAACAAGGATGCAATTCAACAGGGTGAAAACACAATAACCCATTAGAGCGAGGAGAATTACACACTGCTGTAAACAGCGAAAAATACGTAGACTAATGATTATTGGGTTATACATGTGTAATGCCAGAGATGTATTCTTCTCCATAATCACATGCCCAACTTCACAAAACATAGCACATTGATACGTGAAAGAAAGGTCTTAGTGAGGAAAATACAAGGTTATTCAATTCATTCTTTAGAAAATACATTATGTCACAGATTATATTTTCCCTTTGTTATTCACCAGCATTGTCGTTCAGGTTATTGATATATTGTAAATCAGAATGGTTATATTTCCCCCCAGATATAAATAGTCTAAACAAAAGGCTCACCAGGAAGATGCCTCTGGGGATGTATTTGGTACCCCAGTTGCCCTGGAAACAGATTTTAGAGGCGCATCATTGGAAATGCTGAAAGGTTGGTCATCCACAGCTAGGCTGGGGGATAACTGACTGATGGACAGATGCAGACACACACACACACACACACTCATACACAAACGCAGACACACACAAACACACACACACACACACACACTCACACACACGTGAGATAAAAACATCTGATTTAATTTGTTTTTACTCATCCCATTTCCAAAGCATTATATCAAAGCACAGACCTGTCCAAGTGTCTCATCACGGCCCCCAGGCAGGAATGCTGTTCATTCCATTTGGTCAGAATGGAATGCAGCACACATTCAGATATAACAACAGCATAACAGCGGCAGCATTGTAAACCACTCTGTCATTCATGTCAAGCCATCAATACAACACATGGCTGTGTGTTGTGATATGCTCAGGGGCAACATTACACCTCCGTCTGACACTATACTTTACTGACTTGCTCGGATTCCAACTCTGCTGCTCGGCTGTGAGAGACAGTCGGAGCTTCGGGAGCAAAATAATTCACTCCGTTCGCCTCCCCCTCTCCTCCCTCATTTCATTCTATGGCCCAAATTGCAAGTGTCATATTGGATCTCATGGTATGACTTGTTCTGGAACAAGGTGTATCATTGCTTTGTCATTAGCGAGTGTGTGCGAATTTACGTGCTTTATTCCCCGGGAGCCCCTGAAAAGTAGACTTTTAAATGGACATTTCAGTTGTATTCGTAGCACTGAGTATATTTAGAAGACATCAATATTCCAGTCCTCACATTCAAACAGCTTCTTTGTTTAGACTCTATGAAAGAGAATCGAGTCTGTTTACATCAACCAGGCTAATATTTATTTATCCAGGCAGAGGCAGACTTCCCAATTTAAATTACATAAAAAACAATCGGGGAACACAACACAGAGACGCACAAACCCACACACAGCAAAGTTCTTCCAGTTGATCCTGTTGAAAATCTCTCAGACAAATCAAAATCACTTTCCATACCTGGTTCAAAAATCTCGCAAATGATAGATTTTCCAATGGATGAATAATGAGAGGGTGTAGAGGGTCATGACTGACCTGATCTCAGGGTCACTCTGTGTCCCTCTGAAAGCCGTCTGCAATTGGCTTGACCATGTTCCAACTGCCAGCGCCCTCTAGAACCGGTCATTAGATCCCATCGTCGAGACCTCTGGCCAGGAGGGTCAGGGAACTGTCAGATAATTAAGGAAGTGAAATCCTATTGTACATGTGGCCAAGGGGAAAGATAGATGTATCCATCTGTGGGTTTAAGAAGTATAAAACACACTAATCCCCCCGACTAGAGCTGTCCCTTTCAATCACACGAGACTATATACAGCCATTAAAATGGAGCAGGAGATTCTGGACTTTCATAAAGCTTCCCAGATAAAAGATCGATTGGTCGCTGTTGCCCTGTCGCTTTTCTGTGGGAGGCTGAGGGTTTTACGTCAGCCGGTTTTTAGTGCTAAACATTTAGTCAGTCCATTTAGACATGTCGATGTAAACAGCTTTCCCGCACCATTTTAAATTCAAACACAAAGTTGAATGTGCTCCTGTCACAGCTCACAAGCAATGCAGTTTATCCATACTTATCCCTCAGGAATTCCATTTATATACTAACTAATGTGTTAACCGTGATTCAGTTCAGTATAATACATACATTTGTGCAATTCGGTTCCCTGACCCTTGGTCCGTAATGACTTGCTATTACGTTGCTCGTTAATGTCATTTATTGTAAATGAATAATGACTTATTACGAATAAAATGTACGGTTAACGTTTAGGGTTCACAGAGAGTTAACGTAGGCCATCACAGTAATGGCTTTAGGATAAAGATGAACGTTAGGGTAATATTACAGTTATGGTTAGACATCTTAGTACTGAGGTTAAGATTAGGAGGAAGTTTAGGGTTAAGGTTAGGCATCACAGTACTGAGGTTAGGGTTAGGATGAAGGATTAGATAAGGCATCACAGTACTGAGGTTAGGGTTAGGATGAAGAATTAGATAAGTCATCACAGTACTGAGGTTAGGTTTAGGATAAAGGTTAAGATTAGGCATCACAGTACTGAGGTTGGGGTTAGGATGAAAGATTAGATAAGTCATCACAGTACTGAGGTTAGGTTTAGGATAAAGGTTAAGATTAGGCATCACAGTACTGAGGTTAGGGTTAGGATGAAGGTTATGATTAGGCATAACAGTACTGAGGTTAGGTTAAAGAGGTCGGAACAACGCAATTCCACAACAACAACAAATTCTCGCTTCTCTTAGGATCCAAACTCACAACCTTTGGAGTGAAAGACGATTGCAGGGGCGCCTGCCAACCATCCCTAATGACAACATCTGAGCAGACAGCCTACTGACCTACCAGAACGCCATAGTAGACCGCCTACCGACCTACCAGAATGCCATAGTAGACCGCCTACCGACCTACCAGAACACCAAAGCAGACCGCCTACCGACCTACCAGAACGCCATAGCAGACTGCCTACCGACCTACCAGAACGCCATAGCAGACCACCTACCGACCTACCAGAACGCCATAGTAGACCGCCTACCGACCGACCTGAATGCCATAGCAGACCGCCCCCCCTAGATCGAACTTGGTCCAGCACATCCCACATCTGCTCAATCGGATTTAGATATGGGGAATACAGAGGCCAGTGCAACACTTTGAACTCTTTGTTACGTTTCTCAAACTATTTCTAAAGAATGTGTGAAGAGTGTCAGTGCGCATTACTGTGCTAAAAGAGGCCACTGCCATCAGGAAATACCACAGCCATTAGGGAATACCAATGCCATCAGCAGTGTACGTGGTCTGCGATGGAGTTAAGGTAAGTAATACCGGGGACATTGACGTGTACCTGGATGCCTGGACCCAGGGTTTCCCAGCAGAACAGTGGGCCACCGCTGCATCTACACAGAGCCCCCCCCTCCCAATACACAGCAGGGTGCCATGTACTGTGTATTGCTCGAACATTCCTCCTGTAACCATTAATAACATTTTCTGTAACTCGGTAGACCTCATGGGTCTGATGGGATTGCCTTTGTTTCCCTCACTCATCAATGAGCCTTATGGCGTAACACCCTGACACACTGAGTCGGTACTCACCACTGCCGACCGGGAGCAGCCAACCAGCTTCACTGTTTCACAAATTCTCTGACCCAGTCGTCTGGTCATAATAATTCAGCATGTTGTCATGAGATGATCACTGCCATTTACTTCACCCGCGAGTAGTCACAATGTTTTGGATCATCGGCGTAAATGTTTTTGCTGCTTTTGTTGTCTTTTTGAAAAATGCCTGCATGGGATGAACAAAAGACTGTAATTAATTTCTCGCTTGTTTGCATAGTTGGATTACAAGGAGAAGGAACCTACGGTACATGAATAAGGAATAGGTAAACGTGTAAACATTCTAGTGTACCCAGGTTGATGAGTGATTACGAGGGAGCAGCCTGTCACTCCGAGGCACGTCCACATGACAGGCTCTGCCTTTAAATGGACATGACATTATCTTCAGGAGAACATACTTGAGGCAGTCACCTACTGAAAGCCTCTTCTTTCTCCCCAGTGGGGAAACAGCTCATTGCTTCTTCTCCAATAAGCAGAGAGGTGAAGAGAGGAAGAGGGAAAGCAGACAGAGAAAGCATAGAGAAAGAGCAATGCATCAGGACAGAAGGTGAGAGAAACTGAGAGGTCATGGTAGAGAGAGGGTGAGGGAGACGACTGGATGGACTAGGGAGAGGTCATGGTAGAGAGAGGGTGAGGGAGACGACTGGATGGACTGGGGAGAGGTGATGGTAGAGAGAGGGTGAGGGAGACGACTGGATGGGCTGGGGAGAGGTCATGGTAGAGAGAGGGTGAGGGAGACGACTGGATGGGCTGGGGAGAGGTCATGGTAGAGAGAGGGTGAGGGAGACGACTGGATGGACTGGGGAGAGGTCATGGTAGAGAGAGGGTGAGGGAGACGACTGGATGGGCTGGGGAGAGGTCATGGTAGAGAGAGGGTGAGGGAGACGACTGGATGGGCTGGGGAGAGGTCATGGTAGAGAGAGGGTGAGGGAGACGACTGGATGGGCTGGGGAGAGGTCATGGTAGAGAGAGGGTGAGGGAGACGACTGGATGGACTGGGGAGAGGTCATGGTAGAGAGAGGGTGAGGGAGACGACTGGATGGGCTGGGGAGAGGTCATGGTAGAGAGAGGGTGAGGGAGACGACTGGATGGACTGGGGAGAGGTCATGGTAGAGAGAGGGAGACGACTGGATGGACTGGGGAGAGGTCATGGTAGAGAGAGGGTGAGGGAGACGACTGGATGGGCTGGGGAGAGGTCATGGTAGAGAGAGGGTGAGGGAGACGACTGGATGGACTGGGGAGAGGTCATGGTAGAGAGAGGGTGAGGGAGACGACTGGATGGACTGGGGAGAGGTCATGGTAGAGAGAGGGTGAGGGAGACGACTGGATGGACTGGGGAGAGGTCATGGTAGAGAGAGGGTGAGGGAGACGACTGGATGGACTGGGGAGAGGTCATGGTAGAGAGAGGGTGAGGGAGACGACTGGATGGGCTGGGGAGAGGTCATGGTAGAGAGAGGGTGAGGGAGACGACTGGATGGACTGGGGAGAGGTCATGGTAGAGAGAGGGTGAGGGAGACGACTGGATGGACTGGGGAGAGGTCATGGTAGAGAGAGGGTGAGGGAGACGACTGGATGGGCTGGGGAGAGGTCATGGTAGAGAGAGGGTGAGGGAGACGACTGGATGGACTGGGGAGAGGTCATGGTAGAGAGAGGGAGACGACTGGATGGACTGGGGAGAGGTCATGGTAGAGAGAGGGTGAGGGAGACGACTGGATGGGCTGGGGAGAGGTCATGGTAGAGAGAGGGTGAGGGAGACGACTGGATGGACTGGGGAGAGGTCATGGTAGAGAGCGGGTGAGGGAGACGACTGGATGGGCTGGGGAGAGGTCATGGTAGAGAGAGGGTGAGGGAGACGACTGGATGGGCTGGGGAGAGGTCATGGTAGAGAGAGGGTGAGGGAGACGACTGGATGGGCTGGGGAGAGGTCATGGTAGAGAGAGGGTGAGGGAGACGACTGGATGGACTGGAGAGCTCATCTGGAAACAACAAGTAAGCTTGAACCTCCCTGATGCTCAGTGGAGCACAGTATTAAATGCACCATCGATCCCTCACATTTTTATCCAACCTAATGACTTTCTCCCTTTTTCATTCATCTCGTGGATTTAAACAAAGGTGGATTGTCACTGGCGGTTACAGCTTTATTGGAGTGGGCTTTACTAGCTGGAAAGAGGAAACATACACAGATTTAATAAGAGGATTCCTGACGAGAGGGGTGGATTAGGACTTCAGCGCATAGACATCCATCCATAACATTCTCGGTATTTGGCGCCAAGTAAAGTTTACGAAGCTACTTTAAATAATCGTGCCAGTTTTCAGGCAGTTCCTCTCCGTATTGATCCCATTGGTCGCGCCGTGAACATTCGAAGCTTCCATAAGCTTTCTGAGGGAGTAGATCGTCTGCGCTAGGCAGATCTAGGATGACGACCCCTCCCACAGGGGCGATACTGGACAAGGGTAATTCTCTCAGGGTCATCTCTCCCCCCTGGGCAGGTGCGTAGCGGTTTCTCGGGTGGAGCCCACTTGTCAATCACAGCCCTCCCCTTCTCTAGCAGTGGGTTCATCCTGGCAGTTTGTTTCTCCATCACTGAGTACTGAAACCCCAGTGGTCCCCGGTCCAGTCAGCAGGCTCCGTGTACTGGTCAGTCACAACAACCAAATGGTGGTTTGTGATTAGAGTGTCTCGCACGGGCTTACACAGCTGGGCTTCCCTTCCTTATCCACGGGTCATGTGGAAAAAGACAACACAAAAAGTACAAGGTGCACAGTTTGATCCCTATTCAGGGGTCCTGTAAAAAGAGACACAACGTAAAACATACTAGGGTCACAGTTTGATTAGGATTCACGTGGTAAAAAGGGCAGAGTCAAGGAGGTGTTCTTGCTTGTTCTCCCAATGTAATCTGGGTTTACCTGTTGATCCAAAGAGGATGATTCACAGCAGAGTTTACCTGCTTGCCTCTATAATCTCCGCTCTAAAGTTTAGCTAGGAGGCTCTGCATGCAATCCCCGCTACCCAAATGCGAGACAGACTCCATATCTCCGGTCCTACATTGACTTGACACTGACACTAGCTTACAATTAATCTATTTCTGTCTGGCAGGCTTGTCTCACTGAGCAATGTCACTGGAGCTGTACATGGCTGTCAGAAGGATGAAAGGGCAGATTGAAGATTGAGCGCAATTCCAATTGCTTAACTTGTTTACATCATCTCCCCCCTCAGTGAAGCTTACCAGACTGTTATAGACCCAATTACCGACAAGATGGCGACCGACAAAACAAGATCACGGTTTATCATCGTTCTGAAAATGTATTTCTGGCGACTTTCAAATGTGCGCAGAGAGTTGAAATGGGATCTTAATGTAGGTTGAGATTCCATTTCTTCGGTTAGATATTCCCTGTGGTAAGGAATGTTGGCTGATGCAACTGATCGTTACATGCGCCAATGTCTGTCAGAGGAAACTGGGAAATTCCTCCCCTGATAGACGTTGTCACTTTTTTTAATAGCGGAGCTCGAGGCTCCGGATTTTTTTTTTTTGCATTCGCAAAAAGTATATTTACGGGTTCACCGTAAACAGATAAAACAGCACACGACGTGCTTTTACAGACGACGGTTTAATAGAAGTGATTAGCGCGCATTCTGTCAATGTAATGGCTGTCCTTAAAATGACTGACGGTCAGACAGTGTATATGATCCCGCGGAGTACAGTTACAGGGTTACAGCCATAACGCAGTTTGGTGAAATTATAGAGATTATATAGCATATTAACCTGCATGCTGTCTATCGCTCATGCCGTATATAACACAATTTCATAATTCATATTGTTGATGCTGTTTTCATTTACTTTAACTGGGTGGTTTATATCCTGAAAGCTAATTGGCTGTAAGCCATGGTATATGTAGCCACTAAGACAGTGGGTTGGGGGTTGGGGGGTGGGTGTTCGTATATTGCCAATATACCACGGCAAACTGCTATTGAGCTGTAGATGTATCCAGGCACTCTGCATTGTGTTATGCCTACAAATTGCAGTTGGCATGGTACATTGGTCAATATGGCACGGCCCAATGCTTTATTCCTTTAGTAGAATGCTGGTGTGGTGGTTGAAAGTCAGCGGCAGAACAAAGCCAACACAGCTTTCAGTATTCAGCCTCTGTGTCTGGAGTCCTGCTGTCATGTTTTTTCAGTCAAATAATGGAAAAGCAAACAATCACTGTGTACACAGAGGGCCAAGGCTTTCTCTTCCAATGAATCTCGCACAACTTGCATTTCATTCACAAACCTGTGAAATGTGTCAAATAAAACACTGATCATCATAATCATCCTGAGATAAATAGTTGTGAGTGAAATCTGAAGGAAATGTTGTGTTTTACTGGCAGCTGTCCTGAATGTAATGCGTACCTCAATGCCAGAGCAATAAGGACACATATAGAACATTTATGAGGAATATATTAAATTGACTAGGAAACAAAGTTAGTCTCAACAACAACACTACAACAAGCATGTGCCTTGTCACCAGATGAAGACCAAGGTAGTAAAATGTCTTTCAATTTTCACATTCTTATGAAAAACCAGAGAGAACGACCCGATGTAGTGAGATGGCGTGTCATTTCTGTATTGTACGCGGGCTGTGTGGAGGCCTGTCACATGCTGAACACCAAGCTCTGACAGGACATTGATCTGGAAGACTATCAGGCCTTCAGCAGACCATCAAGTCTAAAAGACAGGCCAGTGAGCTCTGATTACTGAAAGATGGACTGCTATGCCTCCCTGCCTTTATGGAGCGGGAACTAGCCACTGGTCAGAGCCAATGAATAGATGAATTTATCTGTGAAATCAATTTCTTTGCATTTGTACGTACTGGGGTTCTGGTTTGGATAATGTCATCACGCTTCTCAGATTTTCCTGACAAAATAGCAAGTTACTTCCAGTCAATTAGATATAGCCTCTGCGTTGAAACATATGTATGGTTCCCCTGCACACACTGTACTGCCTGCTGGTGTGCTGTTGAATTATGGTCATGGCCTTTTCTCTTTAAAAAAAAAGATAATGTCCTCCACCCTCTCACCCCGCTCTCTTGCCTCCGTAATCCTCCAGCGGACGTATTGGAGTGGTCAAGGAGATCCATTTGTTAGTAGGACAAACAGGAGGTTGTTCACCTGTGCTCCCTAGTCGCCTTTCAGCAAGAATAGCCATGTCTAATCTAGCGCAAAAGTCTTATTGCCTTTGAGTCAGCCTTGCTTTATGTATCGTTTTATCGCTACGATATCGTCTTGCACTTCACACATTTTACATTTGTGTGAGCCCACGTCCATAAACAGAAGCTGCCTGATGATGTGCAGCTGGAGGCGAAGTCGCGTTTCACAAGAGTGCATTTTCATCCACGTCCCTTCTCCTTGCCACGCCTCCTCCACGACTTCTGACCTTTTTCAAAAGGAGGTAGGAGAGAGGACGCAGGAAAGAGGATGCAGGAGAGAGGACGCAGGAGACAGGACACAGGAGACAGGAAGCAGTGGAGAGGACGCAGACTAGAGGACGAGGACGCGGGAGAACAAATCAAGAAAAAGCCTGTGGGTTCTTTATACTGTTGATTTTCTCACATACGTGTGTCTGTAATGCTTCAATACACCACTGGATGTACTTGTGGTCCTCAGATTAATTGCTAAAAAGCCTTTTCATGACGTGACAGAAACATTTGCAGAGTCAGCCCTGGAGCCTCGCGCTTGTCTCTCTGAGCTCAGGGAATTCCATCATTTGTTTTATTTCCTACTAACCAGTTGCCATGGAGACAGTAATGAGATGTTCATCCTTGGTCCCGCTCCTTCTGGTGGTTTGAGGTGAGAGATGCCAGCTGGATTATTAATGTCTGATTGAACCGTTTGACGAGCACGTTGTTTTCCGAAGACGCTGCGGGGCGCTCCTCGTATTGAGCGCCCTTAAATTCATGCAAACTACCTTTAAGACCGTTCCATAATTGGGGGGAAGAGTGCCCCCTACTGGCCCAGCGACATCACTTTCAGAAGAGTTTGATCTCCCATCTGTTAAGGCCCAATCCTACCAGTCTTCTGAGCCAACCCGGCAATGGATACGATCCAATTCTATTGCAACTCCGTATTATGTTTTGTACAAATTAGGGTACTCCCAACAGAGATCTATTTTAGAAAATGCTTACTAAAAATCTGCACTGCAATAAAGTATTGGACGGTTCCCTCCTAGTTGCTGGCAGGAGATCCTGGAATATAAATGTGATTTTTGCATTAAGTTTGAAAAACATGTGTGCTGCTTTTGGTCTGATCCAACAAAGTTCTGGAACACTTAAGATCCTTAGAAAATATAAACTAATCCTCTTGAAGGCCTATTGCTCACGGTTTACAGTACTGTGTTCATACATATTCACACATACTCGTGTTCACTTTTGATCCCTCCCCTTCCTGCCAAATATTCCCATCTCTGTCATGTGAAACTGCTTGCACGTGTGGTATGCTTTTACATTTTCCAACCACTTGCATTTTTGAACGTAAGAGCCTACAGCCATGTTTGCATTGTTGCCCTTATCAAGTAAAATCAAAACAGCCGAACGAGGAAGTGTACGGTCTCATCCATAAAATATGAACTATAAAAATATTTCTATATCGGTAGGTAAAAAAATAGTGACTCATCTATCTGACTCATTCGTCTGACGGAGGTATGGCTCATCCGTCTGACGGGTGTGCTACTAACCTCCGTTTGACACCACCATAACGTATAGATAATGTTCAAAATGAAATTACTCATTTGCATTTGAGTGTATGTAAGCTTTGAAATGTCAGTAAACAACGTATATTAGCCAAACACAACAGAAGCCTTTTAGATACTCGTCATTTCTCCAAAGCAAGTGTGTGCAAACCCTATCCGATATTTTTTTAATGAGCTGCTGCCGCAGAATATTGTTAAAATAGGGAACGATGCAATATTAAGCCATTCTAATGACAATAGTTTCTACTTGGTGAGAATAACTTACAAATGGCCAACTATGTCTTGGCATCCATGTTTTGGCAATGTGCCAGAGAAATCTACATTAAAGGCATTCATTAGTCTGTTTCATTCTAAAACCGACTCTCCATACTAAGGTCAACTATATTTTCTAATTTGCTTCTATCTAAATTGGCATTCATCAGCTGCCCACTGACTCTCTCCTTCAAAGCTGCCAATTACAATGACCACGTACACTTGAGTAATAAATAGACTTAATAAAGCAATCTTCATTAAATACATAAATATGCACTTGTTTAGGTTTTAATGACAAATGCAATGCTCCTCCTCTAATCATGTGGTTGAACTCGCCTTAACATAATTAATCTGTCAGTAGCTAGTCCCTCTGTCAGTACCTAGTACCACTGTCAGTAGCTCGACCCACTGTCAGTAGAGCCAACTTATAGGTCTAGCACCGTTATCTCTGTGGTACCATTTTTAGAACACAGCCGAGCAGTAAACACAGTTTCCATGGAAACATCATCCAGACACACATTGATAAGCGGATTGGTGCACTGCACTTCTGTAATGACCAATGGAGCCTTGAAAGCAGAAAATGTGTCAGTCGGAGAACACAATTAAAGGGCAGCTGAGAAATCAACTTCTTCAGTTGAAAAATGACCCATGTTTCCTAATGTCGCACATTTTTAGTAGTGCAAAGGTAGACTGCAGTGTAAAGGTATAATGATTGTAATTATTGGGGCACCATAATACAATTTCTGCCAGTTGTTGTAAAAGTGGTGCTTTAGAGCCAAAACAGGTTGGCGTTCTTCCATTCAATGTAATATCCAAGTTGTTCTACTTATATATTATGTTACAAATACCATTCATCACTTTAACCTACATGTTTAAGTCAGAATCTTCAGAAACGACGATGTGTGAGTTTTGAGGCAGTTTACTTTTTAGATCTTTTGAGTATTTGACTGTTTGGTTTTCAGATCAATCATGTCAGCTGATCCATTGCCACAGGATAGTTACCTTTAGGAGAAATGGTCAACCGTTTAATGAGTTTTATCAAACTGTTGCAGCTGTACATCCAGATCTGCCGATTTCTCAGCACCTTAGACTTCTTGAGGTAAGAGTATGTTGTCAATGCTATGTTGACGGAACCCTTGGCTCTAAAGCACTTACATATGGATCCCAATTAATACTTATCTTGCATCTTCCGACATTCAAAACACATTTGCAATAATCTTTTGTTCCCTTGTTACCACAGGCAGACAGACACACATGGTAACTGTTTGTGATTATGACAAATTATGATAAATGGCACTGTAGAACACAACTATAACCGTGACTTGACTTGCTAGCTAGCTATATTTTCAAACACATAGATGAACATTTTCACATAGGTAGGGAATTCGGGTGATGGAAAACAGTGTGTAACTTCATGAATTGAAGAGTTTAGAGAGACGGCTGATAAAGTTTCAGAAATGAACAACAATCAGTGATGGTGCAGAAGCAGCAGACTCCATATTGCCTGTTTAGCACATGCTAGCTCTCGGCAGATATTCAAGTTTAACTGTTAAGCTGTCGGGAAAGCAACAAGAAAAAAGTATTCCTACAGATGCCTTGAGCTATCCTAGATAAAGCCCATTTAGGCTATGTTGAGGGAGTGATAGTGGCCATGTTGTTGCTATGGAGAATGGACCAAAAAGCCATAACTGGTTAGCAGGTTGTCAAGTGGGTTGTGGAAAGTAACCGAAGACACTTAACCCTAATCGCTCCAGTGTGTAACTGAATTATAAATTACATTATTTCATTAACTAACAGTGATACATAATACCTCCACATCTCCAGTACACGAACACCAGTTTTTTAATGAGTAGCGGAAAGCCTGGGCAAAGTCTGTGATTTCAGCCGCCCTTTAAACAATGACAATGTTTTCTGGAAGGCAGATCCACAGAAGTAGAGACATCTGTTAAACTCTTCTAATTATGAGCTCAGATAACTAGCAGCTCTTATCTGACTGCCGAAACCAGACACAATGCCACTGCCTGCCAGTCTGGCTATGCTGAAAGACTGTTCACAAATGTACTCGAAAATACCAATTAGATTAAGATTTTGAAATGGATATATTGACTTCAGTTATCAATTTGGAGTGAAACGGCAGTGTTTAATTAGCAATAAATCAATGCATTTTATTACTCAGACGGTGACGTAACAGGTTCTGCAGTATTAAAGGACTGAGGGATAACATTGGAACAATGTGTGCTAATACATTTTCATGTAACAAACGTTTTAATTTTATTTAGGTTGAGGTGGTGAAAAAATGTATTGGTGTCCAAGAGAAAGAGATACTCTGCCATTACAGTGCAAATACAGTGGATATAAAATGTCTACACACCGGTTTGAGATAAGAAAAAATTAGAGAAAGATAAATCATGTCGGAGGTTTTTTCTTTGTGACCTATAACGTGAACAACTCAATAGAAAAACAAACTGAAATCTTTGAGGGGAATATTTTTAAATAAAAACCTTACAATAACCTAGTTGCATAAGTGTGCAAACCCTTAAACTAATACTTTGTTGAAGCACCTTTTGTTTATATTACAGTACTTTAGGGTAGTAGTCTGTAAGCATGGCAGATCTTGACATGGCAATATTTTCCCAATCTTCTCTGCAAATGCGCTCCAAATCTATCAGATTGTGAGGGCATCTCCTGTGCACAGCCCTCTTCAGATCACCACCCCACAGATGTTCAATTGGATTCAGGTCAGGGCTCTGGCTGGGCCATTCCAATAAATTCAACTTCTTCTGGTGAAGCCATGATTTTGTGGATTTGGATGTGTGCTTTGGGTCGTTGTCATGCTGAAAGGTGAACTTCCTCTTCATCTTCAGCTTTCTAATGGAAGCATGAAGATTTTGTACCAAAAGTGCCTTGTTTTTGGAACTAAAGAAACCAGTTCCTAACATCTTTCAACAATGAGATCTGTCTGATGCTTTGGAAGCTCTCTGCGGACAATGTGCTTTGCTCTGAGATGCAACTAAGAAAATGTCAGGAAATTCCTACTGGAACAGCTGACCTTTATTTGGATGAATCCGAGTCACTTTAAATGATGGCAGGTGCGTAATGACTTCTATTTAACATGAGTTTGAATGTGATTAGTTCATTCTGAACACAGCCACAACCCCCAGTAGTGCGAGGGTGTGCACACTTATGCAACCAGGTTATTGTAATTACAATTGACTAAAATCAGCAATAAGATTAAGCAGTATTTCTAGATTAGGGCCTACTGTCTTGTTTTGGGTGCAGGGTCCAGAATTTTGGTGGTACAAAACCTCCAAACCCAGGACATTTAAAATCAAAGAGATTACTTTAATAGGTCTCAGCAGTATTGAAGAGAAATTTGATGGACAAACTTGACTCTTTTGCAGCCTTTGATAACCTGAAAGAGGCTTTGCTTGTCAGCATCACAGCTCCCCTCAGTGATTTCAGAATCTCCCAGGAGTGAGCAGTGCAGAAAGTACAAGAGTACTGACCTAAAAACGGACTTCCATCATGCAGCTTTCTGAGGTACAAAAGAAACCAGGAGACCATACAGAAATGGCTGTGCATTAAATTGTTTTATTCTCCATGGAAAGGATCTGTGAACAAGGAGGGCACTGCCGTTTTCATACGTAAAAGGAGCGAAAGAAGTTGGGAAAGTGATGCTAAGTGCATGTCGGCCGTAGCTGGAGTGAGACGCTTAGAACGCTGCAATCTCGGAGAATTACATAGACACAGAGGGAGCAGATTTCTGTTTACACCTGCAGCGTAGCACACACACCAACCTATTACCTGAGGCCGTGTGAGCTACCCCTGACATCTCACACACAAACTCATAATGACACACATACTGTACTGTGGTATGTACACACACACGCGCACACGCACGCACACGCACGCACACGCACGCACACACACACGCACACACGGATGCATACAGACCTCATAAGCATGTTCCTGCTGGGTTGAACATGAGCAATGTTATTTGGGTTAGGAGGGAAATCAGTCCTCATTGGCAGAAATTCTGATGAGTTTCTGTTGTCCTATTGACACTGACTCTGAGAGGAAATACTGAATACTGGCACCAGAGTTGGTGTACTTGAATGTCACACTAGAATTTGTTATAGCCTAGGTGCTGTTCTCAGTTGCTCTTCTGATTTCTTATGACAGTACCTTTAAAAAACAAAATCACTTTGATATCGTCATATCAAACGTAAAGGAATCTGGGCCATGTCATTTTCCCTATGGCACCAAAACGTAAATCGCTGCTGCATTTAATAACCACAGTCGGCCATTTGTGAAATAATTGAAAAATGCAATGAGTGTTTGCTCCAGTGGGGTCAGCGTGAAAAAGGAACTACAATAGTGTTTGCTCCAGTGGGGTCAGCGTGAAAAAGGAACTACAATGAGTGTTTGCTCCAGTGGGGTCAGCGTGAAAAAGGAACTACAATATGCTTGCAACCAAATAGCTATTTTTACATTTACTCAAAATCCTGACAGCATCCATGCATGTGCTCTATTCAACGTGAACAGAGGCGGAAATCAAAACACAGTGTACACAGCTTACTCTGTGAAGGCAAACTGTGAAATCAAAACACAGTGTACACAGCTTACTCTGTGAAGGCATAATGTGAAATCAAAACACTGAGTACACAGCTTACTCTGTGAAGGCATAATGTGAAATCAAAACACTGAGTACACAGCTTACTCTGTGAAGGCATAATGTGAAATCAAAACACTGAGTACACAGCTTACTCTGTGAAGGCATAATGTGAAATCAAAACACTGAGTACACAGCTTACTCTGTGAAGGCATAAAGTGAAATCAAAACACTGAGTACACAGCTTACTCTGTGAAGGCATACTGTGAAATCAAAGCTCAGAGTACACAACTGAGTCTGTGAAGGCATAATGTGAAATCAAAACTCAGAGTACACAGCTTACTCTGTCAAGGCATACTGTGGCCCTGCAAAGCAGTGTGGGATACGTAGAGAAAAACAGGGTGCCACTGTCCAACCAAGACCATTTTAAGTAGCATATCCCATGAAGACCAACACAGTCAATAGAACTGGACCCTTCTAGCTGGATTTGTCAATAATGACTTCAACCAATAATAAGAAGCAAGTAAACTGCTGAGTAACAATTCACAAAAAATATCTGCTAGATGTTGTTTGACGTGGACACATTTCTTTTCATTTACTGCTAAATAAACTCCAGCATTTGGAGTAATGTGCAATGAGTCGTCTTATGAATGAAATATGTAGTAGAGCACTTTATCTCATATGAATCTTGACAGGAAATGTTTAAAAGTGATCTATGCTGAGGAAAAATGACATGTTTTGTTAGTGAGAAAGTGTGATCACTCTGCAAATTGAAACGGTGATACATTACTTTTATATGAGAACAGCATGAAGGACAACATCACAATTTGTCAAAAGTGGCATTTTGCTTAAATGGATATAAAACTGATAAGTGTTTTTAGATCTGACTGTATAGGGTATTTGTATCGTAGATTGAGTGACCCTTACCACAGAACCAATTCACTCTAGAAAGCTCAAAACATTAACACAGGAAAAAAGTCTAAGAAAATGTTTTGACCGAGTAAAAAAAATGAGAACTGAGAAATATGGTGATATGGATCAGTATCCTGCAGACCCGGGGTAACATCTACAGATAAGCCCGCAAGGACCCAGCGCTCCTGTCAAAATACCAGAGGATTAATTACAGGAGCAGGAGGCAAGAAAAGCAAAGCTGAAACAGAGTAGCCTGTGAAACATGGACACTGGAAGAAATGGAAATGCCTTATAGTCTGGAGCAAACTATAAGGATATGTGGTCACCTAGTCAAAGAAAGACTGGCGGTAATGCCTTAGAGTCTGGAGCAAACTATAAGGATATGTGGTCACCTAGTCAAAGAAAGACTGGCGGTTAGTCCGAACTAACATAACAGGCATCTATAGAAAACTGCAGAAAATTCAACTAATGTAGGTCAAAAATGCTGTGTCCCGGAAAACCGGATGCTTACAGTTTTCCCGATGTTACTAAATGTATGTATTGACTAGCACCGGGCCTTACAGTAGTCAAAACGCCTACAGAGACGTTTTCAATCCACATATTCGTTACAAACATGTACAATGTTCATGTCCACATGCTTCACCCGGCCTATGATATATTGTAAAAAATACATTAAATTACATCTTCAGGTTCAGGCAATAATTCCTCACGAAGAATTCAAACCTACACGGCCGGATAGGAGCACTTTCTCCAGCCACTGGGAGTTGTGAGATCCTAACGACGAGGCAGGGTCGGCCTTTCGGAATTCCAGCCCACCAACCACAGACGATGCTAAGCCAATTTCCACGGTCCTTTGACGGACCCCTGGGCACTGTCGGAATGTCTCCACCAGGAATTACTTTTCCCTATTTAAAAGGATGTGATAAGTGACTCAGTCGGCTTCACAGTTGGCAGATCATTTCATGCCAGCAAAATGATTGTAAATGGAGTCGTCAAATGCCTATATAGATGTGTGTTGCTGTTGTGCCTTCACCCTCATTCATGCTGCATATCAACACAATATCCTCTCCATACAGTTACTAAGTGTAGCTGGGGGGGGGGGCGGAGGCAAATCTCAAACTGTCAGATGACTGTCACTGCTATAGATTTCTGTTACGCTCAGAGATCCCAAGCTATTTCTCCCTGTGTTGTGCAAATCAAGGCAGGGGGGGGTTCCAGGGTGATACAATATCCTCACAATTGGGCACTGCTTGGATCTTGAGGCTGATTAAAGCGAAATGCCCTTTGCACCAACTGAATTTTGTAACACTGCCACAATACTCCAATACGGGATTGAAAAATAGCATGCCTATATGATGACATGATTAAATGTCCATAACATTAACCTAATGGTTGACTACCATTCAAGCATTCTGTCATTTATGACACTTCAAGTTATTTCTCATAACTACTGTAGACCATATGAGCAGCTCCTGGAACGTTTTTTCGAATTCGTTTTTTGCAGGCTGTTAGCGGACTCTCTGATCTCATTTAATTTAACAATACTGTTCATTGTTTGAGCTTGAAATAAGTTATTTTCTCTAACCATGTTGGCCAGGCTGAAATTACTCTAAAATTAAAGTGACACTGCAAATCTCCAGGCTATCCACCCACAGTACCTATGGTTACTTTCTCGGTTATCTCCTCCATATTCTTAATAACTTGTTTGCTTACTTAGTTATCTACTTGGCTTCAGTCTGCCTGTTCAATCAACTGGTCTTTCACAAATAACCAATCAAGCCTCTTTCTCCATGCTTTCTCAAAAATTAAGTCCTGCAATCCATTTAGATACAACCCCTTCACTGTTTTTATCCGAAAAATATCCATGAGCTCTTTACACTTTTCAACTGAGTGAACCCATCTCTTCTGAAACAAGGGCTCTGTCCTTCTCATCTGACTGCACACCTAGTTTCATACCAGTTAGAATAAGTTGAGTCTGGCTGTGAGTGTGGCTGTTCAAATGTTCTGAGACTGTGAGTGTGGCTGTTCATGTGCTCTGAGACTGTTAGTATGGCTGTTCATCTGCTCTGAGACTGTGAGTATGGCTGTTCTAATGCTCTGAGACTGTTAGTATGGCTATTCATATGTTCTTAGACTGTGAGTGTGGCTGTTCTTATGCTCTGAGACTGTGAGTCTGGCTGTTCATCTGCTCTGAGTTTGTGAGTCTGGCTGTTCATATGCTCTGAGACTGTGAGTCTGGCTGTTCATATGCTCTGAGACTGTGAGTCTGGCTGTTCATCTGCTCTGAGACTGTGAGTGTGGCTGTTCATCTGCTCTGAGACTGTGAGTCTGGCTGTTCATCTGCTCTGAGACTGTGAGTCTGGCTGTTCATATGTTCTGAGACTGTGTTTTTCTAGCCTCTCCTCTCTGAGCAGAGATTGAGTGGCCTATTTGTTGAGTTACTCATGTGATACGTCATCTATCTCTGGATTGGTTGTGTCCTAACTGGGTGAGAGTTTGAATGTAAATACGTATTGAGCAGAATGTAGCCTGAAAACCCTGTGGCTTCAGCTGGAGGTTCGGGTGTGTTTGCAAAGCCTACACGTCTGACTCTATATTGGAATCATTTTCACAAACAACCTCCCTGTTCCAAAAACTCAATTCAAGTTCATCACTGTATGTACAAACAGAGGCGTGGCCTAAAGATCACAACGCAATAACAGGCACTAGTAAACATCTTGATTGGTTGGCAGCTATCTCGCCACATAACAAACAGTTGTTGGAACGGAGATCCCATAGGCTCCTACTAAGACGTCATTGGTTGCAGAATGCGAGCGGGTTTAAGACATGTTAACAATATTTTTCTGACAAGTCTGAAATCTTTGGTCAGATATAATGTAGCTTAGTTGTAGTAGTTGCTACGGCCAGAGAGTAGAAGACGTGCCATGACACATCTGCAAATAGCACAACAGGACCACACAAGTGCCAAAGCAAGCAGAGATTGGGGAAATATGAGCAAACTTTAGGATGGCAGATTATGCAGACAATTTTCATAATAAAAGTTTGTCCGTGGCGTTAAGATTTTTATTGTTGTGTAGTGTATGTCTGGCTTCAGCCTTTCCCGTGAATCACACAATCAAAGATACCAACTGGCCTGATGTGGGGAACGTTTTTTTCATGGTTTGTGGTTTCCATTACCTAACTATCACCTTGCTTCAGGGTAGCAGCTCCCAAACACGTCTCACCAAGTCGTTCACTCTCGATCACGCTGCTTCCTCAACCAGCTAATGACCACATATCTCCTACAGGCCTCTGACCTTGCCTTAGTTGCTACAGTGCGAAGCGTCAGGCCGTCCCTCATCGGACCGCGCTGAGCCAATTTGTCCGCCTTTTGCAGGACTGGTCGATCTGCAGAGACTTAGCTATGAATCTCGGTTGTAATGGAATGACCAGCACTTCATGCAGTTCCGTGAAACACCACCGGGGAATCCCTGGTACGCTTTAAAGTTTACTAACTAAGAGTATCGCCGGCCAAGATTGATATAAACTGGAAAAATGGTAGAGCAGAAACAGAATATTGGAGCTGAACACACGTGCACTTACACACACACATAGACATACAGACACAGACACACATACACACACACACAGACACACTCACAGACACACACAGACACACTCACAGACAGACACACACACACACAGACACACACACACACACACACACACACAGACACACACACACACACAGACACACACACACACACACACACACACACACACACACACACACACACACACACACACACACACACACACACACACACACACACACACACACACACACACACACACACACACAGACTTGCACACTGTAAAACTGTGCTTTTAGATATCACTAGGCTCGGGAGATCTCGCTGGAGCAGATGCACAGCTGCATGGAGGTGATAGCATTGAAAATAATGTCCCCCAACATTCCAATAAATTGATAATTTCCCCTGAGGTATCGACAGATGCATATGTTCAATTATGTGGCTAACCACAATGCTCAGTAAAAACGCCGGACTCATATTTCAATATTTGTAATGGGGAAATTATTGGAATTGATGAGAAATATCCTAATTGTTATATCTTTTTGTGGACTTCGTAAGTATTTTAATGATATCATTAACCAGGTCTTTTAAAAGTATTCAAACTAAGACACTCAGTCTATGTTTGTGTCAATGAATGCTGTGAAATACCATGAATAGAGCTGCTGAAATGACACTATGTTCTAAGTGTTGGATAGGAATGTTTGTTCTATTTAAAATGCAGGATTTCTATCTGAGATTTTCATTTTGGCCTGGCACATGAGTGTATAAGTCAAGAAGACGTCCAACATACGTAGGAAAATGTATATTCAGCACATTACGGTTCCATATCAGGCACATGTTCATATGGTTAGAAATATGAGTCCAGCCGTCTCATACTATGTCAGACAAAACTGCCATTACTTGGGTGACATATGTGTCTTAACTGTCAATTTACGTCTGGTCGGGGTGCACTAGGCATGGGAAATGTACTGTAGCACTGTTTCTGCCTTGTTTGTGTATTTCTGTCTTCCATTTAAATATGTTCTATGTATATTGGGGTGATGTTTGCCTCGGATTTATTTCTGCCCGGCAAGAACCATCGGCAGGAATGTTTTGGTATGACAGTATTTATAACACACGGGCTCCCTCTTGTGGCCGTCAAACCAAATGCAATAGCTTGTTTTCCGACCAAACAGTTGATTTTCTCGATTATCTTACTTGGGATTTGTAAAGGAAGCACCATACCGCGGTCTTCCT
Source organism: Dallia pectoralis (assembly GCA_029465975.1). Lineage (NCBI taxonomy): Eukaryota > Metazoa > Chordata > Actinopteri > Esociformes > Umbridae > Dallia > Dallia pectoralis. Next base: position 21,115,638 of record CM055731.1, on the reverse strand, counting down.
CTACAGACCCATTCCGCACTCCAGCTCCTGCTGAACAGTTTTGGAGACACGTGAGCGACCAGCTGTTCTGCAGAAGAAAGACAAAAAAGAGAAATACATGGTAAGAAGTGACATTTAATGTGTTTTCGGCACCTAACAATGGAACAGACAAACAATCAAAACCACATAATTTAGGGTCCTGGTTACGTTTTTCTTGTCTGAACTAGTGACGTTTAGCCCAGTATCTACACCTTGTATTATCTCTCATCTGTGCACTCGGGTTTCATTGAATTGGGATGGTGTTGCAGATCTCTCTGGCCTCCCATTTAAGCCTGCTAGTTAGTGTTCCCAGTTCACATTTAATATACAGCCATCATTCACATACAGTACATTCACAGTTTACAGTTCCAGGAATATTTGCTGTCATTTTAGAGTTACAAAATCATTTTAGACTATTACAGACTAATTTTATACCACTACAGACTCACTTTAGACCACTACAGACTCACTTTAGACCACTACAGACTCACTTTAGACCACTACAGACTAATTTCAGACCACTACAGACTCATCTCAAACCACTACAGAATAATAACAGAATCATTTCATATCCGGACCCAGTCTGTCAGACCTGGACACATTTGCATATACAGCTTGAACATGTTCTGTTATCATTGTGCATTCCTCGTAGATGGTCCCAGGGACCGTGGCCCATTAACGGATATCGGGGTGCCCTGTAGCCTGGGGCCCCTAATAGTCTGAGAACCCTAATAGTCTGAGAACCCTAATGGTCAGAGGCCCATAATGGTAAAAGAGGCCCCTGGGCCAAGGTCCCATTTACCCATGCCATAATCCGACCCTGAATATAGAAGATATACATGGATAACTCTATAGCATCAGCTGTAAAAATACTATTATTTTCCCTCGACTAGTTTTTGTGACTTTCATCAAAATCTTTTGCGCCAATCAAACATGACATTCCTGCAAGCTCAATGCCAGGGGTCTACAAATAGATTAACAGTCAGAACAGAGGCTTGATGCAGGAAAATCATTTTAATTTACCATAAATACGACCATAAAAAAACATTTACATTGACAAACAATCCCATTATGTTTTATTTATAGGAATACTTACTGCAACCCCTAACGCTGACTGAAATACAAAAACCTGAAAATGATTCAGATTTTTTAATTTGTGTGGTTTTCAGTTCACCGGCTGCCAACTCCTGCTGTACGCAATGGAATACATGAATGCCTTATTCTGGCAGATTTATAAAAGTCGGATGTCAGGCACGATTCAGAATAATTGTAAGTGTCCACCAGAAACAGTCAGAGCTATATATAAATGTGACGACTTCACACTGTTTCACATATTAGACAACTGAGCCAATGGCGTTTTTGTATGCATTTATTCTGTATTGTGCCTTTCATGATTTTTACCTTGGAAATGTAATAGGTATTCTTAGATCATTCAAAGATAACATATTTGTATAAGATATTAGAGAAAGACCCTATTGGACATTCAGTGCAGGAGCTGTTATATTGTTTCTTTGTGGAAAAAGCATTTATCATATTAGGAAGTGCTATTTTGTGCCACCATCAGTCTACGCTTGTGGAAAGTGGAACGCCAGCCAAATGTAAATGTTTGAATTGTGTGTGTGTGTGTGTGTGTGTGTGTGTGTGTGTGTGTGTGTGTGTGTGTGTGTGTGTGTGTGTGTGTGTGTGTGTGTGTGTGTGTGTGTGTGTGTGTGTGTGTGTGTGTGTGTGTGTGTGGGTGTGGGTGTGTGTGTATTTGATTGTGTCTATGAAGCAGAGAGAGTAAGACAACAGATGGTATTAATTTCCTTTGAAATTAGTGATTGTGAGATGACACTTATTGCACTTCTTGTTTAACTAGGTTTCACAATACAGATTCTTTGTAATATCCCAATATGTGCAAAAGGAAAGCGATAATTTTCCTTGGAATTTTCAAGCATGTACTGCGTATCAATACAACATGATTGACAACTTTTTCAAAGGTGGGTGTGAAATCATTTAATCGTTTAAAATGTTTAATCCTACCCCAAAAGCAAGTAATGATTTACATTTAAAGATATCGAAATCAGTGATATTGGATGACCATGGATGACCATGGATGACTGTGGATGACCATGGATGACCGCTGATTACTGTGGATGACCGCTGATTACTGTGGATGACCATGGATGATCGTGGATGATTGCTGATTACTGTGGATGACCATGAATGACTGTGGATGACCATGGATGACCGCTGACTACTGTGGATGACCGCTGATTACTGTGGATGACCATGGATGATCGTGGATGATTGCTGATTACTGTGGATGATCATGGATGACTGTGGATGACCATGGATGACCGCTGATTACTGTGGATGACCATAGATTACTGAGAATGACCATGGATGATCGTGGATGATTGCTGATTACTGTGGATGACCATGAATGACTGTGGATTACCATGGATGACCGCTGATTACTGTGGATGACCATGGATGATTGCTGATTACTGTGGATGACCATGAATGACTGTGGATGACCATGGATGACCGCTGATTACTGTGGATGACCATGGATTACTGTGGATGACCATGGATGACCATGAATGACTGTGGATGACTGTGGATGACCGTAGATGACCATGGTGAAAGACTGTGGATGACCGCGGGTGTTTTCGCACATTCACAGTTTCTTTGCTGGTCGCCTTTTCGCCCAGTCTCCAACCAGACATGACCATGGTCCCTTGGGCTGGGCCGTAAGTGTGTGTGTGTGTGTGTGTGTCAGCAGAAGCCAGTACACTCCCATTCAGACAGGGACCGGGTGGGTGGGGCTGAGATGGTGATGACGTGCGGCCTAACAGCTGGCATGAGGTCATAGGGGACCTGCTCCCCAGGCTTTGTGTCCCTCTGGCCCTCAGTGACATGGCACTCATCCTGCTGTCCCCCTAACACACCCCTCTCCCTCTCTGGACCTCCTGAACCTAGTAACCCCCCGTCCGAACATCTCGGGGGCCTAGGGCAGCCGGGGCCCGTCCATCACCTCTTAATCAGAGTGCGCCAAAAACAGACAGCAGACACGCATGGACGTGGGGACTGGCGAGGAAACAGTGACGTGGTCCTGGTCACCGGCCGCCGCCACAGTTACCGGAGACGCCGGTCCGCCACAGACCTCTGAATGTGTCGCTAGAGGATTTATATTAAACAGGGGATGAAGATTTAGCGTGGGGATTGTCCAGAGACACGCTTATGTGTCTCTGTGTCTCTACTAGCATCGTATATTATATTACTGGGTTTAGGAAGCAGCAGCATGGGGGTTCCTGGAGGACCGGAGAGCGATCCCGTTTGGGATTCCCATTCCCATTGTGTCCTGGAAGGAATCCACTTTATCTCTGTTACCCAACAGCTCTGAGTGAACAGCAGGTGGTGTGTGTGCGTGTGTGTGTGTGTGTGTGTGTGTGTGTGTGTGTGTGTGTGTGTGTGTGTCGTAGAGGACCCAGACAGTACAAAGGACTGGCCTTAGGCCGGGGGTCACCTGAGGGCAACGTGCACACACACGTGCACGCGCATACACACACTTGCACACATGCACGCACATACACACACTTACACACACAGCACCTCAGTCTTCACGCCCAACACAACACAGGCAAGTCTGTATGTGTATTACTGTGTGTGTGTGTATGTATTACTGTGTGTGTGTATTACTGTGTGTGTGTGTGTTTGTGTATTATTGTGTGTGTATTATTGTGTGTGTGTGTGTGTGTGCATATTATTGTGTGTGTGTGTTTACTACACGTATTAGTGAGTTGTACAAGGGCAACATCCGCTCTGGCCTCTTCCCTGTTAAGAGGTCTTAGGCCTGTCCTATGCAGGCCCGGCCGGTAGCCTGGAGCTAGAGTAATCCCCTGTGCCTAAAATGTGTTGAGACACTGGGGTTAAAGAGGAGGAGTGGCCTGGACATAGGGACTCCTTCTGTTCTGTCTTCTGGTCAATAGGATTAGGATCTCTATCCTCTTTCCTCCATCCCCCCTCTGTCCCCACATTCCTTTTATTCACATTGACCACCCGCTCTACCTCCAGTCTCTCTCCTCCAGTCTCTCTCCTCCACTCTCTCTCGAGTCTCTCTCCCTGTCACTCACCCGCCACAATGCTCTCTCACACAGCAGCACACAGTACAGAACAACGTATTTGGGACACCCACTGATCTCTTACACAATATAAATGACCCAAGTGAGTGTGGCGGGTGGCAGCATTTACATTATGTTCTGGCGGAGACAGGTATGTTTAGGAGGAGAGTGGCGAGCTGGAGTAGCAGGAGCCGCAGGAGTAGCAGGAGCCGCAGGAGTAGCAGGAGTAGCAGGAGTAGCAGGAGTAGCGGGAGCCGCAGGAGCCGCAGGAGCCGCAGGAGCAGCAGGAGTAGCAGGAGTAGCAGGAGTAGCAGGAGCAGCAGGAGCAGCAGGAGTAGCTGGAGTAGCTGGAGTAGCTGGAGTAGCTGGAGTAGCTGGAGTAGCAGGAGTAGCAGGAGCCGCAGGAGCCGCAGGAGCCGCAGGAGTAGCAGGAGTAGCAGGAGTAGCAGGAGTAGCTGGAGTAGCTGGAGTAGCAGGAGTAGCAGGAGCCGCAGGAGCCGCTGGAGTAGCTGGAGTAGCAGGAGTAGCAGGAGTAGCAGGAGTAGCAGGAGCCGCAGGAGCAGCAGGAGTAGCAGGAGTAGCAGGAGTAGCAGGAGTAGCAGGAGTAGCAGGAGCCGCAGGAGCCGCAGGAGTAGCAGGAGCCGCAGGAGTAGCAGGAGTAGCAGGAGTAGCAGGAGCCGCAGGAGTAGCTGGAGTAGCAGGAGTAGCAGGAGTAGCAGGACCAGCAGGAGTAGCAGGAGTAGCAGCAGGAGTAGCAGGAGTAGCAGGACCAGCAGGAGTAGCAGGACCAGCAGGAGTAGCAGGAGCAGCAGGAGTAGCAGGAGTAGCAGGAGTAGCTGGAGGGACGTGGTGTGTTTGAGCAAACCGGGTAGAGCAGGGCTTCAGGGTGCAGTGCCTCGGCAGCAGGCAGGAAGAGAGGAGGAGGAGGACACCTGTTTATATTGGCCTCAGCGGCAGATGGTTGTTGGTTCACAGCCCCGGGGGAATTGCAGTCAGCTGAGTCTCCGTTAGGTAGTGACCCAGCTCACCAGGCCAGAACACAGGCCAAGTGGTTCCGACGAACCAGCCCACCCATTACATAAGCATACACATTAGCATACACTGTACATAGCTACATACACCGATATAAATGACCACACACTTGTGTAAAGCTCTATACTATACTGGGTCAAATCCATTCCCTTAAACCCACAGCAGCGCTTTACACATTGCTGGACCCTGTCCGCTCCTGACTGCCGGATCACCTCATCATCCAGAACCCCGTTATCACCTACGGACATCACGGTCCACAAACGGACCACAGTGTTTTATGTTTCTGGTTCGGTATTCCAGGACTTTACATTGTAATGTTGACCTATTGAGATCCTCAGACACTAAATGTTCATGGTGAATATATGCCAGGCCAGTACCGCAGTACCGTCATCTTCAGTTCCTGTTTATTTGGGGATTTTTTTCTTTTCAGTCTTGTCTTCAGCAAATGAATGGCAAACTCTGCCAAATTCAGGTCAGATGATTGATATGGAGAACGTACCCCTTATTGACTCAATGGTCGTGTGTTTGAGGTCATTGTCCAGCTGTATGAAGACGTGCTTTTGTTTGAAAGCTAAAAGGGCAGCAATCCAAATTGGAATCTCTGACATCTCAATCATCTTTTTTTCCGGTTCTAAATCTGTTATTACGTTGACAGATCTTTTTTTTCGACAAATGGTTTTATAATCTAACTGTTCTTACGTTGACACATCATTTTTTCCAACCTGTTTGACCTGTCACATTTTGGCGCATATTTACTACTGCTTCTAAATGAACCCATTTGAAACTTGTTGGCACGCACACTTTGCAGGTTTCAACATTTTTTATCACATTGTGCTCAAATGAGTTTTGCAAGCAGCAGGGTTTCAGGAATGAACATGAATTTGTGTTGTATTAAGAGGTTGGAAAACGTTTTATTAGCCGTTTGTGCCAAATGCCGATGTAAAACGGGCTTTCCAAAATACATCTGATTGATATTTTGTAATGTCGTAATTGGTTTTAGATTTATGGCTTCTGTGGTCGTTACAGCATATGCAAATAAGTGTTGCGAAATATATCTGGCATTTGATTGTGAATATAATAATGATGGTACTTGGCACCCTGTCCATAGTATTAGATAATACACAGGCCCGTAGTCACTCCATGTAGTCACTCCATTTGCACCCTGTCCATAGTATTAGATAATACACAGGCCCGTAGTCACTCCATTTGCACCCTGTCCATAGTATTAGATAATACACAGGCCCGTAGTCACTCCATTTGCACCCTGTCCATAGTATTAGATAATACACAGGCCCGTAGTCACTCCATTTGCACCCTGTCCATAGTATTAGATAATACACAGGCCCGTAGTCACTCCATTTGCACCCTGTCCATAGTATTAGATAATACACAGGCCCGTAGTCACTCCATAGTCACTCCAATTGAAGGTGCCGTCACCCTTTTTTGTCCGAGTGATTCCAATCTCACTTGTTTAACTGCCCCCCTCACACCGACAGTGTCAGTGATCACGTCAAAGTCCAAAAGTAATCCTTGTTCCGCAGTCCGATTCCTTTGAAAAGAGCAGACCATTTTGTTGAAGTGTGTCCAAACAATGAGGATTTTTATCCCGGCCCTTTCGCCCCCGTCTCTTTGTTTCTCTCTCTCCTCTCCGAATTCTCTCTTCCCTCCGGAAATCTCATTACACTTAGCTTTTCGGCGCCTCCTGCTGCAACAGCTTCCTCACTTTCTTCCTATATTCTCCTACAACCCCCCCCTCCATCTCCCACCCCCACCCGTCGCCTCCTCCTCATCAACCCATATTTTCAGAATCCCTTTAGGAACACGCACTACTTTTATCATAATTCAGGTCATTGTCTGCTTGCCCCAAAAGCCAGCCCCCCCGCCACTGTCGGTCCCCTCCACGCCTGAGGGACAAAGGGCCCAGGGAGGCCGTGGTCCCCAGTGAGCCAGGTGTTCCTCTGGGCCAGGCTGAGGCTCTGTAATGGCTGCAGCTGCCCGTCGGCTGGGACCCTTTTGTACGACATCTATTGTCAGTGCACGCCCCTCGCCCATTCACGGCTCACACCATTCATGGCTATCTTAGTGCCCTTTGGTGTGTGTGTGTGTGTTAACGTCAGGGGAGAGAGTTAAGTGTGTGCGCGCATGTATGCGTGTCTGTGTTAAGGCACTGGGGGTTGAGGGAGATAGTTAAGTGTGCGTGCGTGCGTGTGTGCGTGCGTGCGTGCACGTGTGGAATGAACGCGTGTCGGAGTAGTCGTGGTGGTCATTGCTGTCCTCTTATTGGTCAGTAGGCAGACTGGGTGTCATTGGGGGAATGGTTGACACGGCAGCTCCATCTGTTCACATTCACATTGTTCAGCTGCCTCAGGAGCAGTGAGCAGCACAGTCGAACCCAACAGCCGCTGAGTTCACCTCAGACCCACCCATCGTTTTAACTGCCTTTGGATTTTTGGTTGTCACTTTATGAATTCTCTGCTGGATACAGAGAAACTGGATTTTTATCAGGCCAATGTTGACAAGTTTCTACTTGGAGGAAACTTAAAGAGGAAATAGAAAACCCTGGTATGCTTGAATGACTAGTGTTCTTTCAGGAGTGAGTATTTATGTTTGTATCATTACTTTTGTTCATTTAGTATTAGCATGTATTTTTTTCATGAAAGAATTATGTATGTCTAATGTCTTTTGTGTTTAACTTAGAAACTAAATGTAAAAGCTCATTGTTCTTTATTCTTCTCAAACCGTTTTCGTTATTGATGTTTTAATGTACTCTTAGAGGTGTTTGTGATTTCTAAAGTATAAGTGAAAAAAGATAAATAACCCAAATACCTCTTGTATTGTTTATTAATTTGATATCTCTCTGATGAAATTAATTGAGAACTAGCATTTATTCAAAATACTTCATATTTAGATTATATTGACAGTATATTAACATGCACAATGAACTGATTGTACTTAACATTGCTAGATCTATTTTCAGTGCATTACAAGCAGGAAATCCCAACTTAGACATTTGTTGAAAACTGTACAGGGGTAGAATATACTATGTTTGTTTAGATGCTTTTATTTCACCTTTGGATTACAATTTATGATTGACACCTATAATTGTTGAATCTATGTATGTCAGCCACTTTAAGTCATCTTCATGTCTCTGGCATCTTCATTTTTTGTCATCTTCATGTCTCTGGCATCTTTATGTTTGAGTCATCTTCATGTCTCTAACATCTTCATGTTTGAGTCATCTATATGTTTCTAGCATCTTAATTTTTGAGTCATCTTCATGTCTCTAGCATCTTCATGTTTGAGTCATCTTCATGTCTCTAGCATCTTCATGTTTGAGTCATCTTCATGTCTCTAGCATCTTCATGTTTGAGTCATCTTCATGTCTCTAGCATCTTCATGTTTGAGTCATCTTCATGTCTCTAGCATCTTCATGTTTGAGTCATCTTCATGTCTCTAGCATCTTCATGTTTGAGTCATCTTCATGTCTCTAGCATCTTCATGTTTGGATCATCTTCATGTCTCTTGCATCTTCATGTTTGAGTCATTTTCATCTCTCTAGCATCTACATGTTTGAGTCATTTTCATGTCTCTAGCATCTACATGTTTAAGTCATCTTCATGTCTCTAGCATCTTCATGTCCAAAGACAGGGAACGACAGATGCAGACTTTTGCTGATGACAACAAAAACATAATCTGAAACTCAGCATATTTTTCTACCAGGTAACATAGTAAATCTGACATGTGATACGCGTTTTGACATATTGCGTTTTGACATATAATCAGTTTTATTCTGATTGACCTTTTTAATACATTTTCACTTCCTCAAATTGAACTTTGGCCCTGTAATTCCACAGTCTCATACAGTGGGTATATGAAAGAAAGGGAGAAACTGAGAGAAGAGTGAGCTAGTCATAATATAAATGACAGACTGACCATATAAACACGTGTGTGTGTCATGTCTGCACTATGGGGTGAAACTGAGAGAAGGGTGAGCTAGTCATAATATAAATGACAGACTGACCATATTAACACGTGTGTGTCATGTCTGCACTATGGGGTGAAACTGAGAGAAGAGTGAGCTAGTCATAATATAAATGAAAGACTGACCATATAAACACGTGTGTGTCATGTCTGCACTATGGGGTGAAACTGAGAGAAGAGTGAGCTAGTCATAATATAAATGAAAGACTGACCATATAAACACGTGTGTGTCATGTCTGCACTATGGGGTGAAACTGAGAGAAGAGTGAGCTAGTCATAATATAAATGAAAGACTGACCATATAAACACGTGTGTGTCATGTCTGCACTATGGGGTGAAAGTGAGAGAAGAGTGAGCTAGTCATAATATAAATGACAGACTGACCATATACACGTGTGTGTGTCATGTCTGCACTATGGGGTGAAAAGTGAGCTAGTCATAATATAAATGACAGACTGACCATATACACGTGTGTGTGTCATGTCTGCACTATGGGGAGAAACTGAGAGAAGAGTGAGCTAGTCATAATATAAATGAAAGACTGACCATATTCATGTCTGCACTATGGGGTGAAACTGACAGAGCTGTCATAATATAAATGACAGACTGACCATATACACGTGTGTGTGTCATGTGTGCACTATGGGGTGAAACTGAGAGAAGGGTGAGCTAGTCATAATATAAATGAAAGACTGACCATATAAACACGTGTGTGTCATGTCTGCACTATGGGGTGAAACTGAGAGAAGAGTGAGCTAGTCATAATATAAATGACAGACTGACCATATTAACATGTGTGTGTCATGTCTGCCCTATGGGGTGAAACTGAGAGAAGAGTGAGCTAGTCATAATATAAATGACAGACTGACCATATACACGTGTGTGTGTCATGTCTGCACTATGGGGTGAAACTGAGAGAAGAGTGAGCTAGTCATAATATAAATGACAGACAACCCATATACACATGTGTGTGTCATGTCTGAACTATGGGGTGAAACTGAGAGAAGGGTGAGCTAGTCATAATATAAATGAAAGACTGACCATATAAACACGTGTGTGTCATGTCTGCACTATGGGGTGAAACTGAGAGAAGAGTGAGCAAGTCATAATATAAATGACAGACTGACCATATTAACATGTGTGTGTCATGTCTGCACTATGGGGTGAAAGTGAGAGAAGAGTGAGCTAGTCATAATATAAATGACAGACTGACCATATACACGTGTGTGTGTCATGTCTGCACTATGGGGTGAAACTGAGAGAAGAGTGAGCTAGTCATAATATAAATGACAGACTGACCATATACACGTGTGTGTGTCATGTCTGCACTATGGGGTGAAACTGAGAGAAGAGTGAGCTAGTCATAATATAAATGACAGACTGACCATATACACGTGTGTGTGTCATGTCTGCACTATGGGGTGAAACTGAGAGAAGGGTGAGCTAGTCATAATATAAATGAAAGACTGACCATATAAACACGTGTGTGTCATGTCTGCACTATGGGGTGAAAGTGAGGTCTGCTCCTGAGTCACATGACAGTGGTAATATGTGACAGTCACTCTGCAGAAGGACGAGCCGTACAGGACACCAGTTGCCATGGTCCCCTGTGGTTTCGGAAGGCATCTGTTGGCCCTGCTGCTTACACAACCACCCCCCACCCCCACACACCCGAGCCACCCCCCACACCTTTGTCCCTGGCGTAGTGCAGACGTCACTGTGACGTGGCTCTGCATTTTGAGACCAGCTCAGGTCTGCTCCAGCCTCAGGGGAGATAGCAGAGCCCTTGGGAGGTGAACCCCGCTCACTCTCTCTGCCGTGGGTACAGCAGAGAGGGACTAGGAGGAGTAGGGGAGGAGGTGGCTGCATCATCTGCTCGCTCCCACCTCCATCTCTGTCTCGTTCTCCATTGTCATCTCCATGTGTAAATCGAGCATTGTCATATTTCCATATCAGTATTTTGGTATTCTCCTTCCCAGTCTGGCTCTCTGTCTCCAGCTGGAAGTCTTGCTTCACTTATTCAGCTGTCTTTGCTTGAGTCTGAGGTAAAAGAAGCAGGTGGGGCAGTTTGTTATAGGACTTCAAAGCCTCTGGGTATTATATGCTGTTTGGCTAATTGTTGTGTGGATTTAATGTCTTTCTCATAGATTTAATATTTTAGATTTGAGGTATTTTTAATTGTTGTGTGGATTACATTTTTTTACTTTTGTAGGTGGCCCCTCCCACAGAGACACAATTTTCATTCTCGAAATGAAATGCGACCAATGTAACAATTTATCAAAGTATTTATTTCATAAATATAAACACATACCTATTTATGAAAAGGCAATAACAGTTTTATTAAAACCTACAGTTTCAGTTATATCAGATTTTGTTGCAACATACCATATACCAAATAAGGTAATATATTTGGTCAATCATACAAGTTACAATTTTTCAAAAATACTATGAATTGATAACTCTGAAATCCTCTTTAAAAATACAATAAACAAATGACTTTTATAACTGTGTGAAAGGACCTCAGACGAACACTAATCTGAAATGGTATACAGTCACAAAGTAATGTCAATGCTTAGAATATTTGATTAATGTGAAAGTGTTCAATAGATTGTTTGTGTTACATTTTCAGGTGTTGGATTTGCATAAATGCTTGAGAAAGAATACTAATGTGGGATGTTTTGTGTGCGTGTGTATCTGAGTGTGTGTATGAGTGTGTGCATCTGTGTGTGTGTGTGTGTGAGTGTGTGCGTGTGTATCTGAGTGTGTGAGCGTGTGTGTGTTGTATCATGTTTAAGTACTTCTTGTGAACAGTGACTCAGGCCTACGCCAGCAGGTCTGTTCTAATTCTGCCGGGGCGTGTGTCTGTCTGTCTGTGTGTGTGTGTGTGAGTGTGTGTGTACAGCCCCAGCCTCTGTCTGTGCACACTGCCTGTCCCTGTGAAACAATGCTCTTTTGGGGGAGTCCAGATTGGGACGGCAGCTGCTTTGTTTGAGAACGGCAGGCCAGACACACTTCAGCACCACCATCTTTCACACACACAAACACACACACACACACACTCTCACTTTCTTTGTGTCTCTTTTGTTGTTGGAGGACTACATTTTCCAGCCCTCTCGTGGCATTCATGGGAAACCACAGTCGGGTAGCAGCTTGGATACTGAGTTCCTGGTCATTAAGAGCTCCTGTTTTCCCTACTTGCACATGCTTACACACACCGACACACACACACACACACACACACACACACACACAGACAGACACATACACACACACACACACACACACACAATCAGACACACACACCCAAGCATACAACAACGCATACAAGATCTTACAAAGCCTGTAGTCCAGGGACCAGTTGGCTATAACTGTCCTGCACAGTTATATATCTACATACATACTCAGACAGTACAAGATTGGTGTATCTCTAGGTGGAGGCCACAAGATGTTGCATGTTGTCCATTCTACTCAAAAGTGTGCCAATTTTCTATGTAAAAACATCAATGCTTTGTTGTTTCTTGTGTAGTTTGCATAAAGTCTGTAGAGGCCTTAGAGCAGCTCCCCAAGCCTTCAGATTACTGTGTCACTGTGTGCTCTGATGAAAATGTGACACATGGTCCTTTTAAACGGGTCACTGGGCAATTAGGATGCCGACCCATTGGAACAGGTCTCTCTTTGTTTGGGCCAATCACAGACTCCAGCTGGGCATTTCAGAAACAGTAAGGTGGGGGTGGAATAACAGTTGTGCATTGCATTACATGGCTGTAGATGCACTGTAGATTTGCCTATATTGGCTGATGTGTCCGACTGGAAAGCAAAGAACTTGAAGTGGGTGTTGTGCATTTGCAAAGACAACAAGTTGGAGAATTCTTGCTGTTTCTAGGGAATTAATGGCAGTCCTCCTCTCCTGTATGACTTAACTGACTGTTTATCCCGATAAGTCAATCATTGTTCAATATTTATACAGCATTTTCTCATTCTATATTGAGAACATGCGGGTTTCACAGTAGAAGTGAAATAATCAGCTGTTTGCGTTATTTTATTCCGGCTACGGTCCTCGATATGCATATGGTGTCATTGTACTTCTCAATGGGTCTTTAGTCAGTAAGCATGTACTGAACATTCTGGAATGTTTCATGCCTTCCTAACAGTAGATATTTTACTGTATGTGGACCAGTACTTGAGTTCACGTCTACATATGCGGATGACGATTATCAATATCTTGTTAATGACCCCCTGGTCGAAATGCTAAAATACACTTCACTCTCTTATTTTCAGAGTTGATTAACGAAATAAAAAAACAAACAGATTTTTTTTATCAGAAATTATTTTTGAATGAATATATAAAGTTTTGTAAGGCCAGAGCTGTTAGCAAATACATAATTTTTTAACATTGCTTCCCAAATGTTAAAATCTAAGCTGTTCATACTCTGGTGCTTTTGTATTTGCAGTAACATTTGTTGTCTCCTAGCGACTGTGCACTAACACTGTGTGACAACCAATCCCATTCATATGTTACAACAACTCACATAATTGTTTGTTCCAGCTATAGGTGAACTAGATTTTTTTTATTGGCCTTTTTTGCAACATTTGGTCAGAGTGCTTTTGCAATCAGAGTCACTTGGCGTTGGTTTTCTTAGATTTAAAGTAGTGATGTGATTGTGGGCTGGTTAGTATGGGAATTTGTACATAAGGTTTAATAGAAAACACGGACAAACCACAAACTCATGACACAGTGTTGTCATCGGTGACATCAATATGCTGGGGCAACACAGAGTCAACAGGATAGCTGGCTGGCTTACCATCCCAGTGTAGCTGAAAATGTTACTAATTTCATTAATTACAAAATGATTATCTCTATAGGTGTCCAGATTCCCAACTGGTCTGATCAGTGGGCAGATGTTTCACCGTCTCCCCTGTCTCTTCCACAGGCTTCTGTCCCAGGATTTGTCCGAGAGCGGCTTGTCAGCAGCAGTGAGCGTTGGATCATCCCGGGTTGTAACAGGTCAGAGGCTGGATGTATGAGACAGATTCATGGGCCTGAAGGACCATCTGGAGGATGGAACAGGTCACATCCTTAACCTGGGGCTGGATTACCTCCACGTGGACGGGACTGACCGCCAGGCCAGCCTAACTGCCACGGACGGAGCCCACACAGGAGCCTCAGAAGGGGGAGAGCCGGAGGTGGAGGCTGCCAGTAGCAGCAGCAGTTGCTGTAGTAGTAGTTACAGTAACTCCTCAGAAGAAAGTGCCACGTCGGACAGTGATGATGAGCGCGGGGTCCAGCTTGGATCTGACATCCATGCACCCGACCCACACCACCGACCCCCCACAGGGCCGAGCCCTGCACAGAGCCCCGCCTCTAGGGACCCTAAACCCCTGGCAGACCCTATTAGTGAGTATCGCTACAAGATTGAGTTTGCCCTGAAGCTGGGCTACCCCAAGGATCTGGTTCTGCTGGTGTTGAGGAAGCTGGGCCCTGACGCGCTCATTAACGACATACTGGGTGAACTGGTCAAACTGGGCGCTAAGACGGACACCGAGGACCCAGGGGGGTCTGCACCCTACCAGTCGCCCTCCTCCTCCTCCATATCTTCATCCTCGGCTTGCTCATCCTCTTCTTCCTCTCTGGATTCCTGCAGGCAGGACTTCTCCTCTCAACTTCTGTCGGATGACAAAGACAACCTGAGACCTGTAGTGGTTGATGGGAGTAATGTAGCCATGAGGTAAGCCAACACCTGCTCAGTAATGTAGCCATGAGGTAAGCCAACACCTGCTCAGTAATGTAGCCATGAGGTAAGCCAACACCTGCTCAGTAATGTAGCCATGAGGTAAGCCAACACCTGCTCAGTAATGTAGCCATGAGGTAAGCCAACACCTGCTCAACACCAGCCTCTAACCCAGTGGTGGGTAAAAGAAGCTCTCGTAGGTATTAAAACAGTTTGAGGGGAAGTACAAAATAACCTGCCAGTCTAATTGTTATTTATCTGAATCAAAATTTAAATTCATTAATTATAAGAATATAGCTACAGTATAAATGTTTGTATACATTTTAATAATTGCCCTTTTCTGGTCAAAAAACGATTTAGAATTAACAAAGTACAAAACAAATCTAGCCCTCGATTTAATTTCCAAATCCTGATGTGGCCCGTGATCTGACAGGTTTCCACTCCACTGCTCTAACCAATGGTTCTGTAACAAGACATGACAATGGTTTTGTGTGTTGTTCAACAGTCACGGGAATAAGGAAGTGTTCTCCTGTCACGGCATCCAACTAGCAGTTGATTGGTTCCTGGAGCGCGGCCACAGTGATGTCACTGTGTTTGTGCCTGCCTGGAGAAAGGAGCAGTCCCGCCCAGACGCCCTGATCACAGGTAAATCACCTCTTCATATCAGCGTCAGTCTTAAATTGATTGTCAACAACGGAGGACAATAAATAATGTAAAAGGAACTAAAAGGAAGATGCAACATAAATGTAAAATAATAAGATATAAGATATAAAATATTTTTTTATGTTTTTTTGTTTTGTTTTTAATGTTGACCTAATTTGTGTTTCAAAAGCATAGATTAATTTGAAAGACATTTGTTTTACATTAACCTATGTAATTCAAGTCTCCACTGAGTCCCATATTGACATTGAATCATATGTATCCTCCATCCTGGATTACATCAACACCAACTGGTTACATCAACTGGTTAGGAGGTCAAGATTCCAGTTGCAAAGAGCGGGGCTGATCCCAAGTTCTGGGAGTTTGCTAACCAGCCTAGAGGGGATGACCGTATTTAATGCTGAGCTGAAGTCGATGATTTGTGCAAGTTGTGGAGCATTCTAACCAACTGTGCCACAGTCTGGTACAACGGTTGCTCTGCGGCCCACCGTAAGTCCCTCCAGCTGGTGGCGAAAACCGGCCAGCGCATCATTGGTGCTCAATGTCAATTGGTGATTCAATATTGGACTCAGTGGGGGGGTTCCGCTGAAAATCTATTGGTGCCAGGTACCACAGGACAGGACAGGACTTGAAGGGTCTTGTAGAGTCTCTGGCTCGGCGGGTCAGCGCTGTTTTGGCGGCACGCGGTGGACCATAGCATGGTCATAATGTTTTTGCTCATTAGTGCCTATAGCATGTAATGCATCGCTGTTTCTCCCCTTTATAATGTGTCTGTTCCCTCTAGACCAGGACATATTGCGGCGCCTGGAGAAAGACAAAATCCTGGTGTTCACTCCCTCTCGTCGGGTTCAGGGCCGGCGAGTGGTGTGCTACGATGACCGCTTTATAGTCAAACTGGCCTATGAGTCGGACGGCATCATCGTATCTAATGACAACTACCGTGACCTGGCCAATGAGAAGCCAGAGTGGAAGAAGTTTATAGATGAGCGGCTACTAATGTACTCATTCGTCAATGACAAGTAAGATTAAACCAACGTGTTGGACAACGAGCCAAATGACAGTGTCTGGATTTGACTTTTCATGGGGATTGATACATGGTTAGCTGACTACGGATCTTTTGGTATATTGTTGTGTGTCCAGGTTCATGCCTCCTGATGACCCACTGGGTCGCCATGGTCCCAGTCTGGAGAACTTCCTGAGGAAGAGACCGGTGATCCCAGAACACAAGAAGCAGCCCTGTCCCTATGGTAAAGCCCTGCCATCCACTCTTACACGTTGCTTATCCTGCCTTGTAATTATTGTTGAGAGCTAACCCTCCTTTCTCACCAGGGAAGAAGTGCACTTATGGACACAAGTGTAAATTCTACCACCCTGAGAGAGGCAGTCAGCCGCAGCGCTCCGTAGCGGACGAACTCCGCGCCAGCGCCAGGAACTCCTCTTCTACATCCATATCTTCTTTCAGGAGTTTGGACGAAGGTTTGACAGTAAAAAGTCCCATCTTGCCCAGCGGCTCAAGGGCAGACGTGGTCCTTGTCCCCCGCCGGGGCCCACCAAAGAGGCAGTCCGACCCCGGCCTGCGCACCCACTCCTACAGCGACCTGCTGGATGAGCGGCTGGGCGGAAGGTCCAAACCGGATGCCCGTAGAGGGAGTAGCAGTAGTGGCAGTAGCTGTAGCAGCCTCCAGGCCTCTGGCGCTGGGGAAATCCCTCCCAGCCACTGCTTCTCTCCACAGGATTGGAAGGACCACAGAGCATTGGGATCATTGGGGCTTGGTCACTCTGAGGCGTACCACACCTGTGAGTCCCCTGAGCTGGACTTCAAATCCCTGATGAGGGCCTACTCCAGCCTTGGCCTGGCCGGGCCGCAGAGCCCAGAGCGCCTATTCCCGGCTGACCTGCGAATGGACTCTCTGGGTTTGGACTGCAGCAGTGTGGACAGCCTGAGCTCTGACTCCTTCTCTGCTGACCCCCTGCTGGAGGATGGCCTCAAGTGCAGCCACCACCACCACCCCCATCAATGGCAACATCACTGCACCAGCCGCTACCCACCGCACCTGAACCACCCACACCCACCACCCGGTCTGAGCATACAACACCATGGAGGATCCTATTATGGCAGCCAACAAGCACAGGGCTACAGCCTGGAAGATCCTCCACCCACACTCCATCACTTTAAAGCCCATCTCTCCTATCTTCCTCTCCATTTGCAGCATCCATCTGTAGGAAGCTACTCTGGTTGTTCCGGCAAATACACACCCCAACCTCCACCTCAGACGTCCAGTCCCCTGTCACACACACACGCCTCTCCTCTGGGGCATAACCTGGGAGGCGCCACCTGGCAAGACAACAAAAATCTCCAGGATTCTCGGTTCTTCGAGCGCTCCCCTGTCCGCTCCAGGAGGACCTTCTTGGGCCAGGAACAGGAGCAGCGGTTGGCCAGCTGGGACTCCCAGTACCAGCAGCCCTCCCAGCCCAGCTATGAGCCATTCACCCACCAGAGCTTGCCTGAGGGCCGTGAAAAACTCTGGCGTTCACCCTGGCCGAGGGAGATTCACTCGACCCGTCTTCAACTGCCATCCTCGACCAATCACACCCCGCAAACTCCTTCCCATCCCTCTACAGGCCCCCAGCATCAGGATCCACCCACTCTGGGCAGATACCAGGACTTGAGGGAGAAGATGTTCCTCAACCTGTGTAACATCTTTCCCCCAGAGCTCGTGAGGACGGTGATGGGGAGGAACCCTCACATGATGGACGCTCAGCAGCTGGCCGCGGCCATTCTGGCTGAGAAGTCCCAGGCTGGCTATTAAGTACTGACACGTCTTTATATAGTAACATAGAGGAAAAAGGTGTCCCACTCAATTCTATAGTACCTGCAAAAATAATGTTTTATGTGGATCATCAGATTATATTTTAAAGTAGCGTTATCTGAGCATCTTTGTTGTGTTGTCATTGCTCTGCTTGTTGGTTTCTCTTGTGCAGTGTTTGACCACTCTCAGCACTTAAGTTTATTCCAGGAGACTTTAAATCGGATTTGTTGCTTTAATATTGTGTAATATCTTTTAAATTATTTCCATAGTTTTTTATATTTTATGGCACTTTTCATATTTTTTTACAAATGTTATTTTTTTTATTTTGGGGGCAATCATAGATTAAAGTGGGGTCAAGCGTTTCAGGGTGTGTAAGAAACTGTCTAGATCGTTAATTCTGCGATTCAACATTTAGTGTTTGATACTACAGGAAGAACTGTAAGATACGTTACTTCATCTGTAATTTGATTGGCTAATACAGTTGGTGAATATAACAGATTTCCTTCAATTCCATTTCAGAGAAATTAAAACAAAGGAACTCCAGCAGTTACATACATTTAAACGCGCATAACGGTAACCTATGACCCAGAACCTTGTTTACTCTGACAGACAGGGTAGATCCTTGATGCTTTCTTCATGGGAGATTGCGATGTTCATTTTATTTTATAATCATTTTTTCTTTGTCCTTCAAAAACCATTCTGGCCATTGAAATCATATCACGATGGTTCTTGAGGATATGCAAACCGGTGTTTGTTGCACTGTTTACCTTAAAGTTTTTTATTTAAACGTGTTAATTTATTATTGTCATTTTTGTTATGTGCGCAAGTGTTTTAGTTAAAAGAATTTTCTGTTGCTAAGGTATTGTAACGAAGAGCTAAAATGACAGCTCTACTGCAACTGTTGTGTAGAGTTTTTCCGATTCAGGGACAGGGTATTTCTAGTTTCTGGCTAAGAATCTTTTACAAGGTGCCAGTTTCTCTCAGGGGGGAGAGGGGAGAAGAGAGAGGGGGGAAGAGAGAAGAGGAGTATAAAATGAAAAGGCTTCTGTGTTGGGAAGTGACCCCATACAGGAGAGAATATCCCTAACTGCTGTTTCAGTCTAAAACATCCAATGTCGTCCTTTGTCAATAGTGGTAACTTGACCGCAACAAACTTTAGTGGCCTACTGAATGCCTCTAGTTGTTGATGCAAATTGTATCCTATTAACTTAAACCAGATCATTGCTTTATATGAGCATATTTATACGAAAAGTATTATGTGACGCAACTCGTCACATTTGTTACTGTTCTAAAATATATTGTGGAATTATTGTATTGTGTTTAAATAAGTATTTGAGAAAGGAAAATTGCATAAAATGCATTTTCTTCCGACTACAGTACTGTGATACGTGCGGAGTGGAAAGGGGAAATATGGGTAGCTGTTCGTTATAGCGGGAAGTGAAATTGTGTTTGCTTGCAGAATGGTGACAAGTTAATCTTGGCCTTATTCAGAGAGTAAGAGTGTGACTGTGGTGCTCAGACGTATGGTTAGCCTGGGATTGTTTTTTTACTTCTACAGGGCACTGTGTGCCAATCTGGGCTGGGTATAGACAAAGAATCGCCTCAACCTGGTGCTTTATAAACACATCACATGACAAGCTGGACCATGTTCTGAAAAACAAAGAAAAAAATCTATGTCCTCGTGACATTTTGTAATTACTGGATGTTTATCATGTCCATGAGAATTGAGAGATTTGTTCTCATTGTTTGGGTGGTTTTCCGACGTGTCAATGGACACAAACTGTACTGTTCCTATGATTCAACAGCAATTAATGAGGGGACTTCAGGTTCTGTTCCACGGAAACATCCAATTTTTTGTGTTAGAATTTAAATCTGAGTTGGGTTTTTAATGTTGTCTGACTGGTTGGTCTATTACTCTATATTTCATAGTTCTGTTGTTGTTAGATTAATTGTCTTTATCCAGGGATGTACAATTTATTTTTTAAAAGAAGAAAAATATATACTTTTTCTAACGTCAAGTGTCGTTTATTTTCATATTCATCACAGATGTGCTTTAAACCTTACAATTAGTGCTACAAGAAAACTGTTAAAGATTATAAAAAATGTATTTCATTAATGACGATGAATGAAGTAGAATTCAATCACAGGGACCAAAATGATCTATGTTGTTGGTATTTGGAGCGTCTTTCTTAAAGGGTCAACAGCAGTCATTTCAAGCCAAAATGTAATGAAGAAAATGGATAACAAGAACTGCGACGTCATGGCGCAATTTTTGGGGGAGAATACCAATGAATACAATGAGCTTTAGGTACTGATACCCCAGGACATTTTACTCAATGGTACTCTGGATATGCTGATTCAAGGATCTGTGGCCAAATTGGGAAATGTTGCCTCCATGTTCTGATTATCGAGCAATAAAACCCGCTTAAAGCTTTCAGGTTCAGTCGTTGTGTTTTCATTTTCAAGTATGGGATGGTGGTGCCTTAGATTTATTCATCCATTCAGTACATTCTGTTTCCCCCATGATGACACTGTGAATACATTTTTCTAGACACTTGTGTGGGAGAAGTTTGGAGAAGCTATGGAGAAGGACTTTCGGTCGGCACCAAAATGCTTCTGGAAAACCGTTCGGCACCTCAGAAGGGGAAAACCGGGAACCATCCAAGCTGTGTACAGTAAGGATGGGACACTGTTGACCTCAACTGATGATGTGATCGGGCGCTGGAAAGAGCATTTTGAGGAGCTCCTGAATCCGACCTACACGCCCTCTAGTACAGAGGCAGAGCTGGAGGCTGATGGAGGGTCATCGTCAGTTTCCCTGGGGGAAGTCGCTGAGGTAGTCAAACAACTCCACAGTGGCAAAGCCCCAGGGACTGATGAGATTCGTCCAGAAATGCTAAAAGCTTTGGGTGGGGAAGGGCTGTCTTGGTTGACACGCCTCTTCAACATTGCATGGAAGTCTGGGACAGTGCCAGAGGAGTGGCAGACCGGGGTGGTGGTTCCCCTCTTTAAAAAGGGGGACCAGAGAGTGTGTGCCAATTACAGAGGTATCACACTCCTCAGCCTCCCTGGTAAAGTGTACTCCAAAGTGCTGGAAAGGAGGGTTCGGCCAATAGTCGAACCTCAGATTGAAGAGGAACAATGCGGTTTTCGTCCTGGCCGGGGAACCACGGACCAGCTCTTTACTCTCGCAAGGATCCTGGAGGGGGCCTGGGAGTATGCCCATCCAGTCTACATGTGTTTTGTGGATCTGGAGAAGGCGTATGACCGGGTACCCCGGGATCTTTTGTGGGAGGTGCTGCGGGAGTATGGGGTGAGGGGGTCTCTTCTCAGGGCCATCCAATCTCTGTACGCTCAAAGCATGAGCTGTGTCCGTGTCCTCGGCAGTAAGTCGGATTCGTTCCCGGTGGGGGTTGGCCTCCGCCAGGGCTGCGCTTTGTCACCAATCCTGTTTGTAATATTCATGGACAGGATATCAAGGCGGAGTCATGGGGGGGAGGGGTTCCCGTTCGGTGGGCTGATGGTCACATCACTGCTTTTTGCGGATGATGTGGTCCTGATGGCCTCATCGGTCGGTGACCTTCAGCACTCACTGGATCGGTTCGCAGCCGAGTGTGAAGCGGCTGGGATGAGGGTTAGCACCTCTAAATCTGAGGCCACGACTCTCAGCAGGAAACCGGTGGAGTGCCTACTCCGGGTAGGGAATGAGTCCTTACTCCAAGTGAAGGAGTTCAAGTACCTCGGGGTCCTGTTCGCGAGTGAGGGAACAATGGAGCGGGAGTTTGGTCGGAGGATCGGAGCAGCGGGGGCGGTGTTGCATTCGCTTCACCGCACCGTTGTGACGAAAAGAGAGCTGAGCCGAAAGGCAAAGCTCTCGATCTACCGGTCAATCTTTGTTCCTACCCTCACCTATGGTCATGAAAGCTGGGTCATGACCGAAAGAACGAGATCGCGGGTACAAGCGGCCGAAATGGGTTTTCTCAGAAAGGTGGCTGGCCTCTCCCTTAGGGATAGGGTGAGAAGCTCAGTCATCCGAGAGGAACTCGGAGTAGAGCCGCTGCTCCTTTGCATAGAAAGGAGCCAGTTGAGGTGGTTCGGGCATCTTGTAAGAATGCCACCTGGGCGCCTCCCTAGAGAGGTGTTCCAGGCACGTCCAGCTGGGAGGAGACCTCGGGGAAGACCCAGGACTAGGTGGAGAGATTATATCTCCACACTGGCCTGGGAACGCCTCGGGATTCCCCAGTCAGAGCTGGCTAATGTTGCCCGGGAAAGGGAAGTTTGGGGTCCCCTGCTAGAGCTGCTACCCCCGCGACCCGACCCCGGATAAGCGGTTGAAGATGAGATGAGAGATGAGACTTGTGCCAATTTACGGAAAAACAAATATCACACGGACTTAAATATTAAGTAAAAGATACAGGGTACAGCCACAACTTATTGCAGCTGTTCAGGGCATATGGGTGGGGTTCTTAACATAAATACATGTGACAGGAGCAGGGAGTGATAAAAACACTATTGGCTCTGGGGTGATCAATTTTGGTTCAGTACTCAAGACAGGTCTGTAGAGGCTGGCTGCCTGTGGAAGATTCCAGACCCGTCGGGCTTCTTTTATGGATGCATCAGACTGGGTGTCTGCATCTAGACTGTTTATATCACACATTATCAAAGCGCTTCTGGCCAGGATCAACACTGGGAGTTTCCTTTAGCATGCCAGTTTGCACACCTTCGTTTGGTAATTTTCACACATTCATCTTCGTGTTTCCTCTTAGGGGGCACATCAGTTCCCTGCAATCTACACATCCAGGCTTTATTTAAGCCACTCAAGTACATTCACAGTCTGGTTCCGAAGTCACTCCAGTGTTGATTTAGGTGTGTGCTTCGGGTCGTTACAATGCGAAAAGGTGAACATTTGACCTGGTCCGAGGTCCGGTGAGTCTGGATCAGGTTCTCTCTGTATTTTGCATCTTGCATTATCTTTCCCTCAATCCTGACAAGATTCCCTGTATCCTCCATATAGGTTGATGCTTCCACTATCAGGCTTTACCTTAGAAAACTATATTAGTGATAACTGGTGCCATGTTACACCAGACAGAGGACAGCATTCAGGCCTACGAGTTTAACTCTGGTTATCAGACAAGAAAACAAAGTAGGTGGCAGTAAAAAGCCATAATCTTGAATAAGAATTCCAACTATAAGGTTATGAAAGAACTGAGACAAGGCTTGTTTAAATTAAAAACATTTACAATTTTGACGACAAACCAAAAAAGTTACATGTGATATTTTAAGCTATACATACATGCTAGCAAGCAACGTCAAAAAGTTACAAATGGCATTTTGTCTCAGTGAAAGATACCAAGCAAATCCTGTCAGGATCTTTTATTCTTACGCCTGACATGTGAGCAGTAAATGATTCTGGGTCTTGACAGGATGAGTTCCTTGCGTTCCATATTGGGTGATTTCCGGACGTGGTTGGGCGGAGCTGCAAGCATAGCATGGAGCGGTTTGATTGGCCGACCGCTAGTGGGCAGGGCTTTGGCAAGGCATGTTGGGCAGTCATTGGATCCACACAGCCTTTTTGCAAACAGGGATTTGGGAAAACGGAAGGGTATCAAGAGGATTCTGCTGTACACGACAGTGGAGGGTTCACATGGACTCAAACTCGTCGATCCGCTGCTTGGTGTTGCCCTGGCGGATCTGACGCAGAGTCTTATATTTGTCCCTCCCGGCCTTCACGTTCTCCGCGTGTAACATGTCGTTCTGGGTCTTCTTGGTGTCGTCTCTGGCCTCAGCCAACTCTGAACTCAGAGCCTGACGGGGGGGGTTAGGATTAGGCAGAAAACACCAAATATCACAAAGTATCATCAGACGGGTGTTACAGTGACCACAACCAGACCCTATAGACCAGGGGTGGGTAAACTATGGCCCGCAGGTCGGATCTGGCCCTTGAGGCAATTCCACCAGGCCCACGGAAGGTATTAAAACAGTTTTGAGAGGAATTACAAAATAACTTGGCAGTCCAATTGTAATGTATATGAATTAAAGTTATTTAGATATATAACACACCTCCAGAATATATGTTGATAATGATTGCCCTTTTCTGGCCCACAAATCTTTTAGAATGAACAAATTACATAACAAATGTGGCCCTTCATATAATGTCAAAGTGCCCATGTGGCCCCTGAGCTGAAATATCTGCCCTCCCCTGCTATAGACCATAAAACACTGACCTCAACCAGACCCTATAGACCATAACACACTGACCCCAACCAGACCCTATAGACCATAACACACTGACCTCAACCAAACCCTATAGACCATAACACACTGACCTCAACCAGACCCTATAGACCATAACACACTGAACCCAACCAGACCATATAGACCATAACACACTGACACCAACCAGACCCTATAGACCATAACACACTGACCCCAACCAGACCCTATAGACCATAACACACTGACCTCAACCAGACCCTAAAGACCATAACACACTGACCTCAACCAGACCCTATAGACCATAACACACTGACCCCAACCAGACCCTATAGACTATAACACACTGACCTCAACCAAACCCTATAGACCATAACACACTGACCTCAACCAGACCCTATAGACCATAACACACTGAACCCAACCAGACCATATAGACCATAACACACTGACACCAACCAGACCCTATAGACCATAAAACACTGACCCCAACCAGACCATATAGACCATAACACACTGACACCAACCAGACCCTATAGACCATAAAACACTGACCTCAACCAGACCATATAGACCATAACACACTGACACCAACCAGACCCTATAGACCATAACACACGGACCCCAACCAGACCATATAGACCATAAAACACTGACCCCAACCAGACCCTATAGACCATAAAACACTGACCCAACCAGACCCTATAGACCATAAAACACTGACCCCAACCAGACCCCTATAGACCATAAAACACTGACCCAACCAGACCCTATAGACCATAAAACACTGACCCCAACCAGACCCTATAGACCATAAAACACTGACCCCAACCAGACCCATATAGACCATAAAACACTGACCCAACCAGACCCTATAGACCATAAAACACTGACCCCAACCAGACCCTATAGACCATAACACACTGACCCCAACCAGACCCCTATAGACCATAAAACACTGACCTCAACCAGACCATATAGACCATAAAACACTGACCCCAACCAGACCCTATAGACCATAACACACTGACCTCAACCAGACCATATAGACCATAAAACACTGACCCCAACCAGACCCTATAGACCATAACACACTGACCCAACCAGACCATATAGACCATAAAACACTGACCCCAACCAGACCCTATAGACCATAAAACACTGACCCAACCAGACCATATAGACCATAAAACACTGACCCAACCAGACCATATAGACCATAACACACTGAACCAACCAGACCCTATAGACCATAACACACCCTTGGATAACTAGGTGTGTACATTGATCAGTACTGAATATACTGTAGTAGCATGGGTTTCATTTCTGCTCCATTGCTGTTCCCACAATAGCCTCTCGTTCTGTCCTTTGTCAACAAAACATTAAAAGTGTCTGGAAAGGTTCAGCCAATAACACCAGGCCCGGTTTGGCTCCGCCTACCTGCAGCTGTTTCTTGACGCGTTCATTCTTCTGGGCCTCTGTGAGACGTTCCTCCTCACTGTCCCCCTCTGCACTTGTCTCATCCTGTTCATCCTGCTCTGGTGCCGGAGGTGATGACATCACAGACTTCAGCTCCTCTTTAGTCTTCTCCAGGTCCTCCTGGGCTGAAATGGCCTTGGGTGTGGGGGATGGGGGGGTACTGTCACTTGATGTTCAATAAACTATAAATCTATTAAATACATCCGTCACAACAGCCATCAAACAGGCTTCTGTATACGCACACACACTTACGTCACACACCCACATCTTTAACCCCAATTTTCTTTCCTCACAATTTTGTGATTTCCAATTAAAGTCCTGCTTTATTGAAGTGACTCCCCTGCTGGTCCTCCACTCCCCTTCTTCGTCAAGCTGTTCTGCCTCGTTACACATCGCTTGCTTCACCAGTACGTACTCATCAACACTTCACCAGTAAGTATTCACCAGCACTTCACCAGTAGTATTCACCAACACTTCACCAGTAAGTATTCACCTGCACTACACCAGTAAGTATTCACCAGTACTTCACCAGTAGTATTCACCAGTACTTCACCAGTAAGTATTCACCAGTACTTCACCAGTAAGTATTCACCAGCACTTCACCAGTAGTATTCACCAGCACTTCACCAGTAAGTATTCACCAGTACTTCACCAGTAGTATTCACCAGCACTTCACCAGTAAGTATTCACCAGTACTTCACCAGTAGTATTCACCAGCACTTCACCAGTAAGTATTCACCAGCACTTCACCAGTAAGTATTCACCAGCAGTTCACCAGTAGTATTCACCAGTACTTCACCAGTCAGTATTCACCAGCACTTCACCAGTAAGTATTCACCAGTACTTCACCAGTAGTATTCACCAGCACTTCACCAGTAAGTATTCACCAGTACTTCACCAGTAGTATTCACCAGCACTTCACCAGTAAGTATTCACCAGCACTTCACCAGTAAGTATTCACCAGCAGTTCACCAGTAGTATTCACCAGTACTTCACCAGTAAGTATTCACCAGCACTTCACCAGTAGTATTCACCAACACTTCACCAGTAAGTATTCACCAGTACTTCACCAGTAAGTATTCATCAGCGCTTCACCAGTAGTATTCACCAACACTTCACCAGTAGTATTCACCAGCACTTCACCAGTAAGTATTCACCAACACATGCACGCTTTGAGATGAACACACTCCTCTGGCCAGCTCATGAGTGCGACCAACCACGACGGAGCTTGCAACAAGCATAAAAAACTAATTATACTTTAGTGGCGATTAAATTCTGTTCAGTCACCTGCTCTAGGCCAATAAATGTTCGAAGGTTTTTGACAAAATGTAGGATTGGAGTTAGTTACTTCCTAAAGATTACTTGAGTAAATGCATAATTGCAGCCCACAGAAAGTAAAAAGCACAGTACAAGCTTCAAATACACACACACACACACACACCACACACAGACACACAATAAATCATGCTCTTACAAACAGTATAGACAGAGTGTGACACATATGGACCCAGATAATGTTAGTAATGTCTCAGTCCCGGTACCCCAGAGTGTGACACATATGGACCCAGATAATGTTAGTAATGTCTCAGTCCCGGGTACGCCAGAGTGTGACAAGCATGCAGGGCTTAATAGAGGTATCAGAGGTAACCGTTACTTTGTGTTGCCATTCTGTCGCCTCTTCCTCCTTTTTCCTCTTGGCCTCTTCAAGCAGAGCGATTTTGGCGGTGAATTCCCCTAGCTCAGCGGCCTGCAAGCAACAAGCACAAAGCCCCCTCCTGTCACACACACACACACACACACACACTGCCGACCAGACAACCAGAGCTGGCAATAGCTGTGGTGAGTACTGTTAACATGTTAAGCCTCTGAACTATCTCTGAACTATTCCCTTTAAGCTAGTCGAGACAGAGACACAGATATCTATCACACTATAGGCTACCAAAAACCAAGTTACATAGCTGGCCTTCATCTGTGTTAAATTGAAATTCAATTAAGTAGATTCTTTAGGTTCCCTCAGGAGGGAAATGAACTGCAAAGCCAACTCTCAACCATGAGCTCCAAAGAGCTTTCAAAAGAACAAAGTTGTGGAAAGACACATCAAGGGGTGGGTATTGAAAGATTTCAAAGAAAAAAAATACAGTGCAACCTATGGAACATTTAAAGGTGTGTACGTTTCTGTGGCACTGTAATACAAGTGTATTGTACGTTTGATTAGGTAGGTGTCAGGGGTCAAACCGGTTCCATGTCTACAGGTTTTTGCTCTCACCTTGTACTTGATTGTTTAATTAGGTCTCTAATTGGTTAGGTTCTACCCCTTACCCGGTTGTTTAGGCCTGAACTGGGAACTAATTTAAAGGAAAAATCAAGGCCCTCAATGGAACCGGTTTGACACCCCTGCTGTAGGTTTTTCCCGTTTTAGATTTTCTCTACATTTTATATGTTTCGAACAGTGTATATTGTCAGTACCTTAACCAAAATACAAATAATAATAATACTTATTTAGCCAATTTCTGCAACACTGAATTGCCTGAAAATGTAAGTCATTATTTTCACATTATACCATTCATTATTTCCTTTAGGGATTTTTAATTAAATTGAAATAGTCTGTACTTTGTTTGCCCAGCGTTTGACAGTGTGACAGTGTAAATCTGTCAGTATAAGACGACATTTTGTTTAACATATTTGTATCAATTCACACGACAAAAGTGTAATTGTCTAAATACAGGCGAAGATATTGAAAAAAGTCACATTGTCCTATAGACATTTACAGTTTACAAAAAGCGAAGTGTAATCTGTATGTAAAAGTAGAAGACTACTGCTGGAGATGTTACCAGTTGCTCCTGGTTCTTCATCTGGTCAGCAGCCTGTTTAACAAGTGCAGCCTTGGCCTCCTCCGCTGCCTGTCGTTCTTTCTCTAACCTCTGCGCCTCCTCTTTGGCTTTCTTCCTCTCCTGGTCCAACTCCATGGCCCGGCGAGTCTGCTCCTCCAGCTCTGTATGAGCACACACACACGCACGCACGCACGCACACACACACACACACACACACACACACACACACACACACACACACACACACACACACAAACACAGTTTTACTTACAACAAAATGCTGCTCACATTAAAATCTCAGGCATGCAATTAGAACCTTCCATTGAACTGTTGGAATGGATTTACTCTGGCAGAAAATCTGCAGACATTTACAGGCCCAGCTTCAACCTCAGCCACTCCTACTTGTCTACAACTTCACCTTCTGGGGTGTAGAACAGTTCCTCTGATCCCTGTGAGGTGATATCATGTGTGTGTGTGTGTGTCTGTGTGTGTGTGCGCATGTGTTTGTATGTGTGTGTGTGTGCGTGTGTGCGTGTTCTTAATACCTTTTTGAGCCTTTAACGTCTGTTCCTCAATATTTCTGAGTCTCTCGATCAGCTCGTCCTTTTCTTTTTCTATCCTCTCTCTCTCTTTTTCGGCGTGTTCTCGTTTTTTCTTTTCATTTTCTAGCTGTGCTCTGTGGAACACAAAACGCATTCAGTCTTGGAAAATGCCTTGGCTAATAATATATTCAAGCCAATTGTAAAATATAATAACTATTATTCAACATCAAAACTATATTTTGTGGTTTAAAATATAATCACAAAACGATGGCAATATTCTGTAAATGTCTTCAACAATGCACAACAGTGCTATACGGCCATCATGTTTGGTGAGAGTGGTCAGGCTAAACAAATGTCTCTAAATCCACACGTCTATTCGTATTTCCTGTCTGTAATCAAGGCGACACAGACCGGCACAAACCACATGTTACAATGCTGCCCTCTTCTGGTCAGAAACCCAACTACAGCTCTGCATGAGTTCCTGTGGTACCGCACCTCTCCATCTGCTTGTGGTGTTTTTCCTCGCGGGCCTGGGCCTTCATCTGCTGGACCTCGATGGTATCAGGCTTCCTCCTCCTCATGTACAGCTCGTGGTTACCCATACACAGGGCCAGGATACGCTTGTTGATACGTAACCGCGGGGCGTAGAACACAAAGTCCTACCGGGACAGTAGGGCAAAGGAAGAGTGGAGATGGAGAGAGAAGAGCAGATTGACTTCATATATATACACGTCATTCACAGTAACAGTGGGGTGGGGGTTTGCAAACACTCGTACCATGATATAGTCATTATCATTTAGGACCGAAATGCTGTGGTAAGCGATGCAGTATACCTCATGTATGATGAATGATGACAGTTCTATAAGCTTCGGTAGTCAATATATAATAGCAATAAAGCACCTCAGGGGTTAATGGTATATAGCCGATATACCACTGTTAAGTACTGGATAGTACTTGTTAGTACTGGATAGTACTTGGCCTCCCGCATGGTACCTGAGAATAGTTCTTAGCCGTTGTATTAGTGCCCTACAGCTTCATTGCATTACATTATTTACATTTACGGTAGAGAGACTTACTGGGGCTTTCTTGTCGATGGGTTTGATGACAAACTTCTTGTCACTGAAGGAGATGTTCCTGATCTCGCTCCAGGGAAAGCCAATCTTTGGCGTCAATCTGTGGATGAGGGAAGGTGACACAGAGCAAGTTCTCACACTATGCATTTACAGTACTGTGAAGGTAAGCCTCTCACCACAACAGTATATATTTACAAGAAACAAGGTGCTACCATTGGCCAGCAGAGGGCATTATTGTAATGTAACAGATCCCACAGGGCAATCTTGGTTTCAACCTGCAGGACAGGTGGCCACCAAAGGCACTCTGACCTTCCACCTAAGAATGTGTCAGTTTCGCGTAGCCTACTTGTCCTCGTGTTCGTAGATGTTGAGCCCCAGAGCGTCCACACCGAGCCACAACTCAGTTCCCTTCTTGTTCTTGATCTGATAGTAGTTGACCCCATACATCTCCAGGTCCTGGGCAATTTTCAGATACTCCATCATAGAGTCCTCTCTGTGTGCACACACACACACACACACACACACACGCACACGCACACGCACACGCACACACACACACACACACACACACACACACACACACAGTTTAGGAAGCTTTCAGGTGTGATATAAACTCTCTCATTCAGAGACCTTCGTTCTGTAGTACCACCATACCGAAGCATCCCTCTGTGTTCCTCGTGCCACGTCTGTATTCTGTCCTCCCACTGCTCCTTAGTCAACTTGTGTTGCTCCAAGACTCTGCAGGACAGACACATACTGGAGTCAGTTCAAAACCAACAGACACAGACGTAATCTGTCCTCAGAACAGCCGACACGCCGATAACACAGGAGGGCCAGGCCACTACAAAGGTGCCTATTCCGTCTCATTATAAGCATAATAGAAGTCGGAGACAGCAAGGCCACTATAGCTTGCTTTCCAATTCCAGGGGGGCATTACAATAAAGACTACTTGGTTACTATGACAGCGACGTTACTATGACAGCAAGGCTCTTCCCCTTTTTTCGATTGGGCCAGAAAGGACGCATAGGAATAACGAGGGAGAATGAGGTCTCAGATGTTGTTAAGGGTTTGTGCATACGTGGACCCAGCCATTAAATGAGACTGAGACTGTAATTATCAAAAGTTTTATCAATAAAATATTCAATACAGTTGGTCCAAACTCAGCAGCGGCCTTTCTTTTATGTCTGAGCGGTCTATGTCCAATCGAACGCTATGAACACGGTGATGTGGAAAACACAACAGAATCCGGACAAATGTAATACATAAATGCTATTGTTTATTTTACTTGTTGGAACATGAATGGACATTTCTTGAATGCTAATATATTCGCAAAATGCATTAGTGATTGATATTTCCCATGAAGGGGAGGCTCCTCTGTGTGGATATATGGCACAATGGGGCCTAATCTTTAAAGACGATGCTCAT
Organism: Dallia pectoralis; assembly: GCA_029465975.1. Lineage (NCBI taxonomy): Eukaryota > Metazoa > Chordata > Actinopteri > Esociformes > Umbridae > Dallia > Dallia pectoralis. Next base: position 21,083,739 of record CM055731.1, on the reverse strand, counting down.
GTCATAATCCTTAGTAATGCATTGATTCAAACCAATGCTCCAGCGGTACATGTGTACCAGAGGCAGTATTATTCTGCAGAAATGTAGGAGTATGTCATGATATGAAAACATTTTGGGCCATGTGAGTTACCCCGGGTACTGACCTCTGAGGCAGCAGGCGATCAGAGGTCAGATAGCCAGGTCTGTGGACGTCTCTATTGTAGTCTGCGTATTTGGTCTGGACAGAGTAGGAGGCCAACAGCACGGCAGTCTCTGGAGGACAGTAGTTGTCATCGTTTAAGATGGCCTCCTTCACCTGCCGTGGTGAACACATGGACAGTTGTTTAAACACATTGTTAGGGTTTAGAATATATGTTATATAATGTATATTGTGCGCAGAAACATTGTGTGTTAGTTACCTGCAGAAAGAATAGTCTCTGTGTGACCTCCTGGATGAGTTCTTCCGAAACATCCTCGGGGAAGAATTTGGCTCTGAACTTGAACTGCAAAGGGTTCTCCTTCTTCACGTCCTGCTGGGTCATCTTCTTGTTGAGTTTCAGCCACGTGCTGTAACCTTTACTGTCTGTGTACTGTAGGCCAAAAAACCACACCTCCCTGAGACCCACTGTCTTCACTACCTGAAAGCACAAACACAATATGTGTCAAACACTAGCAAGGTAAGCCTGGTGTAACACTGTGAACCCTGATTCACCATAGGCCTGATTCACCCCAGCCCATAGCCTGATTCACCCCAGCCCATAGCCTGATTCACCCTAGCCCAAGGCCTGATTCACCCCAGCTCAAGGCCGGATTCACCCCAGGCCTGATTCACCCCAGCCACAGCCTGATTCACCCCAGCCCATAGCCTGATTCACCCCACCCCATAGCCTGATTCACCATAGCCCAAGGCCTGATTCACCCCAGCTCAAGGCCGGATTCACCCCAGGCCTGATTCACCCCAGCCACAGCCTGATTCACCCCAGCCCATAGCCTGATTCACCCCAGCCCAAGGCCTGATTCACCCCTGCCCTGTCTGTCTGTCTGCACTGTATGTCTGTCTGCACTGACCTCGCTCTGTCCCTCTGGATGTCACCATGCCAACAACAAGACAATGATGGCTCTGTGTTAGCAACTCATTCTCTTCATCTCTGTTCATGACACTAACCCGCACAGGTCCTGACTGGTGCAGCTCCCACTCTGGCTGACCCTGAGTCTGTTTCTGTGGAGTTAACACTATATTTACCTCAACATGTATTCATACAGAGAAATCAAATGAGACAAACACAACTGATCCCTGAGTTAAAACAATAAAACATATGTTATAAAACATCCATTAAGAAAAACAATTAAAAAAATATAGTACATAATAAAAAATATAGTTTTATAAAGAAATTAAAATGTCTTATAGTCAACACACAACAACACTCTGAATGGCATTTCATGAACGTGGCTCAAAATATCCAGAAGCAGTTTTAGCCGATTCTGAAATGCCCACGGTTTCGCCACAGCACTCTGCAGTGTTGAGAACGTGTTTCCTAACTGCTGTTCTTCCAGCAAATTCTCTCTGCTTACAGAAAAACATGAACCAACGTCTTGTGGATGTCACTGACTCCCAGCCAACCGACGCACATAACATACAGAGAGGAGAAAGAAACAGTGATAAAAAAGGCCAAATTGTGGACTGCATCCAGAGGTTAAAGTACTGAACCTGAGGCATGCATACATAGTAAAATCACCATAATCTAGCAGAGATATAAGTCTGCAAAATCGTCCCGTGGGGTGGCTGAAGTAACCTTAATGCTGACAAGACAATGCGGATGTTTCTTCAGAACTTCTCAAATGGACCTGAGGAAACCTCCACTCAAATTCATATTCATTATTACGCAGGACAACTGTTGGCTCTCCTGTGTGCATTTCATTATAGTCTACGTTGCACACCATCTCCCAAAGGGACGCTGTGTTTTGGATCCTATGTACCATCAGGAGCTGGGGTTTATAACTAACCATTAGAGTTGTCTATGTAACAAACAGGCCGCCCCTAATCTACTGTGCTATACGTGCGTTTGTATTTAACAGTAGACAGCTCCCATTTGACTGGGTTCACACATTGTCTTACACACTAATAATACATATTGGTTGCAGTCCCGGAGCTATATTTCGTGTCCGAGCAAAATTCCAGAACTCTTCCCCGTACATAGAAAGAACTAGAAGATGTCCTGAAGTTTAAGGATCTTATCTTGGATTATTTTTAGTCAGATGCCTCATGTGGATACGGAGGCAGGAAAAGAGCTAACTCCTCCGTTCATTGTCTTGCAGGTTCAGTGTGGAGATCATCTTTGACCTCCGAACACTTTTACAGATTTCTCAGAGGAGAGGGAGGAGTGAAGGACATGATTTGTCCCTGAGATCTCACCTGGTCAAAGAGCTGTTTGCCGGTGGTGTTTGGCTGGATGGCAAACTCCAGCTCTGCATCCATGGTGGTGACCCGGACATTGATCTGCACACACGTGAACAGAGAACATCCATAAGTTACCCACAACACACTGTCTCTCCCAGAGAAAGGACCATAGGCGTCGTTTACACTGGGGACGCAGGGGACATGTCCCAACCACTTTTTGAATTTTGTATAAAACATGCAATGCAGTTTAGATACAGAAAGAAACATCATCATTAATCCAGCGCTGTGTTGTGGTTGCGCTGTGTCATGTGACAAGCAATGACACGTCACCATGGAAACATTAAAGTGATAGGGTTCTAAATAACGGTCGCCTAGAAAAACTCACGCTGGGGATGGCCTACGCTATGCCCATTTTTGATGCGCCGTTATTCAATATTTTCCCCGTCCAGCTGTAATGTTTTTTTTATCTGATCTTTTGTCCCCACCACTTTTCAACACAAACTGACGCCCCTGGAAAGGACTTTAAGCAGCTGGACAATATGTAGACAGCAAAACAGATATCTTCTAAGGTGCTGGTTTTGAGGGCCAAAGGGCCAAATCACTGATCTTTACAGAAACAGGGACCACTTGAGCAGTGATTTGGCCCCAGAAAAACAGCAGAGGCATTTTAAACAGGAGCTTCCCTACTGGCCCTTTGGTCAATGAATGACTAAACACTACTGGTGCAGAAACCCAACTCCCTGTTTTTTAATTATTCACAGCTTTAAAATAAATCCTCCGTGCCAGGTGAACTGGACTGAATAGTGCAACAGAGATACTTAAAAGTTCTGTTCTGGAGCTTTAATCGTGGCCTGATCTTGGCCAAAAAAAAGAAATTGTGATATTTTAGATTACATTTGTGAAAAATGTCTGAAAGCCTCCTTTATGCGTTGTCATTAGGAGCTATTGTGTACAGATTAATACGGATAAAACAATTAAATCCATTTTGAAATAGGACTGTAACAGAATGTGTAAGTGATGGGGTCCGAATACTTTCAGAATGCACTGTAATACCATGCCGTCTAGGTTCCCATGCCAACATAATGCTTTTCATCATTCCCAGGTAAACAGTAAATGGAAACACGCATGATAATACACAGTACGGACTATAGAGACTTCAGAACAGGCAGACAATCCCAACAAATATGATGTTTAATCATCAGTCTATTATAACTCTATGGGATAGTCGTTGCTTCAGCGCACAAAAATATATTGCAATTTATGCATCTCTCTTCTAGTCCGAGTCAACAACTGCCCCTGGTCCAGGGTGTCTGGGACAACAGCAAGACAGGCCCAGCCAGAGACAGCCAACAGTTAAACACTAGTCAAGATGCTGTGCCCTTAAAATAAACCCAGTGAGAAAAAGGGAAAGCAGAGGCTGGCAGAGACAAGAGGCTGGCAGAGACAAGAGGCTGGCAGAGACAAGAGGCTGGCAGAGACAAGAGGCTGGCAGAGACAAGAGGCTGGCAGAGACAAGAGGCTGGCAGAGACAAGAGGCTGGCAGCGACAAGAGGCTGGCAGAGACAAGAGGCTGGCAGAGACAAGAGGCTGGCAGAGACAAGAGGCTGGCAGAGAGACGACAGACTGGCACGAATAGAGCAGGCAAGTAAGATCAGAGCAGAGAGTGCCGGGGACTAGTTTTGCCAATACAATGGAGTCAATATCTCAGTGCACAGTTGGCCAGATCAACAGACAGAATCAGGTTTATTTACAAATACAAGCAATATTTTCTGACACACATTTTCAAATGTAATATTTGGCAGGTGGTCATAACGTTTTGTGTATATATAGTATTATACGAACAACTGGGCTACGTTTGTGTCTGTTCAGTAAAAGCCTTCACGGTTTTCATGGGGGTGGGGGCGGTCAGAAGAAAACAAAGAGGCTGAGGGGGTCAAGAATAATGAGGGAGACAAAAGACTGAACGTGGAGTTAGACAGAGAGCCAGGGGTACATCAATCATACAGGCCTACCGGAGGTCAAAGACACAAAGGAATGAGCTGTCAGTATCTCCAGGGACCTAAACAGAAAACATGTGTCCTTCTCATGTTCAGACTATATAACCGTTCTCCACAACAACACATCAGGGTTTTACACGCCGTGGGGGAAAGGTTCTAAAGAGCGTTTTAATAAAACCTGTTGGGACGACTAAGAAAATACAACACAAATACATGAAACACCTTCACCTATACTGCATCGTAACATAGAAATAATGCCAGGCCCACCACTGTGTGTGTGTGTGTGTGTTTCTCAGTCCACGATAGCTATGGGATTTACCTCTTAGGTTAAGAGATTAAACCTCAATATCACTATATTATTAACACATGATAGACCACAGTAACACTATGGTCCATCAGGGGTTAATAAAGGGGAGAACAGAGGCAGGGAGAACAGAGGCAGGGAGAACAGAGGCAGGGAGAACAGACTTGGAATTAAGTCTTCACCCAAACCCACATCCTCACCCACCACCATCCACTATCATCCTCTACCTCACAACTTTAGTTTAATTTAATAATTATTAAACACATTGTTTAAGTGGAAAGAGTCTTAAAAATAGAATAGTCCAGGTCAACTATAGTCAGAAAGGGACAACAGAGAGGGTTGAGGTTCTGGCAGATTATAGGCTGAAATTGTCAGGTTTCCACCATCTACCTCACTCCTTATCTTCCTCACCCACCACCATCTACCTCACACATCATCTTCCTCACCCACCACCATCTACCTCACTCATCATCTTCCTCACCCACCACCATCTACCTCACCCATCATCTTCCTCACCCACCACCATCTACCTCACTCATCATCTTCCTCACCCACCACCATCTACCTCACCCATCATCTTCCTCACCCACCACCATCTACCTCACCCATCATCTTCCTCACCTAACACCATCTACCTCACCCATCATCTTCCTCAGCTAACACCATCTACCTCACTCATCATCTTCCTCAGCTAACACCATCTACCTCACTCATCATCTTCCTCAGCTAACACCATCTACCTCACTCATCATCTTCCTCAGCTAACACCATCTACCTCACTCATCATCTTCCTCAGCTAACACCATCTACCTCACTCATCATCTTCCTCAGCTAACACCATCTACCTCACTCATCATCTTCCTCACCTAACACCATCTACCTCACTCCTTATCTTCCTCACCCTTCTCCCTTATATTCTCCTCATCTCCTTTCCTGTAATCTCTCCTCTTCTCCTGCTCTTAAGCTCTCCCCTTCTCCTTGGGGAGAGTCCTCATGTCTCCAGGCCAAGCCCCACTAATCCCCCAGATACCCCGGGGCCAAACAGACCTCCTCTTAACTGGGACCAGGAGGACAGAGAGTATCAAAGTTAATGCAGCTAACAAAGCCTGGCCTATATCCATGGGGGGTAGAGAATACAGAGGGCAAAGTAAGGTCAATGGGAGGGGGTGGAGATTGAACTTCACACCTGATAATTAGATTCAGTGACTTAGATAATTCCCATTATATTAATGAAAACCGGTCCATGAAATATTTAAAGCCTAACTGTGCGGCATGGCTGGTGGGTGGCGCAGGAAGTTGGCGTGGAGCAGGCAGTGTATTGAGCTAGACCAGAGACGGGCGACATGTGCAAAACGGCTCAATAAATAAATAATGCCCAGTGTTCCACAGTGGCACACAGCACAGGCCTGCACTACTGATACACGTTTACAATCACATGCATTAGACAGATGAAACCCTTTCTCATGCTGACCAAGCATGAATACTGTGGTGAAATACTGTGTCGGGGCAATATTTATTGTCTCTGTAGGTCCCCTGGTGTGCCCCTTACAACAACACAGTTCCTGGGTTTCTGGGCTGAGTCTAACCCAGGGGTGCTGTGTCTAACCCAGGGGTGCTGAGTCTAACCCAGAGGTGCTGTGTCTAACCCAGAGGTGCTGTGTCTAACCCAGAGGTGCTGTGTCTAACCCAGAGGTGCTGTGTCTAACCCAGAGGTGCTGTGTCTAACCCAGAGGTGCTGTGTCTAACCCAGAGATGCTGTGTCTAACCCAGAGGTGCTGTGTCTAACCCAGAGGTGTAGTGTCTAACCCAGAGGTGCTGTGTCTAACCCAGAGGTGCTGTGTCTAACCCAGAGGTGCTGTGTCTAACCCAGAGGTGCTGTGGCTAACCCAGATGTGCTGTGGCTAACCCAGATGTGCTGTGTCTAACCCAGAGGTGCTGTGTCTAACCCAGAGGTGCAGTGTCTAAACCAGAGGTGCTGTGTCTAACCCAGGGGGGCTGTGTCTAACCCAGAGGTGCTGTGTCTAACCCAGAGGTGCTGTGTCTAACCCAGAGGTGCTGGGTCTAACCCAGAGGTGCTGTGTCTAACCCAGATGTGCTGTGTCTAACCCAGAGGTGCTGTGTCTAACCCAGAGGTGCTGTGTCTAACCCAGAGGTGCTGTGTCTAACCCAGAGGTGCTGTGTCTAACCCAGAGGTGCTGTGTCTAACCAAGAGGTGCTGTGTCTAACCCAGAGGTGCTGTGTCTAACCCAGAGGTGCTGTGTCTATCCCAGAGGTGCTGTGTCTAACCCAGAGGTGCTGTGTCTAACCCAGAGGTGCTGTGTCTAGCTGTATCCATCTCTTTCTGTCTTACTGTTTCTATCTCTCTCTCTCTCTCTCTGTATCCCTGTCTACCTCTCCTTCTGTTCAATTATGAGATTAATTGATGTCCCATGTCTGTGTGTGTGTGTGTGTGTGTGTGTGTGTGTGTGTGTGTGTGTGTGTGTGTGTGTGTGTGTGTGTGTGTGTGTGTGTGTGTGTGTGTGTGTGTGTGTGTGTGTGTGTGTGTCCGTGTGCGTGTGTGTGTGTGTGTGCGTGTGTGTAACCATGTGTGAAAAGTGTTATGTAAGATCTAGACCACAGGGAGGATCATGGGAGCCGTCTGTCCCGGTGCTCTGAGCCAATTAGACAGAAATTAAGCCAGTGTGTTAGAGTTTGTAGCTCAGTGGTAGAGTGCATGCTTTGTATGTATGTAGGTTCAATCCCCAGCTTCTCCCCAGGTCGCCGTTGCAAATGACAAATTGTTCTCAATCGGCCTACCTGGTTGAATGAAGGTTCAAATAAATAAAACATTAAAGCTTGTGTGTCTAAAGCCTGTCTGAAGAAGTCTGAAGAAGTCGGGGGTTCGAGCATGGTGTGACCTGCAGTGTGTGACAACAAGTTGAGGTGTTGTGATGACACAGACACAGACGTGTGAGCAGTCACCCCCCAACCCCCCCCCCCCACGGTGACATCATCCCAGGTGAGTCTTACTGGTTTGGGCATCCTCTTGATTTCTCCAGACTTGCCAGACCACAGAGAAAATGCAAAGAAATCGTCCTCCGTCTTGTTACCGTAGTTCCACCGCCTGGGGGAGAGAAAACAGTGATCATTACGGAAATGAATATCATGTGAGGGAGGGTAAGAGGGGGTAGGTGAGAGAATGTGAGAGGGGGGTGAACCGGGTGTCCAAGCAGTTTGAGAATCTCCTTACTAAATTAAATGTTGCTGGGTGAAATCCCTAAAGTGTAAGAGTAAACAAAGATAGAGCTGGCTGGGACAATAAAGGAAAATAAATCAACAGCCAATCACAGGCCTGCTCTTATCATTTATCATCATCAACCATGAATCAAAAGCCTGCTTCTAACATGAATATCACCAACTACCTATCAGAAGAGGCAGTAGAGGTGTGGTGTAGTTTAGTTTAGTCTCATAGAGGGTGTAGTTGAGGGGAGGTGGCGTGTATGTCTTATAGAGGGTGTAGTTTAGGGGAGGTGGGGTGTATGTCTTATAGAGGGTGTAGTTGAGGGGAGGTGGGGTGTATGTCTTATAGAGGGTGTAGTGGAGGGGAGGTGGCGTGTATGTCTTATAGAGGGTGTAGTTGAGGGGAGGTGGCGTGTATGTCTTATAGAGGGTGTAGTTGAGGGGAGGTGGCGTGTATGTCTTATAGAGGGTGTAGTGGAGGGGAGGTGGCGTGTATGTCTTATAGAGGGTGTAGTTTAGGGGAGGTGGCGTGTATGTCTTATAGAGGGTGTAGTGGAGGGGAGGTGGCGTGTATGTCTTATAGAGGGTGTAGTTGAGGGGAGGTGGCGTGTATGTCTTATAGTGGGTGTAGTTGAGGGGAGGTGTGGTGTATGTCTTATAGTGGGTGTAGTTTAGGGGAGGTGGCGTGTATGTCTTATAGTGGGTGTAGTTTAGGGGAGGTGGGGTGTATGTCTTATAGAGGGTGTAGTTGAGAGGAGGTGGGGTGTATGTCTTATAGAGGGTGTAGTTGAGAGGAGGTGGGGTGTATGTCTTATAGAGGGTGTAGTTGAGGGGAGGTGTGGATCCCTTAAAGAGCATTTGAAATGCAGCCAAATTGTCTCCCAGACAAGGTAACAACCACACGATAAAATGTGGAGAAATGTGAGATAAAAAATGTAACAGAGAACGTGAAACCCTAATTTTGAACTTAATATGTTATCTCAAATGGTTCTTGTGTCCCTCAGAAATGACCTCATCTGCTCCATTGTAGAGGATGTTTCAAATTCAATAGCCACTTGACAAATATTATGAAAGTGAACTTCCCCTTTCAAGTTTGCCAAATTGGAAATGTGCAGGAACAGATCGAGATAAAAACCCTTGAAGTGGGTGTAGATGAGGAGAGCTGGGGAGTTGGCCTTCAACAACGATAAACAAAGATCGAGAGACCGAGAACGAGAGAACATGAGAGAGAAGACAAGAGAGATTGAGAGAGGGAATGAAAGAGAGAGAACGAGAGAGAGAGAGTGATCAGAGAGATGTGATACCAGGTAGTCAGGGCTTTAGAGCTCAGCAGCTGCATAACCCCTTAATGGAGATAAAAAGAGAAGGTAAGATGACTCTCTCTCTCTCTCTCTCTGTTGCAGGCAGAGTGAATAGATACGGGGCACTATGATTGGGGAGGAAGAGATCCAAAGCTGGTGCCTAAGCTGGTTCTGCCCCACTAACCTGTCACAGAGGAGATAGTGAAAGTGGACAGACTAGAGCAGGATGGCCCCAACCACAAATAAACGATATGGTTTCATGCTGGTTGTACACACTGTACATATCCATACATACATACGCACGTACACAAACCACCATAACAGAGAAAAAACAAGCAAGCACAGGGTGTAGATAATATATCTGTACTGATATATTTTATGGCATGGGCGACAAAATTGTATACATTTTTCATCATGATAATATAAATGAAGATTCATTGTTTTTCAATCTTCCTCAATCTTCAAGCCTCAATCATCAACGTCATGTTGCCCTCAATGGGAATAAGCAGATTACCCATAGTGTATTTTGTGTTTTCTTGATGTGTTTGTTCTGTTCATCAAATAAAAAGATGAATTCTGAACTCTGCTGTCTTCAGGTTTAACTCTGTGAAGTCAATAACTAGCATATTGTGAGAAACACAGGTCCTCACAGTTTAGCCTGATCACTCATATACCTGACTAGCAAAGAAAGGCTAGCATCCAGCCTACAGGGTGTGTGTGTGTGTTCTGATCCCTCACTTCACCGGAGCTGGAGGGTCATGACCCCTAAACGGATGCAGGTTCCAGGTCACTATTCATGCAGAAGGTAACAGTCTCTGGTCTCCACACACATATTATTCTCTTTAATCTCTCTTCCTTTTCACTCTCTCTCTCTCGCTCTCCACCGAGGAAAGCAGGGCTTCTTCTATATCCACAAACAAATCAACCCACCAGACTAAAATTGCCCAACCTAAACCAAACGTTCACTATCTTAATGGAGGAACAAGTCCCAGGCTGCAGAGTAACCAGCCCTTCTCAAAAGCCTGCCTTTGTGCCTCACACACCCCATGTTCCCCTCACCCTCTATGTGGCCGGGCTTTTCACGCGTCCAGTGCCAAAGGAAGAGCAAACGGAGGCAGTGTGTGTAGAGCTGATGGCCAGCTGTGGTATGTGTGTGTGTGTGTGTGTGTGACACTACAGAGGGAATGAAAAAACAAAACACATGTTGCACCGCTACAGCAGCTGTGGCAACGACCGACTCACTCTGGGCTCATTAGAGACATTAAAAGGGTCCGGTATAGAGTGGTAGACCATGGTGCTTGCGAGGCCATGGGTTGTAGGTCTGATTCCCAGAGAGGGCCAGTATGGAAGGAAAACACCAGAAAAAGGAAGTGTAGAATGCATGTGTTCTGTAGGTCGCTCTGGATAAGAATGTGTGTGTTCAAATGTACAACAATCAGATAGCCTGGGGGAAAGCTTATTAGTTACACTGTGAAGGCTACTTTAAAACCTCACTGCAGCAGTGCCCAAACTAAGGCCTGCCTGAGGGGGTAATCTCATTTGAACATGAGTGGCCGAGGTGATAAATATGACTCTCTGGAACACGCGGCTACAGTTTTCCTCTTTGAACCTCATAATGTACAATTGTATTTTCGAAACAGAATGTCATCGCCAATTATTGTTGGATTGTCCTTGACAGTTCGCATGGATTTAATTACTGATGTTTGTTTTCCAATTTAAAAACGTTCTGGTCACAGGTTAAATGGGTTTGGTAAAGCTGACACTATCCTGGTACAGTCATATGTGAGTAGTACACACAATTACAACCGTTACAAAACCAAATGTTCTTGTAATATCCTATATTGCTGAGTTCATTTCCTAAGCAATACTGTCCTGGGTTTTTCTTCAGGTTAATGATGTTGGAAAGACAAGGATGGCATGGGATTCCCCTGAGACTGCTAGGAAACCAAATGCATGCCCAAAGTAACCAGATATCATCAGTCTGAGACCTCAGACAGCAATGACAGTCGCCCGAATTCAGAACCTAGAAAACCTGGAACACAGACTGGCCTTAGCTTTGCTTCTTCTATTGCTTTTTCTGTACAGCATTTTGTGGAGAAGCACTGGTTAAGAGATAAAAGTGGGTAACATTTCAAGTTGAACACATGAAATTCATCCTCAGTTCAGTTGCATAACTATAAATAACCTCAATAATGCATTAGACGAGAATAGAAGACCTAGAGAGAAGATCTGCTCTCGTGTAAATATAGTGCACACAGTTCCACTATTCAAATAGAAGACAGGATTATATGGCGTTGACGGACACATTAAAGCCCCAAGCGGAATCACATGTTTGTGAGTCCTTTCTCTAACCAGGTAACTAAGCCCTATACTGGGGACCAACTGGGTAACAGAATAGTTTAAGGGAACACGTAAAACTAGGAATAAATGACGCAGTCCCGCATTAAGCAGGACACTCAACAGGGTTAATTATATAAGCGAGCATAGTAGTTTATCTTTCTGCCACAGCAAGAATAAAGTACAAGCACAGTTCTTATCTGTTAGGGCGCATATTTCGTTAGGTCATATGTTCACTCAAATAAGTCACTACTATTCACTAACTAACCCATAATGATGTATCTGGGATATTAGTTATTTGTGTTATTTGGAGCCCAGCTGAGACAAGTGGATTTAATTATAGGCTACACACTACATCATATATTAAGGAAAAAATAAACTGTACATGTAATCCTGGTTTGCGTCGTGAGAATTAAAAATACTATCAAATATAACAATAAACTGCAGTAACAAATATTGCATATTTTAAACCACCGCAGGTAATCAGCGTTGATACCGTCTCCTCTCTAATGTAAATAGAGGAAGTGTCACAGCAGCCGTGATGAGCGACACACAACTGGACACCTGCTTTAGGGAATTCATAAAAACATACTAAATATACACTATATGCCTAATTCAGAATAAACACAAACACATCCAAGCCATAGTCTGTCAGTCAAGATAACTAAATAAAATGGGTGTGAACATTATAAGCAACATTATAAGCAGTTAATTACCAAACTTTTTAAATAAACAATTTGATGGACCAAAGTCACATGCCGTTGAATAAAACGTTTATTATTAGACTAGAAATAACCAGTCAATATCAATTGACATTTTATGGTTAATTATTAGACAGGCTATTAGACTGCATAACAATTACAACAACTGTTAATAGAGCAAATACCATCTGTTTAATGGGAGTTAAGTAACTCACCTTAGAATATGAACTGTCTTTAGGACAGCTGTCTCTCCGGTCCCACGGATTAATTTGTCCCAAACGCGACCGAAATAGAGCAGTTTGTTTCCCGACAGACACTCCGTTATTTCCCAGTCACGGTATGTATGCAGACCGGTGTAGTAGATGCGAGTGACCCGGCTCCACCGCCAGGGAACAGAATGTGCAGTCAGTCAATATGGCCGACAGACTACACGGTGTGTGACCAGGCGTGGTTCATGTATTGGACCTGCGGTCTGTGCGTCCTCACCCACAATCAGACACACACACACACACACACACACACACACACACACACACACACACACACACACACACACACACACGCACGCACGCACGCACGCACGCACACACACACACACACACACACACACACACACACACACACACACACACACACACACACACACACACACACACACACACACAATTAACAGAAGAGTTAATCACTTCACTCACATGTAGACAGCCACATGGGTAAGCACAGACTACAATCAATCAATACTAGGACCACGCTGCAGCACGGGTTCTATTCCGGACAGCCGCTATTTCTACGACCTAATTGGCATTCTTTAAATTGCCAATTAAAAACATTACATTCTTAACGCGTCGATTCTAGAATATTATTTCAAGGTTTTGATGTTTTAGTATTTTTTTCGGTCAATAATTCATTTAATTCAGCATGTTACAGTTCCTGAGCTGCTTGGTACTACGTTACACCTCGGTACAAGTTTAGACATGGATGTATTGCCTGGGATTGTAAAAAGTAATGTAACCATTCATAGTTCATCAACGTCCTAAATGATGACCTCTATATATGAAGCTTGATTTAAGACAGCGGCCTCATACTCCTCTGATAAGACAACCTACATTATGCAATCCCCTTGCCTGTCCTATAATTGCTTCTCTCTCCCTAACCACACACTTCCCACAAGTAGGCCACACATTGTCAATGTTTCTCCGACTGTCCAGTGAAGGGCATCACATTGAAAATGCCCCCATTCTGTTTGATGGGCCTTACATGACCAGTCTACTAATGTGGAAGCTTTACGGTAAATTACCACAGCCTTACGTGGTGACTATTTCTGACTCATTTGCCGTGTTCGTTTAGCTTGACATCAATAGCTGCTTGGACGTCACTGTAAACCCTAATACTGATTGTAGTGCAGTAACGCCCTCTAGCGGGCGTTTAGGACAATGTCAGGAAGAAGAGAGATGCCTAAAAAAATGTTAGAGGGCTACTCTTGAAATATACTCTGAATCACTTAAAAAATACATTATATATTTAAAATATAATAGAAGTACATCTTCAGGTTACTAGAATGTTATTTCCACTCATGTATTATCAGTACACTAAACTAAACTAGAAAATCAGCAGGTCCATTGTAACAATTCTGCAGTGATGTATAATTACTATCGTAAAAACATGGATTAAATATTTATTTGGTCCTTTAAAGTTTAGGAAACATCTTTTGAACCTAATCCAAACTAATTGGTTTTCCAATCTAGGCAGTATATATAAAGCTGTCCCTGTACGCATGTTTGTTCAGCTGCTAGTGTCTTCCCAGTGTATTAGTGAGTAAACTAATCCTTGCTCTGAGCCTTCAACTTATAACATCTAATTTTACTCTGATGCCTGAGGTTTTTTTAAACCAAAGCAGCACGAGTTGTACATGTCTTTAGTCATCAAGTGAAGGTTCGGCGATATCTCATGTCATCTTCAACCGCTTATCCTGGGTCTTGTCACTGGGGCAGCAGGGGACCCCAAACTTTAACCAGCTCTGACTGGGGGATCCCGAGGCGTTCCCAGGCCAGTGTGGAGATATAATCTCTCCACCTAGTCCTGGGTCTCCCTTGAGGCCTTCTCCCAGCTGGACGTGCCAGGAACATCTCCCTAGGGAGGCACCAGATGCCCGAACCACCTCAACTGGCTCCTTTCTACAGGAAGGATAAGCAGCTCTACTCCGAGTTCCTCATGGATAACTGAGCTTCTCACCCGATCCCTAAGGGAAAGGCGCGCCACCTTCCTGAGAAAACCCATTTCAGCCACTTGAACACGTGATCTCGTTCTTTCGGTCATCATGGCCTTCATGGCCATAGGTGAGGGTAGGAACGAAGATTGACCGGTAGATCTAGAACTTTGCCTTCTGGCTCAGCTCTCTTTTCGTTTTATTTTTTTCAATATTTGTTTTTTGTTTGGTGATATGTTTTGTTTATTTAGATTTAGCCTATTTATTAAAGATACCTATATTAAGATAAGAACATTGACGAAAGCCAAACTGCTCCATTCAGGCAGCTGGAGACATATTCTTCTGTTGGTAGTCTATAGCAGTCCAGTCCCCTATGACCTTATGTATCCAGTGACCTTATGTTAAAGTAATGACTCCCATTACACACATTTAAGTGCAGAATAATTAGGCTACTAGACAATGCCTTAATAAATCTGGGTTCCATTTTATTTAATCAAATAAATAAACAAGATAACAAATGACATGCCAATGGTAGCTATGTATTTGTTCCCTCCTTCCCTATTGAGCAACTCAGAGAGAGGGAGAAATCCTCTTAAGTGCAGCAGTTAAGTGGGGTAAAGGTGTTGCGGTGATAACGACTCTCTCTGTACTATACTGTCTGAGCCTAACGTTTTGCCACGACGGAAATTGGGTCAATTTTAGAGCTCGGGCTAATATGTCGGTTGCGTCAGCTTCTAAACTAATTTTTACTCGATCGCAGAATTTGCTGATTCGTTATCAAAGGAAAAGTGCGTTTACGTTTCAGGCACCATCTAGGATTTATATATTCCCATACCTGCCCCATGGGTCTGGGGGTAATACAGCACTACTCAGCACGCATGCACAGCGACGGAGGTAAGATAGTGCATAATGTCTGTAAATGTAAGCTGTTATTTAATCATTAGACACCACAATAGTCACGAATATGTTTAAACTTCAATCTGCACCTGACGTCGCTATTAGGCCAGACAGCGGATACATTTCACATATTAGTACGTTTACTAATCCGATTTGGTCAGTGATTATTTTTTAAGTGTGGATAAATAAAAGACAAAATTTATATTTCCCTTTTGCAATGTAATTGGTATTGGAAATGTTACTATATTTACGACTGAAAACTGACTGCGGTGAAGTTAACTTTATATCCAAGATTCGGACTTTGATCAATAAAAAAAACTGGTAGAAACAATCAAATTACATTTTCTGAACAATCAAATTACATTTTCTGAATCTGCTACAACATACACCTAATTTCTCTGTTCTCAATTTTCAAAAGACGACTTTACATTCATGTATATGGCGGATTTCAGGCAAGGGCGCCGTAAAGGGGTGGAAGATTAGGACGATCCTAAGGGCCCAGGCTGATTTAGGGCCCAGAAGAGCAGACCCACTTTTTCTTTTCTTAAAATGTAGGGGGCCCAGAAATGTTGGTTTCCATAGGGCCCAGAATTTCTGGCGGCACCCCTGATTGCAAGTGATTATTGGGTTCAAATGCATTGCCAAAAGGACAAGGTCAATCCAGCAACTCCGTTCCTAGATAGCTCAGAGATTAGAAGCAGACAGCCAATAAGTAATCAAAAGAGCACTGGAATTTTCTTAACATTGTAATCGCAGTAGAGTGAGAAAGTGTAGACGTCACTGTGAAGTCATCGACACTACACCAACAAAATGCCATATCACATATAGACACAAGAGGGCAGCAACTCGCCACAATACACCACTTCAATTCCGTCATTACGTGCCTCTGATGTGCTGTTGATTCACATGTTTTAGTAGTATTTTACATTTCTCGTCTTATCCTATCTCATATCAATTTGTAACACTCACGTCTGACAGCCATTAAATACTTGGAAAGGATGTCAGTATTAATCAGTAAAAATACTCAGCGCATGGCATGTAAAACCAATGAATGACCGACATGACCTTGGACACTTTCAAGACATAAGACTGTGTAACAAGATATTTATCAAATGGCTCTCTGTTTATCAGTGTTTATCTGTCTCTTTACGACTGACAATATGCACGTACACCCAGATACACACTTAGACACACACCCACACTCAGACACCAACACACTCACCCACAATCAGACACCCACACACAATCAGACACCCACACACACACAATTTATCCACGCACATACGGACCCTGGTGCTGTTGATAACATTTGTAGTTACCTGAACCCGACCGATAATCCTCAACTACTTTATATCCCTGTGGGTTGACTCAGACCTGCATGGTTCTGCCTGTACAAATTACGTATTGGTTTAATTTCACTCTTCTAAAGTTTGACTTTTGGATTAGTGCCTGTACATCAGCGTATAAATGCCTGTCCACTCCTGTGGTTTTCTTTACATGTAAGAATATGGTTTATACATCCTTATTTCATATTATTTAATCAGTGTAAAACACTGTGTCCATAACCATATCATATAATGTAGTCATCATGATCGTTACTAAGCCTTCGTGTTACCCATTGGCAGTGATTCAGATGGTGGAGACTGAAAGCGTGTTCACCACTCTCTGGCCCCCTATAGAGCAAAGCAATCTGTCTGCCGCAGTTAATAAAATGTGTGTGTATGTGTGGTGTTTGGGTGCTTGGCTGCTGACGTAGTGTCTAAGTGTCTACTGTCCTGTCACTACTGTTAAGATTTTTACCAGTCATAACAAAAGCAGCGTTTGTCCACCATCAAATATAAGGCTACGTAGCGGATTAACTTAAGTAACCAATTGGTAAAGTAACCAATAAATGAAGTAACCAATAAGTCAGGTAACCAATAAGAGAAGTAACCAATAAGTAAAGTAACCAATAAGTGAATTAACTAATAAGTAAAGTTACCAATAAGTAAAGTAACTGGGGGATGTAAAATGTGAAGGTTATGGCATTATTCTTGGCTTAGCTGAAGAGTAATCTAATGCCTTCTAGATTCCTGACTACACATATATGACAGTTGTCCACACCCCTCACTCTCTCTCCCGCTCTCTCTCACTCTCTGACTTTTTCTCACTTTCACTCTCTCTTGCTCTCTTTCTTTCGATGTCTCTCCATTTACTCTTCTACTTTAGGTCGCAGGAGAAGGTGACAATTAATTTCATTAATCGAGACGGAAAAAAGATCACTGCTTCAGGTTCCATGGGTGACAGTCTTCTAGACTTGGTGGTCAACCAGAACCTAGATATTGATGGATTTGGTAAGTGTGGAGTTCCATGGTAAAGTGGTCTTCAGGCTTTTGTCTATCTGTCTCCACACTAACTGTCTCAACACAGAGAGAATCCGAAAAAGAAAGAGAGAGGGGGGGGCGAGAGTGGGAGAGAGGGAGAGAGAAAAGGAATGTCAAAGTTTGTTGTAACCCGGTCTGCGTTCCTACCAATCATACTAGAAAAGGTAGTCAGGTATCAGTTAATATAAATACATATTTGTTCCATTTGTCTGGTGAACGACAAACATTTACCAAAGAGACACTTAACGCTCTTGATTTTCTTATTCCGTGTACACAGTCATCAGGTTAGGCACGTTCGGTATTCGTATACATTTGGGAAATTGTGTTTTTGTGCGTGGAAAAAGACTTGTCTCAAATTCCTTCTATAACTGTGTCTATGTTTGAACGATGTGTTGACACTTCATTTGTAAACTTAATGCGTCTTGAAACCAATACTCTTTAAAAGATTTATACAACCCAGTGTAAAAATGTGTGTTTTTCAAATTATATTCACACATCGCAGTGTAGTTGCGTTGTTGATTGGGCTGTGTAACAGGAAACAGCATGACTTAGACTGATCTGATTTGGTGGACGCTGTCACGCTCTGGTTGTAGGCAGGAAGGATGGAGCCTAAATGTCCAGATCTTCCACACTTTTGAAGCCTAATTGGGGATCCTTTAACAAGGCAAGGCTATAATCAGAAATGTCTCACAGTGGGGGGAAAAAGATTTACACCTATTCACACTTAATAAGTTCACTGAGGTAAAGCTCATTTTAGCAGGTCACATATACGTTTTCTGACTAGTTACCTGGTTCTGCGCTTCCTGGCAGGTTCAACAAAACTTTTTATTGGTCCAGATTTAAACACTAGTGCTTGTTTTTACATGTCCTACTTCTATTTGCCTTGGTCAAAAATTCAACTCTTTGAGCCACATTGAACTGGTGTGTTTACATTTTGTGTACGTTCACTTCTGTCAACATTGACTTCAGCTATTTATGGCTGTCTGCCATTACTCTGGTCTTTGGAGATGTTTCGAATAACTGCTCACCTTTTATAACTGCACATATTAACACAACATGTTTGGTATCACTACCATCAAATTGAAAAAAAAAATCAAGTATTGTTGCCAGGTATTGTTGCATATGTTTAGCAAATGTTACATCGGTCCTGGAAACTAATTTGGCACAAGTTAAAAAACGCACTGTAAAAACATATTTTTTAATCACCACCCATTTCTCAGTCGACTCTACATATGGCTTATGTGAGGTCTTTAAGGCAAGTATTTTTTTCCAAGTACAGATTAAACTATGAAGACCAGGAACTTTTTTAATTCCCAGAAATAAGGGAATTGTTTGGTAGGTGTGTAACCATAACAACTCAAAAACATACTAGTCTGACATACATATCCACACAAACACACACACCTAGCATGTAACTATGCATAAAGACACAATGACATTTTAAAAGTTTCACAGAAAACACACACCTGCTGACGCAGACACAGAGTATGTCTGCTAATTTCTTAAAAAGCTTTTTGGGACAAATGAGGACATTGTTGACATTCTTCTTCCTATTCAAAATTAACTACAGTCTGTCTGTCATTCCGGTACCTGCCACAATCAGCCAGAGGTGGCGCTGTATGACCACTGTCATAGACATGCTTTTTGCCTAGTACTAATATTGCACCCTGGGACATACAGAGGAATAAGAATTCAGTGGTAACCTAAACATGCATATCGGTCATCCACATCTAGAACATGTTGTGCGTTTGGGTCGGTGTGCTGACTTTGCTTACCAAAAATACAGTGATGTTACAGTTTTTCTCACATTAGATTTTGATTCAAAGGGAATTTGGGAAATAATACTGGGAGCATTTTGCATAGTCCAGATGTGCTGCGCTCTTAGAGGAGTGCTCTTAGACTCATGGATGGAAACACTCTAAATATGTTTTTTTGACATGTATTGACTCAGGGAATAAATATTTATCTAATCAAAAATGTAGATATACATTCTACTTGAATGAGCTAATTTGTCAAAATTGCCTTGCAGGATTGTTTACTGTTACTGTTTTTTTTTTCTAATTTCGACAAGTGACCTTACGAGGTCGGTCTTCCCTCTGGGCTGCATAGAGTTCCAGTATTAAAACCGGTAATAATGTTCAGTGTTTGACTTGAGCCTTGTTTCGTCCTTCTCTAGCCTCAGGGCTTGGGACACTTCTAATGATGTAGCCACACAACTTTCATCTTTGTAAAAATTAGTTATATTTTGGATGCCTGCTTCTGACAGATGACCTCATGCTGCATCAGTGAGTCACATTTCATGTTTGAGCATACCTGAGTTAGAGCATACCTGTTAGAGCATACCTGAGTTAGAGCATACCTGAGTTAAAGCATACCTGTTAGAGCATACCTGAGTTAGAGCATACCTGAGTTAGAGCATGCCTGAGTAAAAGCATACCTGTTAGAGCATACCTGAGTTAGAGCATACCTGAGTTAGAGCATGCCTGAGTTAGTGCATACCTGTTAGAGCATACCTGAATTAGAGCATACCGGAGTTAGTGCATACCTGTTAGAGCATACCTGAGTTAGAGCATACTTAAGTTAAAGCATACCTGTTAGAGCATACCTGTGTTAAAGCATACCTGTTAGAGCATACCTGAGTTAAAGCATACCTGTTAGAGCATTCCTGAGTTAGAGCATACCTGAGTTAGAGCATACCTGAGTTAGAGCATTCCTGAGTTAGAGCACACCTGAGTTAGTGCATACCTGAGTTAGAGCATACCTGAGTTAGAGCATACCTGAGTTAGAGCATGCCTGAGTTAGTGCATACCTGTTAACAGGTATGCTCTAACTCAGGTGAAGTACATGGAGCTAGCGGTTGTACTTTACTTGAGTAAAGTGTCCCCATTTTGGGGGACACATGTCACACAGCGCTTTTTAGTTTTCGCTTATACCACCATCGATGTAGATTGATGAAAGAAAGGGACCAGAGCAGAGCTGAAATGACTGTGACTTGAGAACTTCAACATGGGTGTGGCTTGAGTAAGGGGTGTGCTTTTTTAATGTAGATCTCCTAATCTGAGCTCCCACGCATAAAATAGAAGGAAAACGTCAGTGGGAGTTGCACTCTGCGTTCTAACGCTTAGCTAACGTGGAGCCACTGTTGCTCTTCTAGTGTCAAGGAGCCATCATAAAGGACTAGCCCTGTAGGCCTCTGAGAAGGGTATCCAAACGCACATTCTTCTCATTAAAATTCTCCACTTCTCATGATTTAGTGGTTTACCCTGTTCTTCACCATGTTCTTCATCCTGTTCTGTACGGTGCCCCCCCTCCTCCGCCCACCTTCCTGTTGGCGGAGTGGAGGAACCTGTCTGGCTGCCCACGCCGGATCGAAATGTCAATCAGTCAACGGCTTGAGTTGAAATAACGGTCACGGGTTATCTATCATCAGGCCGCCATCCATGTGCGTAGGACCTCTACTGCAGAAATACTCAACCAATGGCCATCCAGGGCCTCTTTCGCGGTGGTGCCGGTTTTCTACTCACCTAACACCCTCTGGGTCAAACCATGTGGGGCTCACATTGGCTCTCAGCTCTGGCCACACAGGCTAATACCAACCAATGGCCATCCAGTGGTGCCGGTTTTCTACTCACCTAACACCCTCTGGGTCCAACCATGTGGGGCTCACATTGGCTCTCAGCTCTGGCCACACAGGCTAATACCAACCAATGGCCATCCAGTGGTGCCGGTTTTCTACTCACCTAAACACCCTCTGGGTCCAACCATGTGGGGCTCACATTGGCTCTCAGCTCTGGCCACACAGGCTAATACCAACCAATGGCCATCCAGTGGTGCCGGTTTTCTACTCACCTAAACACCCTCTGGGTCCAACCATGTGGGGCTCACATTGGCTCTCAGCTCTGGCCACACAGGCTAATACCAACCAATGGCCATCCAGGGCCTCTTTCGCGGTGGTGCCGGTTTTCTACTCACCTAACACCCTCTGGGTCCAACCATGTGGGGCTCACATTGGCTCTCAGCTCTGGCCACACAGGCTAATAAAGAACACGCCCTAATTAGGGGTAGTTATCCGCAGCGTGGACGGAGAGCCTGAAGTGGGTGGTTATGCCCTGGGTGGTGGTGCTCCAGAAAGAGCTTGTTAGCGGGTGGAATGCGGCTGCAGAACGGTGTGAGAGGCGCTAAGGGAGAGAGGGAAGGAGAGGGGATCCATTCTTTTACACCCGTTCTCGGAGCGTTCGAGGCCAGGGCTCGTAAAAACGCACACCGCCACGATGACATTCTCCAAACCTCGCAGAAGTAGGGAAGTCCTGAGTGGAATGTGCTTTTGATAGGCCGACTGGGTTTTTAATGGGCTGTTCCTACACAGGTCCATAGTGTGGGTGGGCTGCAAACACTTGCCCACTGCCCTCGCTCAGTTCACGTGGAGAAGATACAAGGTGAAGGCACTGGGACGTTTTAATGTTCCTGTAGTTCCCCGAATCAGTTCAGTCAGAGCAACTGAAGCGTTGTAGAGTGCTATGTATTTGAATCGTAACGTACGGTAAATTTGTGTTGTACAATATTCAATTCAGTACTTCCGCTTCCTTTGTCGTTCCCAAATGCACATCGTTCAGAAATGTCGCTAGACTTCCACCGTCAGAAGTGAGCACAGGCTTCACCGGGGCTTTACCGGGGCTTCACCAGAGCTTTACCGGGGCTTTACCGGGGCTTCACCAGAGCTTTACCGGGGCTTCACCAGAGCTTTACCGGGACTTCACCAGAGCTTTACCGGGGCTTTACCGGGCTTCACCAGAGCTTTACCGGGGCTTCACCAGAGCTTTACCGGGGCTTTGCCGGGGCTTCACCGGTGTGGTCGTCAGGACCAGCAGATGGGTTCGGACTAATTGGACCAATACAATGGTGGGTCTCTGAGGTGAATTATTCTAGGTGCCGTAAATTACCTCCAATATAATAAAGCATTATATAATCGGAGCTCCGGCTGTAACTCAGAATTAAGCGATGGTGGTGCCTGAGGAGTTTGACGAAATACTCCACCCACCCCTTCGCCCATAACTCTTTTACTCCAACCCCAAGACAGCGTAGCCAGAACTGATGTTCTTTGATTGCTTTACATTAATTAACGTGTTTATTTGACTTATTTCCCATTTGCACATACATTCTGTGGTACTGCTCTTGCCTACTTATTATATTTGCCTTTAGCACAATGCTTACTGTTTGTACAATCCATTTACCACTTACACAGATGTTCTCCTCTGGTGTTGCCCTCTGCACATCTGCAATTTGCTACATTGTTGAACTGAATACCTGCACATTTACTCATCCATGTCTATTCCACATCCTCACATTGTACTCCATATTGTTTTGCACTGCTCTTTAGCACTTCTCGTTGGATGCAAACTGCATTTCTTGTACTGCACCTTTAATGTCCAATGACAATAAAGTTGAATCTAATCTAATCTTAATGTAGCCTTAATGTACTCAGTCAAAGTTAGTGATCTACATTAACATAGTACCTTCATAAGATGTGTCCTAATAGTGTGTGTGTGTGTGTGTGTGTGTGTGTGTGTGTCTGTCTGTCTGTCTGTCTGTCTGTCTGTCTGTCTGCCTGCCTGCGTGGGTGCGTGCGTGCGTGCGTGCGTGCGTCCGTCCGTCCGTCCGTCCGTGTGTGTGTGGGTGTGGGTGTGGGTGTGGGTGTATGTGGATGGCTGTGTGTCGGTCAGGTGCGTGTGAGGGAACCCTTGCCTGCTCTACCTGTCATGTGATCTTGGATCAGAAGGTGTACGATCAGCTGGGGCCTATCACTGATGAGGAGAATGACCTGCTGGACCTGGCCTATAGCCTCAGTGACACGTTAGTCTAACATACACGTCCACACACACACACACACACACTCACACACACACATATGCAACTATGCATAGAGATATGTTGACAGTAACATGTTAAAGGTTTTACAGACAAGTGGTTGACACACCTGCTAACAGACACGTCAGACAGACAAATCAGCTTCAAATCATGTACACACTAACTACACAAACACAACACCTGCACATTCACATACTATATACTACTAGTATACTCATGTTACTATAATTATTCTATTTGTCAAAGCACTATGAATAATTATATCACAAAGTATGTAAGCGCAGACTTGACCATAACCCCAAAAGAACCAAAATGCTGGAGGAGCGAATTGATTCGATTACATGACTCCCTGTGATAATATTAGAGTTATTATTATTATATTAGTATATTATTATTATATTAGTATTATTATTATATTAGAATATTAGAGTTATTATTATTATATTATTATTATTATTATATTAGTATTATTATATTAGAATATTAGAGTTATTATTATTATTGTCTTAATATTAGTGAATAACCTAGTTCCCACATCTGATGTGCCCTGTCCTGCAGGTCTCGTCTGGGTTGCCAGGTCTGCCTCTCCAGAGACCTGGAGGGTGTTTCATTCCGTGTGCCAGACGAGATGAACGACATGAGGTGCTCTGATGATACTGGGCCTAAATTGTAATGGCTTGCATGTTTCTGCAGTATCTTTTATAAAAACCGGAATATACTGTATTTATTTATTTTTTTTAAATTGCAACTTACTATAGTTGGATTTAGACATACTGAAAATTATACCGTGATACCCAATTCATTTTTTGTTTTTACTTGCTGTAAAAAGTGTTTTTTGTTTACTACAGTGACACTCGAGTGTGACTGTTATTGTTTTTGTCTCATTCACAAATTTTGTGAATGTAATAATTTAATAAATTGTAATGTAACAAATAGCTAGTATACAAATATGAAGTACCCACTGAGTTATACTTAAAATAAAAACATTCTATTTTTTGAGATGCTGAAATTAAATACTTTTTTAAGAATAACTGTATTTTGTGTCATTTTACCATGCCTAATTCAGTTATGCCTAATCAAAAATAAAAAAATGTGTCAGCTGAAAAACACATAAGTCATCCTCTTTCTGAGGGTGGATAAGGAAGGCAAATGTATAAGGACAAGAGAGGGAGGCTAATGTATGACAAAAAGAGGAAGGCTAATATATGAGGAAAAGAGAGGGAGGCTAATGTATAAGGACAAGAGAGGGAGGCTAATGTATGAGGAAAAGAGAGGGAGGCTAATGTATGAGGAAAAGAGAGGGAGGCAAATGTATGAGGACAAGAGAGGGAGGCTAATGTATGAGGAAAAGAGAGGGAGGCTAATGTATGAGGAAAATAGAGGGAGGCTAATGTATGAGGACAAGAGAGGGAGGCTAATGTATGAGGACAAGATAGGGAGGCTAATGTATGAGGACATGAGAGGGAGGCTAATGTATGACAAAAAGAGGAAGGCTAATGTATGAGGACAAGAGAGGGAGGCTAATGTATGAGGAAATGAGAGGGAGGCTAATGTATGAGGACAAGAGAGGGAGGCTAATGTATGAGGACAAGAGAGGGAGGCTAATGTATGAGGACAAGAGAGGGAGGCTAATGTATGAGGAAAAGAGAGGGAGGCTAATGTATGAGGACAAGAGAGGGAGGCTAATGTATGAGGACAAGAGAGGGAGGCTAATGTATGAGGAAAAGAGAGGGAGGCTAATGTATGAGGACAAGAGGGGGAGGCTAATGTATGAGGACAAGAGAAGGAGGCTAATGTATGAGGAAAAGAGAGGGAGGCTAATGTATGAGGACAAGAGAGGGAGGCTAATGTATGAGGACAAGAGAGGGAGGCTAATGTATGAGGAAAAGAGAGGGAGGCTAATGTATGAGGACAAGAGGGGGAGGCTAATGTATGAGGACAAGAGAGGGAGGCTAATGTATGAGGAAAAGAGAGGGAGGCTAATGTATGAGGACAAGAGGGGGAGGCTAATGTATGAGGACAAGAGAGGGAGGCTAATGTATGAGGAAAAGAGAGGGAGGGTAATGTATGAGGACAAGAGGGGGAGGCTAATGTACAAAGAGAAGAGAGGGAGGCTAATGTATGAGCACAAGAGGGGGAGGCTAATGTATAAAGAGAAGAGAGGGAGGCTAATGTATGAGGACAAGAGGGGGAGGCTAATGTATAAAGAGAAGAGAGGGAGGCTAATGTATGAGGACAAGAAGTGCAATAACAGAAAAGAAGTTCAACGTTGACTGGTCTGTAAATGTTCGCCAGCGATGGATGGGTCTTCAGAGTACAATGGTCCCCTTATGACTGTACATTCGAAATGTACAAAAGGTTGGAGTGCAGATTTCTTTCCTTGTGCCAAGAAAAGGAGAAATGTTCATTGTTTCATTTTTTCCCTTTGCAGTAAACAGTTAACTTTACCTAACTGACAGATTCCTGTTGAGCTTGAGGTCATAAGTCATTATAATAATAGCTGCTTACTTTCTGGTAATTAGAGGGTGCACACTCCAGTGGTGCCTGGACACACACTGTCCTCATCACACATCTCACACAGACACACACATTGCCCTACCTTCTGTCTCCTTTCGGCTTCGTTTAGTGGTTAACTGGAAACTGGGTTCCCTGGAATTGTAAATCACTCATACACAAAGGTGGACGGAGGAGACAGTGTCAAAAGTTTAAAGTCGACTTCTGATTTTTGATATAGTGTTACCACACCTGGAACTTGGGTGGTGTTAAAACACAAGCCAAACAGTTCAGGTCACCTACAGTATTAGATGCTTCGTGGGGCACAGGTGACCTAGCAGACAAACAGAATTTGCCTGGTAACCAAAAGGTTGCCGGATCTAACAACAAGTATGCATGCTCCAGTATGAGTAATCCAGTATGAGTGATCCAGTACGAGTGATCCAGTACGAGTGATCCAGTACGAGTGATCAAGTATGCATGCTCCAGTATGAGTGATCCAGTACGAGTGATCCAGTACGAGTGATCCAGTACGAGTGATCCAGTATGAGTGATCCAGTATGCGTGCTCCAGTATGAGTGATCCAGTACGAGTGATCCAGTATGCGTGCTCTTGTATGCGTGCTCTAGTATGCGTGCTCTTGTATGCGTGCTCTAGTATGAGTGCTCCAGTATGCGTGCTCTAGTATGCGTGCTCTTGTATGAGTGATCCAGTATGCGTGCTCCAGTATGAGTGATCCAGTATGCGTGCTCCAGTATGCGTGCTCCAGTATGTGTGCTCCAGTATGCGTGCTCTTGTATGTGTGCTCCAGTATGAGTGATCCAGTATGCGTGCTCCAGTATGCGTGCTCCAGTATGTGTGCTCCAGTATGCGTGCTCTTGTATGTGTGCTCCAGTATGAGTGATCCAGTATGCGTGCTCCAGTATGTGTGCTCCAGTATGCGTGCTCTAGTATGCGTGCTCTAGTATGAGTGCTCTAGTATGCGTGCTCCAGTATGCGTGCTCCAGTATGAGTGATCCAGTATGAGTGATCCAGTATGAGTGCTCTAGTATGCGTGCTCCAGTATGCGTGCTCCAGTATGCGTGCTCTAGTATGCGTGCTCTAGTATGCGTGATCTAGTATGAGTGATCCAGTATGTGTGCTCCAGTATGCGTGCTCTAGTATGCGTGCTCTAGTATGCGTGATCTAGTATGAGTGATCCAGTATGTGTGATCCAGTATGTGTGCTCCACCTGAGTACTTTTAGACTAAACGGCCAAAGCCTAGGGGGTCCCATTACAATCTGCGGGTGATGGAGCTGGTGAAAAAGACACAGGGTGAAGGATGCCCAAATACTTTCCTTAAAATTCCAGGAAAGGTCAGACCACTGACCCCCCCCCCAAACCTCCACCCCCCCAAGAACATCAAAGAGGATAGAGACCCACCTACACTGACCAGGGAAAATGGCAGCTTTGAAGCCAGACACTGCATCCGGAGGTTTCCACGCACTCATCCTCAAAGCATCATGGGTAGTCATGCAAAGACAGACAGGTGGCTGACAATGCAGAGGTGTGTGTGTGTGTGTGTTTGAATCAAAGCAGTCAGACAGGAACCCAGGGGGACATGGTTATGATGTGGGCGTGTATTCTTGTGAGGACACACGTCTTTGAAGATCAAATGGGGTTTCCAAGGACCAGTTTCAGAACACAGCCAAAGCCAGGTGTCAGGAAAGAAGCCCAAGGACTCGAGACAAATCAGTGTCACAGAGCGTTCCAGCTACGATGGATCAACCCAGTCTTCAGTCACTGCTTGGCTGCTCTTCTGAGACTGTGTGGCTAGTTTGTAACTTCCACTATTCTCTCCTCTTTTACTTCTCCCAACAGGTGCGTTCCCTTGTTCTCATTTCTTCTACCTTTCTGACAGGTGTGTTCCCCTGTTCTCTTCTGTTTGACCCTTCTGTTCTCTTCTCTTATACCTTTCTTGCAGGTTTCATAAAGCAGTGAATCCCAACCAGGGGAACGCAGAACTCATGACACCATTGGCTTACTGATACAATTATTATGTATGGGTACTTTATGGGTACTGCGAGCGTGGTAGGGTAACTGAGAAAGGCCGGGAACAAGTGTCTTAATGTATCCTGGCCTAAGACATTTGTGAAAACATTTGAACTTATGTCAGATTTATAAGAAATTGTGATAACTGCAGTTTGTACACACACTTTTTCTATTTTTTTAGCAGTACATTTATTATCAGTGGAGTGTTAAGAACGAGCCAGTTAATCCAGTCCACATGACAGTACGATTCTACAGAGTGAAGTGAAGGAATGTCAGCTCACATAACCAGGATGCTTTACACGATGCTAGTAATACAGATAATGACATTATGTTCCATCACCTCTAAATTAAAGTCATATATAATCTAGCGGCACATTACGTAAGTCCCGTCTGCTTTTCAATGTGCAGGTGTAACAACACCAGTATGGGTGTTAAACAAGCCCGAGCTGAGAGATTTATCTGTGTTTCTGTGCCGGGAGGTAACATGTTGTTCTGTGTGGGTCAAAAGAGCAGAACGAGAGGAAAAATACAGTTAATGGCTGTTTTTTAGTCGGATCGGCGCGAGAGAGCCAGATCGTATCAACTGTGACCTCATTTGAGATGGCCACGAGCCAGCCAAGACATCCACCCCAACAGCCCCGGCGCTCTCAACTGAACCCAATCAAAACAAAAGCAAACGCATTGTCGCCAGGGAAACCAAAGAGGAACCGGGCATTTTAGCAGCACCTGCGCTGCTTGCAATGTGTGGCCTGTAAGAAACAGCTAGCCCGGAGTGTAAAGAGCGTAGACATGCCAGAGTGGCTGTCTAAACACAACTGCACAAATGTTCAACGTCTCAGTGTGTCATCACCGGGTCCGGAGTTTGGCAGGTGATTCAATCGGAATTCAACAGCATGTCTGATCAAACGACGTTTGGTAACACTTTATTCTGAGACTTTCTTCTTCTGTAGAGTAATATTGTCAACATTGTTTCAACTAACTCTCTCTTGATCAGTAACTGCTTGCGAGGGTTTGGTTTAGGTTTATGTGACGGTTTGCGTTGGAGATAAATGATAGCGTTAGGATTAGGATCAAGATTTAGGGAAGGGGATATGGTTTATCGACTGTTACATGTTTTACTCATATTTAATGTGTAAAAGCCCCAGAGACACAGTTATGGGACTAGCTGATATTTAAATAGGTGTGCACGTGTGAGTGAGGTTACTAGTTTTAATAATAATGGTAATGTGGTTGACATAATTAATTATCAGAAACAGTTAGAGCACTAACTGTGCCAGGTGACGGAAATCAGAGCACTTAGAGCATCTGACCAGTAATTGTTGGTAGATTCCTAGTTGACAGGTTGAGTAATCGTTTGTTTTGTCTTCAACCTAATTGCTCCGGTAAGACAAGAGAGACCGCTGATGGACTGAACGAAATAAAAGTTCCGGAATAGAGCCTCTGCAAAATGACTAAATATGAGAGGCCAAGGGCTTTAGCTCAGCTTGCCAACACAGTCTTATGACACGCCAGGATTTGGACCCTGGTTGTCACATAGTCATGCACCGGGCGTGTCATCTCTGTTGCACATTCAGTTGTCACCAGGGGCTCACAGTGTCAAGGAGGGACAGTCAATCACACATGGTCAGGTTGATAGAACCTAGAAGCTCTCTCCAACTGCTTAGCCTTCGCAAGACAGCAATAACTGAGAGTGGAACCATAGGCACCGTTATACAAGCAGTGAGCCAGTGGTTTAATCTAGTTCAAACTACTTAGAACTCCATAAAGCTTCCTCACAAAAAAAGGTGCATAATACTAAACTATAGTGTACAGACCACACCTGTTTAATACCATAATACAGGTGTATAATGCTAAACTATAGTGTACAGACCACACCTGTTTAATACCATAATACAGGTGTATAATCCTAAACTATAGTGTACAGACCATACCTGTTTAATACCATAATACAGGTGTATAATCCTAAACTATAGTCTACAGACCATACCTGTTAGATACCATAATACAGGTGTATAATGCTAAACTATAGTGTACAGACCACACCTGTTTAATACCATAATACAGGTGTATAATCCTAAACTATAGTGTACAGACCATACCTGTTTAATACCATAATACAGGTGTATAATCCTAAACTCTAGTGTACAGACCACACCTGTTAGATACCATAATACAGGTGTATAATCCTAAACTATAGTGTACAGACCACACCTGTTTAATACCATAATACAGGTATATAATCCTAAACTATAGTGTACAGACCATACCTGTTTAATACCATAATACAGGTGTATAATCCTAAACTATAGTCTACAGACCATACCTGTTAGATACCATAATACAGGTAAATAATCCTAAACTCTAGTGTACAGACCATACCTGTTTATTACCATATACCCCAAGTCCCCCCCCCCTGATCCCCGTGACCCACACAGTCAGACAACCAGACCTACACACACGGACGTACTATCATTCAAACTTGCTGTTAGATGTCACCTGGTTCATATTATCAGCTAGTGCCGGGTGTGCCTCAGAATTCTTTTTATTCCTTCTAAAATCGGAGAGAAAAATCATTCAACCATACTAGTGAAGATGGAAGGGGCATTTATGAATTCTCAGCTTGTAGTTGTTAGTACTCTCTACATCACCATGACAACAATACATTGAACAACTTATGTCAACATAATCAGCATCCAAAACGATACTGCAGTTACACACACCAGTTACACACACCTGTAACACACACTTACACACCTGTTGTGTTTTGACACAGGTCCAGGAAGGATGGCCAAACCCCAAGGCATCCTGGCACAGCTTCCATTACATTATTCCGTTTCTTTATTCTAACTCCTTGTGTGTGTGTCTGTGTGGTGTGTGTGTGTGTGTGTCTGTGTGGTGTGAGTGTGTGTGTGTCTGTGTGGTGTGTGTCTGTGTGTCTGTGTGGTGTGTGTGTGTGTCTATGTGTGTGTGTGTGTGTGTGTGTGTGTGTGTGTGTGTATGTCTGTGTGTGTCTGTCTCACATAAGAAAATAGTTTACTAATACAGAACTCCGCTTTTGTTTCGTAGAGCCCAAACATGACAAAAAACAAAATACAACAAAATCCGCCGTTTCATTAAGAAGAGGTAAGGTTTCCGTTGACACAGTGATACTTTCACATTTTATTATAATCAAGATAATACATTTTCATATGCATCAGACATTAGATATATACGTACACAATATACAAACGGTGCATTCTGAGGCAAATATACTCTATAGGTCAGCAGCAGGGTTGGCATCATGTAGAAAAATACATATTTGATTTCTTAGAACGCTAGTCGTATGAAAGCTTATTAGCATAAATATTTTGGACGAACGGCGGTAGATTCACTGGCGTAGAGGAAAATAGCTCAAGCACAACGAACCACCGTGTCTGCTATGACGAAGGAAAAGAACTGAACACATACGGCCTGACAATACAGGACATATAAACACCAAATAACAATACCGTGTAAACATATAAACAATATGCTATACATAACATTAGCCAATCATATAAAACAAGCCCGTCTCCTAGTCCAAGGAGAGCCAAAGGGCTCAATTCAATCAAACCTGCATTGCAGTATTTACGCTGAATCTCTTACTCCCATTGTCAAATGGGTCACAGGCTGTACTTAAAGCCTTCAGGACAGACCTCCTGGTATGCTTTAGCTGTTCGATAATGAGAAAGTCCTTTTAAACATACGACTCCTCAGCGAAGAACATTTGGTCAAAGTCTTCGATGCGGGGGTCGCTGCACCTCCTGCTTTGCCACTCCCTTTTCCCCTGGACCAGGGACAGTGCCACCTCCTGACTCCTTCGCAGGCACGTGTCTGCATCCACCTGTCCCTGGGAGGAAAAGTAGTCCGTCACTGCCCTCGTGGCGGATGGAGACAGGCAAAAGAGTGGCTCGGAGTTCGGGACAGCGGCGTCGTGCTGTGGCTCCACGTCAGAGACTCTGAGTCCCCTCTCCGGGAGCCTCTGACATTTGACCCTGTCGGTCTGAGACTTGACAGCTGGCTTCTCCAACGTGAAGCTGGACGCTGAGCTCATCACCCTGGAGGGCTCGGAGGCCCTGCGAGGCGCGGCCGCGGCGTTGCAGCTAGCCTCTATGTCCGGGGTAACGGAGAGAGACTTCTGCCTCTGTAGGGTCAGTGTTGAGCAACTCTGTCCATAGAAAACACTCTGTGGGGGCTGGATGACCTCACTTCCTGTTGGGGCTTTACAGGCGAGGTGGCAAGCCTGGTCGTGCAGCAGGCGTAACTCTTTGATGGTGAGGTGTTTCTCTGTGCCTCTGTAAAAGGGAGACCTACTCTTCTGCAGCTGTAGGACAGCCTGCTGGTAGGATGGTGGGCTGCTGGACCTCCTCTGGGAACTCACCTGTGCGCATTTGACCTTTACACGCTTAACCTCAGGCACTTTTAAGACGCTAACCACTTCCCCCTCCCCCACATCCTCCTCCAGCTGACCGTTGTCAGGTTGTCGTAGCGACAGCCGGCGGTCCCTCTTGAGCCATGTGTTGGGGTGCAGGCCATGGTGGGCGGAGGGGGTTCTGGGTGAGTGGAGCTGCTGGTTCTGGTTCCAGTCCAATGTGTCCCTCCTGGTAGGTGAGCCATTAGGGTAGCGGGGGGAAGGCTCAGCCAATGGGAAGCTGGCACTGGTCACATAGTCTGTAGAATATTGTGAGAAGGCGGAGTCTAGGGAGCTAAGGGAGGAGCCGGTTGGTGAGGTTGCCGGAGACGAATGGCTGGAGCAGCTGATGTCCAATCGTAACGGAGGGGGCGGGGTGTGCTTCAGCTTCCTCCGCCCATGAGTTCCAACTTCTTCTTTCTCTCCACCTGGGACAACTTCATCTTGTTTAAGATGCAGACTCCGGAGACCCCGCGCCAGAAACACTTCATCATCCTCTTCCTCCTCTTCCTCATCCATTTCTTCTTCCTCTCCCTCCATCGTCGCATCATAGCTTGCTTTACGCGACGCCAAATCGTGCTCATCCGATTGGAGGATTAAAGCTCCCGGCGTGTGTCCGAGGGCGGGCTCTGAACTGCGTCGTATTCTCAGGGGGCCCTGTGATTGGACAAAGGGCTGGCGTGTGCGTGGTTGGCGTACGACAGGGGAGAATTTCCTGGGTCTGGCCAGCAGGGGGAGCTGTAGAAGGTCAGGCTCAGGCTCGGGGTCGGGGTCACAGTCACTCAGGGTGATAACGGAGTCTCTGCTGTGGCTGTCTGGCTTGGCCTTGTCTCTCAGAGGGAGAGACTCCTGAAAGGGCGAATCCGGGTCATCGTTTAGCTCGTTCTCTAGACTGTCATAGGACGAGTCATTCATCTGGAAAGAGGAAACATCTAGACAGGGAGTGGAGAGAACGAGGACATGTGTCAGGTTTCATATGTTATTTGTATGGACTTTCAGATTGATAAAACTAGTAAACTCATTCACATGTGCACAGCTAATTATATATCCGCTAACACCTTCTTTCGAGTCCCACAACTGTGTCTTTGGACTCTTCACGTATTATCGACTAACTATCAGTAAAATTGTAACTGTCTAGTGCTTAACTTGTTCCTTGTTAGGCAAATGTCTAATGGATTGACGCATCATGACAATAAAGCTCAAAGAATTCTACCGATGAGTGCCTGGGGAATAAGATGGGGACCGATTGACAAGAAAACGGGCTATGAAAACAAGTACAAAGTGCAGTCATGGTGTCTAAAATAGAGGGTGAGAATAAATGTGCACACTTCTAGGATGCTACCATGGTGATATCATTCAAACACACAACAACAGACAGTGTTTTGATCTGTTCATCTCTTTGTTAAGTAAACAGAGTTGAAGTTTATTAAGGAACCTGCAGAGTTTACAGATCCAAATATGACCAAAACATGATCTGTCAACATAAGTTAACGAAGGTTGTAGATATTAAACCAGAGCAATAAATACAAACATACAAAATAGACTAATGACTGGCTAACTTCGGAACAGGACACATCTCACACTCAAAACACTCTGCAGCTTGTGTGTCGCTGTAAAAAGACACTAAAGGATTGAAAACACAAACACACATCAACACACACACACAAACATGACCTTCCTGAGTAGGTTCAGTTCTACTTGTTTGGTCACCTCTCTTTTCCTCTTGTTGTCTATCTTCCCCCTGATCTCTCAGCTGCTCTACAGTTTATATGCCACCAAGCCAAACAGCCCTGGGTTTAACAGCATTTGGGTTTAAATGAGATGGAATCACTTCGGTAAATAAACGGAAACTCTGTCTACCTGAGCCATGGTCACTGCTGCTGCTCTTCTGAGGAAACCCACTGAACAGAGATGTGACATTATCGCCCAGGACCTTGTTGCAGTTCTCAATCAGGAAGCGGACCAGCTCACAGATCTGAGAAAGGACCACAGACAACGTTACACTTCAGTCACACCAGCCAATGACTGGTCTAAGATAAGTTGGTTATTTCATAGGTAGTTACTCTTGGAAGGTTTGAGGGAGTGTCGGACGCAAAAACAACTGGTATTTTTATTGGCCTGTAGTGGCCTAGGTTTCACATTAAACAATTATCACGTGGAAAGACTACACTCGGTAGAGAGATTTTTTTTCATGTAGTGACTTGTTTTATACCAAAACGTGCTTCAAAATTCCCATTATTATCACAACTTACCAAAAAAAATGGTAGACCTTGAGACAAATGTGTGCCTTGCAATTAACCCATATACCAAATGGTAATTTTCTATCTCACACAGGGTGAAATGTGTTAGATTTCTGAGTGTCCCTATTAAATAAATAGCTTTTTATAGCTTCACCAATTAGAATAGCATTAACATCGTTTCAAGGTACACGGTGGCTCGAGGGGGACTGACCCTCTCACAGGGATTGTACATATTCATTTACCACGACAGAAGATCCAGTATAATAATAATGAACGGCAAGCTCACGGCTGAGGCCCTAATTAACCCGGGTTACACGGTATAAACCTCCAAAACTGCAACACAAAATGTCAAGGCCCCTAAACATCTCCGGAGACACTCTCCCACGCGATGTCTGAGACCTTTTCTTCAGAATCCCAACTGACTGTTTCAAAAACAACTGACTTGTTTTTGCTATCTTTCCGTATGCAAAGTCAACATAATTACATTATGGAAAGATGAAGGAGACAAACGAGAAGCCAATCTTCATGTTTTTTAAGTGCAGATATATGTCATAGTTTTCCACCATACATTTGCCTGTGTGTTCAGAGGGCCATGCAAGTGAATGCACTGATATTAATTTGACAGTATGTAGTTCTACCCAGGGCCGGATTAACCATTAGGGCAACTGGGCACTTGCCCAGGGGCACATAACATCTAAGGGGCACTGGGCTCTGTGAAACAGGGCTTGCATTTCGGTGCGGGATTGCGGGGATTGCGCATAATTAAACCATTCTCGCAAGGTTAGTTTTTATAGTGCGAGAAATTCCCGCACAAATATATTTGCTTCATCTCAGACCGAGGTAAAGTTGGTTGGATGTTCGATATTGGATATTCAACGGATAGTCGGAGGCCGAGATCAGGTCCGGTTTTCCCGCAAGCAGCCTCACTACACCGCGGTGATCGACCGAGAGAAACCTCCGTGTGCTTATAGTTAGGGACCGTCTATAAAGTACAAGTCTCAACGTTATTAATTCAAACCACTCTCAGATTGTTTTATAGAGGACACCCACATTTTGCACAGCTTTGGTTTTTTTAAGGAAATGGTGTAAGAGACGTTTAATAAACATTTAAAAATTGTAGAAATCAATCTTTTTTGTGAAATCACTTGGAAACCTCAATTTACTTTCGTATTGTCCACAAAGGCCTTTCACATGTTGCACAGAATTTGTTTTTTCAAAATAAAACATTTTAAGTTTTTAAAATACATTAAAATACTGGAAATCTCAATAGGTTTTTTTGTGCAGTGACCTATTAACCTCTGTTATCGTCGATTCCACCCCAGATGTGCACGAACGACCTAGATGCGTCCCTAGCAGACGAACTCATTCAGTTCACTCACTTTGTGTCATGTGACACTTCCCCTGCTCAGTTGTTGCACATTCTGGAAACGAAGGGCCTTAAGACAACTTTATCCGAATGTAAATGTTGCAATCAAATGTTCTTAACACTGCCTGTCTCTAATTGTGAGGATGAGAGGTCTTAAACGAGTAAACAATGTTTCAAGAACCACAATGTCACAGAGAAGACTTACTGCACTTTCTTTGCTGGCCATAGAACATGAAGTTGTTGAAATGTATTTTGATGATGTTGTGCACCAGTTTGCATATTTGAAGTCTAGAAGCAAGGCCACTGAGTAATCTGCTATAATTAATTACTTTAAAACAATGAATCTTTGATAGCATTAAATGTTTTGAATTTACACAATTTAAGTCAAGGAGTCCAGTGTGTAAGGGTCACCTGTTAAGCAAAGGAAAATATATAAAAGTTAATAGACGTGTATAAGCCTAATTTGAAATGTTGTGTAGACTATGAGTTTTTTCTCCATAGTGTTGTGTTGTTACCCTTTAAAGCGAAGATAGGCCAATTAGGCCTAATAATAAAATATTTGTGTGTTTATTAGTTCAGTTTTAAAGAGGCCAGTTCTAAGGCCAAATTGTTAAAACAAAATTGTACTGTAATGTTCTTTAAGTTTAGGGACATGCTCTTGACGATAGGGACTTTATGAATATATAGTAGTAGGGCATTAACATGATCTTAAGTTTAGGGACATGCTCTTGATGATAGGGACTTTATGAATATATAGTAGTAGGGCATTAACGTGATCGTAAGTTTAGGGACATGCTCTTGATGATAGGGTCTTTATGAATATATAGTAGTAGGGCATTAACGTGATCGTAAGTTTAGGGACATGCTCTTGATGATAGGGACTTTATGAATATATAGTAGTAGGGCATTAACGTGATCGTAAGTTTAGGGACGTGCTCTTGATGATAGGGACTTTGTGATTTTTGCTTTGGGGCGGGGTTGGGGGGCCCTTGCGTCTTGTTGCCCTGGGCATAAAAAAATGTTAATCCGGCTGTGGTTCTACCAGAGAATAAGCCAAACTGGGTGATTTATTTCCTCCTTACAATTCTTTTAATTTGACTGGTTCTTTCCATAAGACAGCTGCCTAGATGACTGAGGTAGAAACCCAGTAATTCCTCTAGAAGATGGCAACCCCCTGGGAACATGTATGAGGACTGTTTCTGGGTTAGCTTTATCCAATTGCTGAAATGGCAGCGTCGTTAGCGTATGTACATAGGATCTCTTTTGTGACAAACTCCTCCCCCCTCAGAGACTAACTAGCATGTACTATAGGACCTCTCACTTAGAACATCTCACTTACAACATCTCACATAGAACTGTGGACTGATGGAAAAGGGAGCGGAAGTGATGAAAATAAGGGCCCGTGTGTCAAGCCGTGGAAAAGGGGAGTTTTCCAGACTGCCCAGGGCAGTTAGAGACCAGAACCACGCCAGCCCAGTTTAACTTGGCTCCGTTTGAGACCGCGAGCGACCAGGAGAATGTCAAAATCTCAAATGTTTCCCCTTCAGAGACGCTGGGGCCACACACAAAAATAAACAAACAAACAGAGAAAAAGAAGTGTATGCGGCGCAGGAATGTGTGTGTGTGTGTGAATGTGAGAAGGCGGGAGCGAGAAAGACTGTGAGTGAGAGATTGAGTGTGTGATTGTGTGTGTGTGTGTGTGTGAGTGAGAAGACTGTGAGTGAGAGATTGAGTGTGTGTTTGTGTGTGTGTGTGTGAGTGTGTGTGTGTACGTGAGAAGACTGTGAGTGGGTGAATGAGTGTGCGTCGCCAGATAGAAGTGTTTAGCGTGGCAGTATTGTCACCCGTAGGAATCTGGATTTTTTTCCTCAGTGAACTTTTTTCTGAACCAGAAAAGAACACACATTTGGCATTTTGACAAGTAGAGAGAACGATTTGGGAACGCCCAGACTGAGCGTGTTTTAACAATATGGCCGAATAGAATGTAATTTAACGAGTATTATAGACTATTACCTATTCTAGATCATTGTTAATTTAAAATACATCTGTGGCCACTGATGGTGAATCCAATCATTTAACAGCTAGCTGCTAGCTGATGCAGGATTACAGCTGTGAACCGATGTGTTTATTCAGAGTAGTACAGTCTCCCTGTTACTAAGTTGGCATCAAATGCCTGGGTTTTCTATCTGTGTACATATTCCCCGATTGTTATCAGTCTCTGTTCCTGCAAGGACGGAGACATCGAGCGTGAGTTTGTGTGTCAGAACACTAAAGACCTGTGACTGGAGAAGAGTCAACACACGACGTGTGTGTAACAGCCTGGGTTTCCCGGCTATCGGACGGCGCATTCCAGCTGGAATCTGTGGTTTGGCGTTCTCTCACAGGTCTTTAACCTGCCGCCGCTGTTGTTCTTCCATGGGACGTTCTGCTTGGGAGCAACAGCACGTCTCTCCCGTACAGCCTGTTCTGACCTCTAGCCTCGGTCCATCAGACCCATGGGCGTGTGTGTGTGTGTGTGTGTGGTTGGGTGGGTGGAGTACGTATGTCTGGTTCTCTTATCCTGGACGTGGAACTGGATGCACCAGTCAGCAGTTCAGTACAGGTTGTAAGCAGCAGTCAGTTCAATCTGATTATATGTTAGACTGTTTTTTGGGGGTTCATCCTCACCTTCTTCGTGGCCTCCCCCTCCCCCTTCGGGCTACATGGGGCCGGGGTCCAGAGCATGCTGGGAGCGATGCACACCGACAGGTTGAAGGCGTTCATCTGGTTGTCATCAGCGTTTCCTTGGATACGGTGGAGTATGGCAACCACGTGTTTAAGTAACAACAGGTTCTCACTGGGCAGAAGACGGATCAACCTGAAGGGTGTTAGAGAGGGCAATCATCAATCAACAACAACAACAGGTTCTGTAACAACAGGTTCTGTAAATACAGGTTCTCTAACAAGAGGTTCTCTAACAACAGGTTCTCTAACAACAGGTTCTCACAGGGCAGAAGAGGCATCAACCAGGAACAAGGGAATCACAAATCAACACCAACGTGTGGACACACACCCACACACACACACAAACACACACACACACACACACACACACACACACACACACACACACACACACACACACACACACACACACACACACACACACACACACACACAAACATATGGCTACATCCTCTGGGAAACCAGCAGATTGTAGGCTTTGTCACATTCCTGGTAACACTTTCTTCCCAGAGAGAAGATCAGATAAGCAGTGCCATGTTATTGTGTGTGTAAGAGTCTTCTGGAACAGCCGTCGGTTTACTTATCTCTTCTTTTTTACCCCGTGGCTTGAGAACACTGCCAATTAATCAGAACAGCTTGTTCCACACCCTTGTTCACTTTCTCCCCTGTGCCGCTTTTCACAGCCGCTTGGTTCTTTGTGTGTGTGTATGTGTGTGTGTGTGTGTGTGTGTGTGTTTGGAAAGTCAGTCCGAGCATTGCAGTACCTCTGGATGGCTTGTATTGTCTCCCCTTCATCAGCTCGCTCCATCACTCCAACCCACTGCTCATACAGATCCACACACAGCAGACTGCCCGGAATGTTCCGGAGAAAGTCCTGTTGGGTCACACAGCCACAGGAAAACACATTCGGTAAGAACACCCCCTGGCATCACCAGTCCGATGGGTTTGTGTGGATTCCTTAAATAGCATCTTAAACAGAACACAGAGGCTGTGCAATTTGACAAATATGTGGGACTGAGGTTTAACCACAGAAGTGTTTAACACCCAGTATCTCTTCCACTTACCCTGTTGTTTAACAATTTATACACATAAAAGTTTATATATATATATATATAGTGAATATCAAACATTTTGAAGAATTTTATAAATGTGCTTTGACTGAAGCAATATTTCTTTTTCACTCTTGTAATTTTCAGTTCAGCTGTAGTTATTAGTTTGCTATTAAGGAGATGGTGAAGTAGCAGCTCTCTCTTTATCTGTGTTCGGTCTGATCGAATACACTTACAGGTTCCACAAAATGATTGGCACCAATCTGCACACATGCCATTTTAAATGTGTATGTTTCAACTTGAGATTGGCCCCAATCACTTTCCTGCTTTTCGTCTGTCTGTGTAAGAGTTTCTATGGGAATTTAAAACACACACACACGAGCAGGATAGAATGTCCCTCCTACCTTAAACACCGCCGCCGTCACAAACACAGACTCGTGTGTGACTGAGTGTGTCTCCTCTGTCCCGTTGTCCAGCCGTTCCCTCAGCTCTCGACAGGCTTTGGCCCCCGCAGACCGTCTGAATATCCCCCGGGTGTAGGGGCCCTCCTGGTACAGAAACACCAGCATGTCCAGGACAGGTTTGGGCAGGGCGTGGTCCGGAGGGCAGACGGACGGGAGGGAGCGTCCAAACAGTCGTCCTGTGTAGGGAGACGGGGCGACGGGGGACAGGGGGGGCCCATCCAGCTGAGGACTGGAACCCTTCCAGAAAGCCCAGTTTATAAACGATCTCTTCCTCTTGAAGGACTTCTGTTCCGGCTCTACGGACGAGAGGGGGTATTTACTTCAATATGAAAGACGTTATTCAAACCAGTAGGGCCATAGGGCTGAATAAAGCACAGGTATCTGAGACTGAAAGGTGTCTGGAAACAACGGAGGGAGGAGAAAAGAAAGAGAGAAAAAGAGAGTGAGAGAGAGGAAGATAAAGAGGCTTTGATTCTGATGGAGGCGTGACAGACAAGGGATCTGAATCTCAGGGGCGGAGGTCTGGGTGGAGGTTTGGGTGGTGGGGGCTGACTGTCAACTAAGCCTGTGTGTGTGTGTGTGTGTGTTTGGTCAAATCGTGTTTCTGAGACTGGGCATATATCATGTTCAGAAACTGTGTGTGTGTGTGTGTTTTATGTGTGTGTGTGTGTGTGTGTTTGGTCAAATCGTGTTTCTGAGACTGGGCATAATATATCATGTTCAGAACCTGTGAGTGTGTGTTCATGCGTTCCAGACTGTGTGTTGTGACGGACTGTGAGCTCTCTCTGTATTCTGTCAGACCACTCAGAGTGTTTATTTAAATAACTCAGCAGACATGATGTCTTGTTCTCATAGTCGTGTATCTGTGTGTTTCTGTGTCCCTGTCTCTCTGTCTGCGCAACTAAAGGAAAAGAAATACATGACGTGTTTGTGTGGAGTACAGCTAATGCTGTGTTTGTGTGAGTGGGGGAAACCATACAACACCGTTAGCTGCCAAGGGCCCTGCCCGATCAAAACTGACTTTAATAATCCCCACCAGCCTTACACTCAATTACGTGTTCGAGGGCAAATCAAAAACAACATTACCAGAAACCCTCTCTGGCATTCTTTAACAAGCCCAAGCATTGTTAAAAAGTTTAAAGATGGCGATCATGAATCGCATCACTGCACACGGCACGGGAAATCTTGTAAAAGGCAAACATTTTGGAGACAGGGAGGAAGGCGAGAAATGAGAGCAGGAGAGCTAGTTGAGTGTGACATGGTTTAATGACTTCATACGTTGTAGGATCTACGTTTAAAGATCTATAGAAAACCGATGCCCTATCCTTGTCAGAGGACATGAGACATTATGTTCTTCTGCATGGATTGATAAACCATTATGATGTCACATCTCATCAGTGACACGCTTCCCCATGTTGGGCAGGAGGACACACCCTATCAACATGCCTTTACACACACACACACACACACACGCATACACGCATGCACACAGGCATGCACACACACACACACACAGCACACATGCACACACACACCACACACACACATGCCACACGCATGCACACACACGCACACACACAGCACACATGCACACACGCAGGCACACACCACATACACGCACAAATCACACACATGCCACACGCACACACACACACACACGCACGCACACCACACCACACCACACCACACACACACACACACCGTTTCTGAACAAGATATGTGCCTAGTCTCAGAAACACAATTTTACCAAACACCAGCATGCACAAACACACACGCACAAACACACACCACATACATGCACACACGCACACACTGGAAAAACTCTTGATTTAGAGGGGAGTGAAGGGTGAGAGTGGGGGAGAGGTTTTTAATGGGGGCGATGTAAGAACCTGTGTGGACAGAAAGGAATCTGAGAAGGCTTGTGATGGATTCACTGGAGCCTCCCCTATGAGTCTCTATGAAGACTCAGACACACACACACACACACACACACTCTCTCACCAACACTCTGACACACATGCTCTCTTACATACACACACACACTAACACACACACTCTGACACACACACACACACACACACACACACTGACACACACACACACTCTGAGACACACACATTCTGACACACACACACTCTCTCTCTCTCTCACCAACACTGGGACACACACACACTCTGACACACACACTCTCTCTCTCACCAACACTCTGACACACACAGTCTCTCACCAACACTCTGACACACACTCTCTCACCAACACTCTGACACACACGCTCTCACACACACACTCTGACACACACTCTCTCACACTCACACTCTCTCACACACACACACTCTCTCACACACACACTCTCACACTCACATTCTCACACACACTCTCTCATACACACACTCTCTCACACATACACTCTCTCACACTCACACTCTCTCACACACACACTCACACTCTCTCACACACACTCTCTCACACTCACACTCTCT
The DNA here is from genome assembly GCA_029465975.1 of Dallia pectoralis. NCBI lineage: Eukaryota > Metazoa > Chordata > Actinopteri > Esociformes > Umbridae > Dallia > Dallia pectoralis. The sequence continues at coordinate 21,040,895 of CM055731.1, read as the reverse complement.
CACACTCACACTCTCACACACACTCTCACACACACGCTCTCACACACACTCTCTCACACACACACTCTCTCACACACACACTCTCTCACACACACACTCTCTCTCACCAACACTCTGACACACACTCTCATACACACTCTGACACACACACACTTTCTCACACACACTCTCTCACACTCACACTCTCTCACACACACACTCTCTCACACACTCTCTCTCACACACACACACACACTCTCTCTCACACACACACACACACACACTCTCTCACACTCACACACACACTCTCTCACACACATACTCTCTCACACACACTCTGACACACACACTATCTTACACGCTTTTGGGGGAATTCAGGGGTTGTTGTGTTTTGTTTTTGTGGAGGGAGAGTTGTCCTTTTGAATTATGTTTAAACTAGTTTCTATTTATCTTTTAATATAAAGATCAATAAAGAAATTTTAAAACTCCCCTTTCCCCCCCCCCTCTCTCTCTCTCTCTCTCTTTCTCTCACTTTCTCTCTCTTTCTCTCTCTTTCTCGCTCTCTCTCTCTCCATCTCTTTCAACCTCCTCTCGCTCCAATTTCTTTCCCTTCCTCTCTTTCAGACATGTACTGTATAAACGTATAAGGTGACCACTGTGCGTATGAGGTCCCCTACCTATGAACGGAGCCTGTCTGGGTTCCACCCGGCTGGGCTTGAGAATAAACTGACATTGGGTGTCTGGGGGCAGACACTGGTCCAGCAGCATCACCCCTGGGCCCTCCGGAAGAGGAGAAACATCCTTCCCCCAACATCCTCCTCCCCCATCCCGAATGTGGCTCATCTTGATACTAAATGGAAACTCATGACCTGAGGGGTTAGAGAAAAGGTCAAGAGGTCAGAGGGGTCATGTGTCTGTGCCAGGTTTAGAATATGTGCCGCTGGTCTCTTATCTATATATACTTGTTGTCACACGAAGGAAAACACATCCAAGTACCCAAACCAAACAGAGCAACTTTTGACCTCAGAGTAAAGTAGGCGGACGTTGCTTGTGAACACAGACTAGGGTCACCTTCTATCTCAGACTTAAAGGGATGTGGTTTTAAGTGGGTGAAGAAGAGATGGATGGTTAGTGCCGGCTAATTGAGTTAAACTCACCAATCAGAGGATAGGGGGAGTCGTCTTTGCTGGAACTCACCCACAACCGGTGGTCTTTCAAACAGCCCTGGAGGGTCAGAAACAAAAGGGGAAAAAGAAAGTGAGAACGAAATAGTCACACCACGAGAGACACAGAGCGTGAAAACAAACGACAACACGAACACGAACACACACTACGAACACACACTAACACATAAGTTTACACGCATACCGTAATGCCAAACTGCTGTAGTGCCATTTGGATGACATCCGTGGTGCTGTCGGAATTACTGACAGCCAGAGTCTTTGCCTGGGGTAGGAAGAAAACATTAGAAAAAGACACACACGTAGGAACACACACACACACATAAACAACACTCACATATGCACAATTCCCAATGTCCTTTGCAAATATCTTCAGAGGAATGGTCTTGGGGTCGTCTTTCTCCTTCTCTTCGTTTATTCGACTAAAGAGGAGGAATAAAAAGAATCATTTAACACAAGTTATACCAAACACATTCTCCAAATCAATACCCAGGGAACCATAACTGTCTCAGGAAGATGGGAACTAAATGTGGTCACCTTTTGATGAGAGAAAGCCACTTCTCCTTGTGCTCTAAAGAACTGCAGAGGGACAGAGACAGAGAAACATGACACACTTATTTTTTCCATCTATTCTTTAAGTTTATACAGTGTTCTTGTAAAACTACATAATTTCTAAACATTCCAGCTGTCAACGCTTATAGGAGCCGTGTGACGTCTGACACTGGCTGTCTGTGGTCAAGGCAGGAGGATGACTGGCATTTCAGTGGACCAATCAGGCTGTTCGGCTGGGGCGGTTCAGGATGTTGTATGCTACATTACTGCTCTGTGTGACTTATTAAATAACCAGGAAGAGGTCTGCTTAAATAGACAGTTTAATAGACAGTTTGTGTGCGTCTGTGTGTGTGTGTGTGTGTGTGTGTGTGTGTGTGTGTGTGCGTGCGTGTGTCTACCTAAATGTGGCGACACAGTTGAAAGTGGGCCAGCCCATTACGAAGCTCCTGTCGTGACTGGGGCTGCCTTCACACACCACGTCCACACAGCCAGCTGTCCACATCTCACACACGCGCACTTGAGCCTTCAGCTTGAACTGAGTAGACGACCTGCAGGAAACACACAAGAGGGTAACACACACATATTGACACGCTAGCAAGCATGCATGCACGCGCTCACACACACACACACACACACAGACATCCGCTGAAACACACACAGTATTCCTGAGTTTGTCCACATCTCCTACATACTCACAGTCACATAGTCCTTCCCAAGATTTTTCCGCCAGAATGTAATAAAGGCAATTATAGCAGTCTCCAATATGTAATGGTCAGCTCCACCCAGAGGCGCATGATGTTGAATATAGGTTCGAGAGAGAGAGAGCGAGGGAGAGAGAGGGGGGGGGCTTATGTTGCCACAACATCGTAGCAACGTTGCAGCAACACTCCGAGCGTTGCTGGAGCGTTGCCTGAAGGTCGGGGCGGGGAGCCCCACAGGGCCCTGGTGAGGGGTCTTTGATCTGGGCATGGCCTCAGATGGATGTAATTGGCTTAGAGGTAATTATAGGCCAGATAGTAGGCAGGAGGGAGGGAGGGAGGGTTAGGGAGGGAGCGGGAGGACCATCCCAAGAGACCTGACCTGATGGAGGGACGGGAGGGAGGAATGCTGTTTTTAACTGTGGCCTACCTCTCTCTCTTTCTCCCAAAGTCTTCTTTAATATGCACAGACACACACACAGACACACACACACACACACACAGACACACGCACGCACACGCACACACACACACACACACGCACACACACACGCACACACGCACTCACTTGGCTTTGGCGATGAGGAGTGTGTCATTGAAGAGGAAGAGGTGCCTCTCCTGTGTCTGCAGGCCATTCATCAGCTGTGTGTGGGCGTGGGCCAGGAACACCCTCCCTGGAGAGAGGAACGCCTGAACCAGGGGGCACTTCTCTGGACTGACCGGGGCCACACAGCTCTCCCTGTAAGTACACACACACACACACGTTTTGAATGACGTTTAACATTAAACAGAGGAGTGATTCCAGTTACTGCCCGAATAAGAACATCCCACGACTGAGTCTCCAATTCTAATTATGTCACAGCAAATAGTATCTGCAGACCCGCCTCAACAACACCTACAGGACTTGTGAAGAGCTCTCCTCCAAAGCATCTGCACCAAGCCGTTCTCCCTTTTCCCACAATGCTCGTCCAACCAGGAAGTCATGTGGTTCAGCAGCACGTGTGAGGACACGCACACTGACCCGATGACGTTAATTTGTGTCCGCAGGCGCCCAAACCGACCACAGGAGTCGCTAGAGAGCAATTAAATCCATTTTGATGACGCCTCCCCATTTCAGTGGGCCATTTCCATTGGCCCCAGGAGCTTACTAGTCCCACGCCTACTGACTGAGGTAGTCAGATCTAGGAAAAGCACCTTTTGGCGCCTGGCCACTATAAAGGCTATGTGTTGGACGGATACAGTGTCCTGTTGGTCTTCCTATGGGCCTCCAACTCTTACAAGGCTGTCAACATCCTCAGCTAGCAGCTCACACAGACGTACGACCCTGCATGTGGTGTACAGCGAGGCTGTAGATGCTGTGAGATACTGTTACCCTCCTGTGTGGGACATGAGAAAAACTGTTCCTGGACAAGAGAAACACAAAGAGCGTTCACTTTGGAACGGACAAACGGTCCAAGAACGGAACAATGGCTGGTCACACGATCACATTGAGAAAACACTCTGAAACACACTGATACCTTACAATCACAACATCAGGGTCTGGGGGAAAGATGCCTTCCGGAATTATGTCAATATCTTCCATGGGCAAGAAGAGCAGATAGAAAATGTTGGCATATCAGCGTGGAACAAAGGAAATAGTTGAAGAGACTTTTCCTTTCCTGTTTACAGCTGGCTGTGAGATTCACTGCTCAGCTTGCATTGGAGAGATAATGATCCTGTACACACGCACATGCGCACGCGCACACACACAGAGACACTCACACACACCCTTTGCCTTGATGTCAGTTTTGCAAACAATTTGCATTCTCTTAACCAGTTTCGTGAGGTAGTCATCATTCCTTCAAAACATGAAGGTCAGTCAATGCAGAAAATGGTGGGGGTGCTTTGCAGCCGACACATTTCTGGTTTTATTTAGAATTTAAAGCACAGGTCACCTGAACACTCTTTTTATAACAACATAATTCCATTTGTGTTATTTCTTAGTTTTATTGTTTTTACTATTAATCCACAATGTGCGAAGTTAAAAATAAAGAAACTGAATGAATATGTGCGTCGAAAGTTCGGACAGTTACTGTTTGTACGCAGTCAGAACTTCAAACATTTCCAACTCAACACTGGGAAAGATCAACAGATTGGCATGGAATACCTCTCCAGACATATTATTCATATATTATCCCTTTCCCATCTACTGTTATTAATCAGGTAAATGCTAAAAGAACAACTGGACAAACGTAGGACGTTGAGGTGCCTGGCTTTAGCTATTATTAAAAAAAAACGTTTTTCCAGAAGGAACCAGAGAAGGAGAAAACCAATTAATCACACATCATTACCATTGACTAAATTGCATCTGGATTAGAGTTAAAAGCAGAAACAATGATTCAAAACCATGATGGAATTTGTAAGAGGGAAAATTGGGTTCATGGCCAGCATTAACATTCAGATATGTGACCCTAATTAACCCCATAACAGAAGAACATTTAGAACAGGCGCCACCAGGGTAGGTTGTGAGAATCACTTTACCGCCACCTGCTCTTCACAGACATTTGAATCCATCATATTTATCTGGGAAGTGTCTGAGTTACAGGCCACACACACACAGGGAACACCTGCCTGTAATGTCCGTCTCAGTCTTCACTTGCCTCCCTGTGTCCGGTCGTCTCTCTCTTTTCGTTCATCCCTTCCTCTTCTCTGTCTCGTGTCTATAAAGACAGGTTTCTGTATTCAGGCCGCATCACTCCCTCTGAATGCTCGATTGACAGCTAGGTTCCTGGTCCAGTGAAGCTGACGGATGACTGGATAACGACCCCTATTGTGTCCAGTGATGTTGACAAATCGTACGAATCCAAAGGACACATACACACGGGCGATTATTGGGTAACACTGCTACGTGTGAGAGAAGTTGACTTCTCACAGACAATGCTGGATGTTTACTCTAATTGGGGCTGCTTTTGGACGTGGCCATCCCCGGGAGACCACAGCACAACACAGCATACTAAAATCCCAGCATGCTTAGGTGAGGAATGTTGAATGTTGATGAGAACGCAATCACTAGCCAATCAGAACGTCAAACGATTGGCACCAGCACTTGTACCCTGATTATGGCCTTCTTCTCACGACACCTAGCGCACACATGGTACACCCTCATCCACAAGCAGAAGACACATGGTACACCCTCATCCATAAGACACATGGTACACCCTCATCCATAAGACACATGGTACACCCTCATCCATAAGACACATGGTACACCCTCATCCACAAGCAGAAGACACATGGTACACCCTCATCCATAAGACACATGGTACACCCTCATCCATAAGACACATGGTACACCCTCATCCATAAGACACATGGTACACCCTCATCCACAAGCAGAAGACACATGGTACACCCTCATCCATAAGACACATGGTACACCCTCATCCATAAGACACATGGTACACCCTCATCCATAAGACACATGGTACACCCTCATCCACAAGCAGAAGACACATGGTACACCCTCATCCATAAGACACATGGTACACCCTCATCCATAAGACACATGGTACACCCTCATCCACAAGCAGAAGACACATGGTACACCCTCATCCATAAGACACATGGTACACCCTCATCCATAAGACACATGGTACACCCTCATCCATAAGACACATGGTACACCCTCATCCACAAGCAGAAGACACATGGTACACCCTCATCCATAAGACACATGGTACACCCTCATCCATAAGACACATGGTACACCCTCATCCATAAGACACATGGTACACCCTCATCCACAAGCAGAAGACACATGGTACACCCTCATCCATAAGACACATGGTACACCCTCATCCATAAGACACATGGTACACCCTCATCCATAAGACACATGGTTCACCCTCATCCATAAGACACATGGTACACCCTCATCCATAAGACACATGGTACACCCTCATCCACAAGCAAAAGACACATGGTACACCCTCATCCACAAGCAAAAGACACATGGTACACCCTCATCCACGGTAACACTCTTATTCTTGTTAACATTGTGAGTGTGTGTGTGTGTGTGTGTGTGTGTGTGTGTGTGTGTGTGTGTGTGTGTGTGTGTGTGTGTGTGTGTGTGTGTGTGTGTGTGTGTGTGTGTGTCTGGGCAACAAAGGTCAGCAGTAGCTTGACTTCTCATCCAGACAAATACTGTCCAGACCAACGCCACTGGCTGTCTGTGAAGTGCTGTGATTGATGGGACAGTGTGTCTGTGTGTGTGTGTGTGTGTGTTCGTGTACGTGCGCATGCATGCTAGTCATCTGCTAAACCCACGATGTGATCACCAACCAGAGTGGACACTGCCACACGCAATGGTGACGTTCTTAAAAGACGATGACATGATGAAATGACCCCAGGGGTAAAAACAAACCAATTTCCCTCCTTCCTGGAACACACCTGTATTCAACCTGTATCCGTATCGAATTGAGATCTAGGGGTTCCAGCACAGTGGACCCCAGTAGGAGGTATGATCCCATAACCACACCCCTTAAGCCATTTCTTCCAGAACAATAATGGAAAGCAATGGGGGTTTGTTTCCATAGGACAGAATGACTGGCCGTGGTTATTGTGAAAGACTCTACAATATCTGCAGAAGGTAGCGCAGACAGATCTGATAGAAGATACAACTGTACAGGAGAAGTACAGTTCAGAGAAAGCCTTTCTCCGTGTCAGGAAATGTCTCTTGCACGACACATGGCAACACATTGGCCGGTTGCCATGGAGAACAGGGTCCTGATTATAGCTGGAACGGGGGTTTTGTTTCTGATACCATCCTCCCTCCATATTCATTTCCCCGCTGCAGGCCTGGTGCTCGGTGGAACTCATCGAGGAGTCGTAAAGCCGGAGGAGAACGAGGTGACTACTAGAGGTGGTGACAGGATGGGGGTGGGGGGGTGTAGCCTCCTGAGTCACCGCACAGCAACTGTACCCCTGATGGCAAAGAGGAACCACCTGGGCCAGGATATCATTTATAACACGGCAGTGTGTGTTTAGCTGTGGGTGAATGAGCCATTTGGGAAGAGTGAGAGAGAGTTGGAGAGGGCAAGATGAAGAAATAAAAAAAGGTGGCTGGATGGAGAGAAGCAGGGGAAAGGCAGATGGAGAGGTAGAATAAAAGGGTGAATAAGAAAGAGTACAGGGAGAGGAAGAAAGAGAATGTGTAGACTGGTGTATCGAAGACAGAGTGAGGGTTAGTTGTACGTTCCTCATCCAACACTCAGTGCCCCCGCTGCCCTTTGACTCCGCCCCACTTTATATCACATGACCACCAATAGGGCCACACAGTGCCGTCTCTGAATATGTCCGGCCCCCCACCGCTGAAGACAGGGTCAGAGTGTTAACCCTGTCTGCCTCTCTCCTGAGCAGGCCCCGTATACAGAACATTACACTGTCTCATGCACATATGCGCGCACACACACACACACGCACGCACGCACACACGCACAAACACACACACAGTCACACACACACACACAGTCACACACACACACACACACACACACGCACGCACACACACACACACACACACACGCACACACGCACACACGCACACACACACAATACCTCCAGCCACATGAGTAATGACCCATTAAAGCCTTGGGAGCCTTCTGCTCAACACTCCTGTCGTAGAGTTTCACACATAACATGCTTCAACTAAAGAAATAATCAGTCAGAACCCGAACTCTGACAAACATGTCCACCAACACCAGAACACTAACAAACTTGTCCACCAACACCAGAACACTAACAAACATGTCCACCTACACCAGAACACTAACAAACATGTCCACCTACACCAGAACACTAACAAACATGTCCACCAACACCAGAACACTAACAAACATGTCCACCAACACCAGAACACTAACAAACATGTCCAATAACACCAGAACACTAACAAACATGTCCAATAACACCAGAACACTAACAAACATGTCCAATAACACCAGAACACTAACAAACATGTCCAATAACACCAGAACACTAACAAACATGTCCACCTACACCAGAACACTAACAAACATGTCCAATAACACCAGAACACTAACAAACATGTCCACCTACACCAGAACACTAACAAACATGTCCACCAACACCAGAACACTAACAAACATGTCCACCAACACCAGAACACTAACAAACATGTCCACCAACACCAGAACACTAACAAACATGTCCACCAACACCAGAACACTAACAAACATGTCCAATAACACCAGAACACTAACAAACATGTCCAACAACACCAGAACACTAACAAACATGTCCACCAACACCAGAACACTAACAAACTTGTCCACCTACACCAGAACACTAACAAACATGTCCACCTACACCAGAACACTAACAAACATGTCCACCTACACCAGAACACTAACAAACATGTCCAATAACACCAGAACACTAACAAACATGTCCACCAACACCAGAACACTAACAAACATGTCCACCTACACCAGAACACTAACAAACATGTCCACCAACACCAGAACACTAACAAACATGTCCACCTACACCAGAACACTAACAAACATGTCCACCAACACCAGAACACTAACAAACATGTCCACCTACACCAGAACACTAACAAACATGTCCACCAACACCAGAACACTAACAAACATGTCCACCTACACCAGAACACTAACAAACATGTCCAATAACACCAGAACACTAACAAACATGTCCAATAACACCAGAACACTAACAAACATGTCCAATAACACCAGAACACTAACAAACTTGTCCACCTACACCAGAACACTAACAAACATGTCCACCTACACCAGAACACTAACAAACATGTCCACCTACACCAGAACACTAACAAACATGTCCAATAACACCAGAACACTAACAAACATGTCCAATAACACCAGAACACTAACAAACATGTCCACCAACACCAGAACACTAACAAACATGTCCACCAACACCAGAACACTAACAAACTTGTCCACCTACACCAGAACACTAACAAACATGTCCACCAACACCAGAACACTAACAAACATGTCCAATAACACCAGAACACTAACAAACATGTCCAATAACACCAGAACACTAACAAACATGTCCACCAACACCAGAACACTAACAAACATGTCCACCAACACCAGAACACTAACAAACATGTCCACCAACACCAGAACACTAACAAACATGTCCACCAACACCAGAACACTAACAAACATGTCCAATAACACCAGAACACTAACAAACATGTCCACCAACACCAGAACACTAACAAACATGTCCAATAACACCAGAACACTAACAAACATGTCCAACAACACCAGAACACTAACAAACATGTCCACCAACACCAGAACACTAACAAACATGTCCAATAACACCAGAACACTAACAAACATGTCCAATAACACCAGAACACTAACAAACATGTCCAATAACACCAGAACACTAACAAACATGTCCAATAACACCAGAACACTAACAAACATGTCCAATAACACCAGAACACTAACAAACATGTCCAACAACACCAGAACACTAACAAACATGTCCAATAACACCAGAACACTAACAAACATGTCCAATAACACCAGAACACTAACAAACATGTCCACCTACACCAGAACACTAACAAACATGTCCAATAACACCAGAACACTAACAAACATGTCCACCTACACCAGAACACTAACAAACATGTCCAATAACACCAGAACACTAACAAACATGTCCAATAACACCAGAACACTAACAAACATGTCCAATAACACCAGAACACTAACAAACATGTCCAATAACACCAGAACACTAACAAACATGTCCACCAACACCAGAACACTAACAAACATGTCCAATAACACCAGAACACTAACAAACATGTCCAATAACACCAGAACACTAACACATGTCCAATAACACCAGAACACTAACAAACATGTCCACCTACACCAGAACACTAACAAACATGTCCAATAACACCAGAACACTAACAAACATGTCCAATAACACCAGAACACTAACAAACATGTCCACCTACACCAGAACACTAACAAACATGTCCACCAACACCAGAACACTAACAAACATGTCCAATAACACCAGAACACTAACAAACATGTCCACCTACACCAGAACACTAACAAACATGTCCAATAACACCAGAACACTAACAAACATGTCCACCAACACCAGAACACTAACAAACATGTCCAATAACACCAGAACACTAACAAACATGTCCAATAACACCAGAACACTAACAAACATGTCCACCTACACCAGAACACTAACAAACATGTCCACCAACACCAGAACACTAACAAACATGTCCACCTACACCAGAACACTAACAAACATGTCCACCAACACCAGAACACTAACAAACATGTCCACCAACACCAGAACACTAACAAACATGTCCAATAACACCAGAACACTAACAAACATGTCCAATAACACCAGAACACTAACAAACATGTCCACCAACACCAGAACACTAACAAACATGTCCACCTACACCAGAACACTAACAAACATGTCCACCAACACCAGAACACTAACAAACTTGTCCAATAACACCAGAACACTAACAAACATGTCCAATAACACCAGAACACTAACAAACATGTCCACCAACACCAGAACACTAACAAACATGTCCAATAACACCAGAACACTAACAAACATGTCCAATAACACCAGAACACTAACAAACATGTCCACCAACACCAGAACACTAACAAACATGTCCAATAACACCAGAACACTAACAAACATGTCCAATAACACCAGAACACTAACACATGTCCAACAATGTCTGACACTAATTGTGCATTTTTTACCGTTAAGATAATATCTGAAAACAATCTGATACATAAAATCGGATATGAGAGCAGATAGTGTGAAGAATCATCTAAACCGGGCTAAATGTCCTGCAGCAGCCATGCATGTCTTCTGTTGAATAATGAAATGGTAGAAACACACAGACACGCTGCAAGCCACAGATCCCAATCCAAAGACATTAGAAACCTTTAGAGGCCTGCACTTTATAATGGCCCTGTCAGAACTAACAATGATGGATAGTGGAAAAGAGGCAATTCTCCTTCGCATAGGCCTGCGGGGAGTGTGCTTACTCATAACTCAGACCGTTTGCTGATAGGTCGGAACAAAACCGGTACAATTTAAAAGTGTGGTTTTTAACCCGTGTTGGGATGACCAGTGGTTGTCTGAAGGGGTCATAGTGCAGTAGAAGACTTGTTGACAACCACTGATTTATTTTGGCCCCTCAATCAAGAGTAAAATGACATCCCGACTGGCCATTTATTTATCACAATTTGTCAAAATGTATTGACACTTCCATCGAGGCATAAAAAAACCCCAATATCATTGATTCGTGGAAAAATTTAAGAATGTTCTCATTCGACAGCTTTAGTATTTACTGTATAAATGATTTTTTTCTGACCTGGAAAAAACTCCCGACCACATATAGACTTACGGCCTTTAGGGACCTGCATTGAAAAAGACAGCTTAGTCTCAGTATCTTAGACAGTTCGTTAATAAGAGTTCTCTGTTACTGTACCTGGACATGCTTCGTGTTTTAGTAAGTGCTTTACTGATGACCAGAGAGGGAGCGGACTGTCTTCGATGAGCCAGGGTCTTCATCTGCTATGGGGAGAAGGGTGAGACACAAGGGTGAGACACAAGGGTGAGACACAGGGGAGAGACACAGGGGAGAGACACAGGGGAGAGAGGGAGGGTGAGACACAAGGGTGAGACACAGGGGAGACACAGGGGAGAGACACAAGGGTGAGACACAAGGGTGAGACACAGGGGAGAGACACACGGGAGAGAGGGAAGAAGAGACACAAGGGAGAGACACAACAAGGCAGAGAGGGAGAGACACAGGGGAGAGAGGGAGAGACACAAGGGAGATACACAACAAGACAGAAAAGAGAGACAAGGGAGAGAATTTTGTTTCAACTTCAGAGTATGCAATAAATCACATTGTTACAGGGTCATTATTTATAAAGTCTAATGTTATTAAATGTAGTCATTTTTACAGAGGTCATGTAAACCAGCCATAAACTAGCCAACAACTCAGTCAGAATAGTCAAAGGATGAGAAAGGGAGTGAGAGAGTGAGAGGGAGGGAGGGAGAGAGATGGGGAAGGGAGAGAGCGAGAGAGAGAGGAGGAGGGAGGGAGAGAGAGAGAGAGGAGGAGGGAGAGAGAGAGTAAACTAGGCAGAGGAAAAAAGAATGAACAAAGTATGCAGTGGTAGGTTGCACAATATTTGTTTTTTGTCTTTACAGTAGATGTTTCCAGCAACATCATATTCTTTCTTGCAATGTAAGTATGGTTAGAACCACCACAGAAATGTAACTTCCCAAAAAACCAACCGTCCCAAAAGATATTACCCTCCATTAGAGTGGGCAGTATATATCCTCAAGAAATGAGGACGAGATGTCTGCCACACCGTTAACAAGTAATAAGAGGGTCCCACAATCAATGCCACATTAGAATTTGCATAAATGATTGCAGCTTATACTTTAAATGCTTTTTTATAAACATTAGCACTGTTACCAAAAGACGTTTGGTGTCTAGGGTCATTACTATGTTGAAAGCAACACCGTGATAATTGCACTGAAACTGTAGCTATTACAAAGGACTAAAGCGTTTAACATTACTACCACGAATAAGTTCTGTGAATAAAAATTAACTGACAAAAATGTCTGATGTGTGTGGAGACGGATATGTCCAACAGCAGGGACCTATGGACTCCCAGTGAACAATAGATGAACAAAATGGAGACAGAACAATTATCTGGCTGCTGTCTATAGTATCCTTGCCTTACATCGACTTCTGATCAAGAGACGACCCACATTGTTAATGTGCTTCCATCTGTTTATATAAGATACATACTTGTGCTGAAATAATCAATCTGTATCTCATCAAACGTTGACAAGCAGTGTATCTCACAGGCCATTCAAGGTAACTGGACCAGGATTCACCGGAACAGGTGTCAGTTGTTGGTGATTGGGTAGTGAGTATCGACTGGTGCGGTTCTTCTGGGTTGTTTTCCTGATAGGAGTGTAACCTGGACTAGAACATTGAGTGCTCTAACAGCTCATCCATGAAGTGGTGTGTTCTGAGATACAGTTCTTCACACCACTGTTCTACTGCGAGATACAGTTCCTCACCCCACTGTTCTACTGCAAGATACAGTTCCTCACACCACTGTTCTACTGCGAGATACAGTTCCTCACACCACTGTTCTACTGCGAGATACAGTTCCTCATCCCACTGTTCTACTGCGAGATACAGTTCTTTACACCACTGTTCTACTGCGAGATACAGTTCTTCACACCACTGTTCTACTGCGGGATACAGTTCTTCACACCACTGTTCTATTGCGAGATACAGTTCCTCACACCACTGTTCTACTGCGAGATACAGTTCCTCACACCACTGTTCTACTGCGAGATACAGTTCTTCACACCACTGTTCTACTGCGAGATACAGTTCTTCACACCACTGTTCTGAAAAGGCTACTTTTATGTCTCTATGTCATGATCTTCCAGGCCTTCCAATTGGTTTAATGGTTAGATGTGGTGACGTAGACTTTTTGCAGATTCTAACGTTCAGTCTAACAGTAACAGAAAACCACAATGACTATCGGCCCTCTTTATATAGCAAGCCAAAGCCACATGACTCACTCTCTGTAACATCAATTAATTTCCCGTTTTCTAAATGGTGTAACCAGAATCTAAGTTTGTACTCAGTAAGTGCCAGCAATTTCTTTCCTCTTTTCAAATTTGATTTCTCACCAGATCATGTTGATACATAAAGGGCAAAAACTTACGGTTACGTTTATAATTATACAAATATTAAAAAATAAAGTGGCTTAAATTGATTAACAATCACTTATAAAGCAAACAGGTCCAAAGGTACACTGATTTTGCAAACAAAATACAATCTAGACATTTCCTGCAGGCCCTTCTGTTTTTGATTGGTGTCGCACATTTAGTTGGCATTTAGGGATGAACTGAGAGCGTTCGTCATGATAATACTTTATCTGTAATGATAAAACAGTTTGTTTTGATTCTGCTGAAAAAAACGAGTTAAAAAGAGTATGTGTATGACATTAAAAAACATATAGAGTTTGTCAATTGCTCCTGCTCTAGTAAAACATCAGCGAAGCTTTCCACTGACCTCATACCTGCAGTTACATATAACAACATTGAGTAGAATGGGGGTGCTGTTTAGCTGAAACATCATTATATTGATTTATTATTGTGGGCAGGGAAATACTTTTCAGCTGTACCATCCGAAATCATGTATGTGTATATATTAGCATTGACATCCAGTCACTGCCCTCATTACAGATCTGGCTCAATATACCTCCACTACACCTCCATCATACAGGATTTAAAGACATTCAAATGGTATCCCTAAGTTCATTTGACCGAAGTATCCCTGCGAAATGAGAGATTTCTTGCTGGAAATGTGTCTCTTATTTTTAAAGCATTCCTGATAGACACCATAATACACATTAGAGCAATTTGTGGATAATCTAGGCTGTGAATCAAATTGGGCATCAACGATAGTGCTCTGATCTACTAAAAAGAAAATTCCCAAATATTATTTGATCACCTTTTTGGAATTTCCAACATTACTTTCTTGAGACTTCCGATGGTATTTTTACAAAACAATAACTGATAGAATGTATTTATTTTTCTTCATCACATTCGGTTTCGTGTCTATAGGATCATTACTATGTTGACAGCAACACCTTGATAATTGCACTGAAACTGAAGCTATTCGAAAGACTAAAGCGTTTAACATTGATACCACAAATAAGTTCTGTGAATAAAAATGTGTGGAGACGGATATGTCAAACAGCAGGGACCTATTGACTCCCAGTGGACAATAGATGAACAAAAAGGAGACAGCACAATTATCTGGCTGCTGTCTATAGTATCCTTTCCTTACATCGACTTTTGATCAAGAGACGTCCCACATTGTTAATGTGCTTCCATCTGCTTACATAAGATAAATACTTGTGCTGAAATAATCAATCTGTATCTCATCAAACGTTGACAAGCAGAGAGTACTTCACATCTGTCAGAGTGGAAAAGCAAACACACCTCAATGGAATGTGAAACATTCTGCCTAATATGCTACTGTTACTTTTTACTCTCCTTGTTGGTTGCACTGTACGCGCTGACTTATTGTACGCATGCGTAACTAACATAAATGCAATTAGATTTAGTAGAATTAATTCAAATTCTCTAGTCGGCATTGGGCAGCAACATCAGCATCCGTCATCCTGGTGCTAAAACACAGTAGTAACGACAGCATGAGTATTCTGCAGCTGCCTGATATTATAAAAAAAACATTAAAGAAAACTAAAACTTTGTCTGATAAAAAAATCATAAAAGTTAAAGCGCACTTACATATCTGTAACCAAATGACACACAAAAAAGACCCAGACTGAAACAGCTGGAATTATAGAATAAATAACCTTCAATACAGAGCCAGTAACTCAGCATAAATGCACATTATTGTTGTTCAAATCATCATACAATACGGATAAATAATGCCTGATACAACCTGCTACTGGCCTTAGACCATACAGAGTATATGGAAAGTGACAATCCCCCCCAAATAACTAACAGGCTCCTATAAATGGTATATATAAATGCACAAAACACAAAAACCTAGTGTGCAATCTCAAATCCACATTTCTCTAGTTACCATTTTGCTGTCTGTCAGCGTGCAGCATTTATGTCCTCCTGCCAGAGATCCGGACCTATTCTGTCCGATAGTTCCCTGCTGTGGAGACATGGTGTCCATCAAGGCTACTGCAGAAGATCCACACACGGAGACTCACCGGTCTCAGACCGGAGCGCACGTATTCATAATCCCATTCCATCCAAAGTCATCCAGCAACAGGACCAAGCGTTTAAAGAGGCCCGCCGGGGAGAAATCCATAATGCACGTGAACGAAAATGTAAAAAAAAACAAAGCAAACCGCGTTAAATGAACCCGGACAGTATAGGATTAATAGACAATACTCTCTAGTCTGTCACCATTCCGCCTGACTCTGGAGCGCTGGTTTCGACTGGAGTGAATATGTGTATCATGCTGTAGGTTTGCCCCCACAATCAGACTCCAGGACGGTCCTAGCGCCGCCCAAGTTCATTAAACTAACCACAGGGGGTAACTGTTCTCGCTCCGGGATCACATGAAAACAGTTTGCAGACTAGGTGAAGGAATCTGCCCTGCATGCCAATAATAACATGACTTATGTGACAGAATGTCAGAGGCATGTGGCACAGTCAAGATTACTATGCAGCACACCCAATGGACTGGGTCTGTTTTTCTGTTAACCACGGGTCGAAATGCGTAATTGCGCAGTAAAAATGGGATTGAAGTGGACAAATATAGTCATAGGCCTACAATGGGTTTATACATAAACATGTATTTATAGTTGCTGAATAAAGCAAAACTAAAATAAATGGTATGCGCCATTAAAGTCCCCAATGCGTTGTTTTCTTGTACTTAAATGTATTTAATCCTAACTTCATGTATCATTTATTTGTTGACTCTTTAGGCACCAGTTAGCACTTTTGCCCAATACACAGCCTTGATTTTCTGATAGAATGATGTAAAGGCTAGCTCTCCCTTCCTGTACTGTCATTGGTCAATTACAAACAAATCAACCTGGTGACATCATTCCATTTTCCAAAATTACTAGCCCACCAGTCTAGAATGCATTATTCATAATATTTCAATAATATCATCAATAAAACAAATACAGAATGTTGTTTCGTGTGGAAACCTCATCCTGAACACAGGAAAATAAATTCTGCGCTTGCCTTTAAATATTATAAGACAACTGGAGACCCAATAGTTTATCTGTATCCCAAACATTAGCATACGTTTGATGATAGGTTCAGTCATAGCATGAACTCCGCCCTGTTTGATTGTCACAGTCTGTGTTGCTGTGGCGCTCATCTGGAGGACAGGTGAGGTGATGGAATTTCTATGGCAACCATCATCAATATGCAACAATAATTAGTTTTTCCAGACTACACATTCACGTCCTTGTTTATAGATGGAACAACTGTTTCTGAAACTTTCTGCAAACAGCGTGAATCTCGATGGGTGAAACAGATCTAAGCAGGCTGGGGTGTGTCACAAATGTGGTTGGAGTCGCCGGGCGGTTGACTGTTTTTTGTGTGACACGGGCAATGTCTTTCCCAGCACTCACTTTTGTTTCCTGGAAGGGAATGAAGTGGCAGACAGATGGAGCCGGTGAAGGCTTCCCCTGAGACACAGAGAATCCTACGAGTGCGTAGGCCTTGACACATCAGCCCAAAGAAAGCCTGCGAATATGCCCTTTGTGTTGAGGCTGAAGTAAACCCTCATGGTCGGATCCCCTTAACTTAGTACGATAAGGGAAGGGGAGATTAATTGCATTAAGGACTGTCCCTAGAAAGTATAGGATCAATACCCATGAATGAATGAATGCCATCTGACATATCCCTCGAAGTGAGGCAACAACCCTCTTCCCCAACATGGTCTGGTGATCGTTTGGAAACCGACGCTGGGAAAGGTATTGAGTTCAACAATTAGCTATTTCACTCATGGAATATCATTTTTTTTCTAACTTTTGCGCTCCATTAACCGTCTACTGGCACCTTGCATTGTCTCATCCCAATGCTTACACCATCATTCAGATACCAGTTAAACCCAGAAGTGGTTTCTTGCACCCTAGCTCTAACCACACATACTGTCAAGTATGTTACATATTTGGTTCCTAACCTTGACACTGCAGGTGACACATGTATGAACAGACACGCACGCACACGCACGCACACGCACGCACACACACACGCACACACGCACGCACGCACGCACACCTAACAGTGATGGGAGAGCTGAGAGGAGAGGTTGGCCTGAGTGACAGGAGGTTATGAAAGGTTCGGAGGTTGTGGTTGAGGGTTTGGGCAGAGAGCAGACGGTGGGTCCTGGCAGGCTTGTAGCATCCGCTTTGGGAATGGCAACCCCATATTTTGGGAAGCTCTGAAACCCTGTCTAAGTCCTAAAAATAGGAATATTTCCCTCTCAATCATTCCTAGTCTGAATCTCCGCGGACAAAAAATTACAGAAGGACATGTTTATGTCCCTCTGTCAACATCTGTGGGTCCTTTATGTTGTTTTAGGGTTTTACTAAACATTAATACATTCATAGGGACGCCAGGATAAGAGTTACTTATAGGACATTTGGAGGAGATTTTGAGAATGTGAAATTGAATCAAAATACATACAGTGAATGAAATGAACAAAGAGGTAGTAGAGATGCAGCAAAAAATAAACACATACATAAAAGACTAAACGATTCTGTGAGCCTGTTGGTTTAAAGCGATACACTGGGAGGAAGGATATGTAGGTATACTATGGGTTAACCTCTTACAAACTGACATAGAAAGAGACAAAACATCTGACTTACAGACAGACATCTAAAGGGACACAGACAAACAATCAGAGCGTCAGTAACAGACAAAGACAGGAACAGGCAGTCAACAAGGGTCAGACAGTAACAGACAAAAACAGAGGGAAAGGCAGTCAGTAACAAAGACAGGCAGTCAGAGAGCGTCAGACAGTCAAAGACAGATAGACAGGCTGTCAGAGAGGATCAGACAGTCACAGCCAGATAGACAGGCTGTCAGAAAAGGCCAGACAGTCATAGACAGAGGGACAGGCATTCAGAGAGTCTCTGAGCCGCTCTGCCTGTTACATCTGTTCTCCTGTGGACACACACAATCACACTACGCCCCTCCCCCATCTAATCTGATTATCAACACTACCTAGAAAGCTGGCGATGTAAATACTGACCACGGTCTGTGTGTGTGTGTGTGTTCGGCTGGCTCTATGAGGAGTTGGTGGAATGGTGGCTGGACTGGCTGACTGCTGTGGTTTGACAGAGGGATCTCCTGTTACAGAGGAAGAAGAAGATGAAAAGGGCAGATGTTCATTGGACACAAGAACCTTTGTGGGTGTGACAATTCTATTTATTACATCCAAATGTTTTCTACAAGGGTGCAATCATTGAGAGCTTTAAGAACTAGCATGAAAGAGAAAAAAACAAGGTCACGTAACTATCCTTTGTGGACTCTTATACGTACTAGGGTAGGAATTAAAAACGTGGAGCACCGGAAAGGTCAGGAAATGCCTTTAAGAGGACCAAGCAATCCCAGAGATGTTCATTCAATCAGGTATTCATGACCCCACTTGCTCTCAGACAGGACAGTCCAGACTGGTAGCAAACAAAGGCTGGCTAATCTTGACCGCTCAGAAGAGCCTGGCTGGTGGAGGAGAGTGTTGTTTGTGACAGGACGGCTTATCTTTGGCGAAGGCTTTGTGGGTCAGTACTAACCATTCGGCTGTGAGCCACGCTGTGTGTGTGTGTGTCTCTGTGCGTGAGCTGTTATCAGCACCAGGGACCTCTTATCGTTCTCTCGGAGGTCATGGGTCAAGCCGAGCATTCCAACACGGTTCAGGATCATTAGATATTAGCCCAGAGGACAGACTGTGGAAGTTTCAGTGGCGTGGTCATCATGTTGAGTGGTTGATTTAACAAATCATTTTTGCTTATCATACATGAAGGTTGGACTATCTAAAGGTTATTCACAGTTCTCTTATGTGGTGTGGCGATTTCTAGGCATCTCTTTGTGACATGAAATGCATCTCCCTAAAATTCACAACCTATTAGCTCTCTGTGAATCTCACGATTGGCTGGTTTGTAGAATCACCTTGTACCTGGGAGAGGAAATCTAATTTAACGTCACATAGCTACAGGGGGTAACTAGATAACACTGACTTGGTTGTCCATGGACATAAAAACTAACATGACATGCACTTTAGAGAGGATAGGAGCGAGGGGGGAGGAGATCTTGTTCAGTGGAGAAGGAGTGGTTTTGAAGAGATGTAATTTTATGGGATTCTGTTCCGTTGTGGGTTTGCTAACCAGGGAGAGGAGAGTGAAGGCGTGGCCTGGATGCTATTTAAAGGCATGGTCTCTGTGTATGCGTATGAGTATGTATGAGTGCACAGCCGGCCATGCCTATTCTGTGTTGGGACAGAAATAAACCTAGACCCGGGATTACAGTGTTTTCCAATCCTTCCATCCAACAACGAGGCGTCTCCAATGTAATCACACACCAACGAGTCAAGCAATGAACCTACCAACGAGCCTACCAACGTGCCTAGCAACGAGCCTACCAACGAGCCTAGCAACGAGCCTACGAACGAGCCTACCAACGCGCCTAGCAACGAGCCTACCAACGAGCCTAGCAACGAGCCTACCAACAAGCCTACCAACGAGCCTACCAACGAGCCTACCAACGAGCCTAGCAACTAGCCTACCAACGAGCCTAGCAACGAGCCTACCAACGAGCCTACCAACGCGCCTAGCAACGAGCCTACCAACGAGCCTACCAACAAGCCTAGCAACTAGCCTACAAATGAACCTAGCAACGAGCCTAGCAACGAGCCTAGCAACGAGCCTAGCAACGAGCCTACCAACGAGCCTAGCAACTAGCCTACCAACGAGCCTAGCAACGAGCCTACCAACGAGCCTACCAACGCGCCTAGCAACAAGCCTACCAACGAGCCTACCAACGCGCCTAGCAACAAGCCTAGCAACGAGCCTACCAACGAGCCTACCAACGCGCCTAGCAACAAGCCTAGCAACGAGCCTACCAACGAGCCTAGCAACAGGGATTCAAAAATGACATGTATGTGACTGTTATAAACAGGGGGAAGTGAAAGTGAGCGGCTTATGTGTGTTAGGATGTTCAGGAAGAGCAGGAAGGAATGAACAAGAGGTCAGACAGGGTAACCGGTCAGACTGTGTGTGTGTGTGTGTGTGTCTGTGTGTGTGTCTGTGTGTGTGTGTCTGTGTGTGTGTGTGTCTGTGTGTGTGTCTGTGTGTGTGTGTGTGTGTGTGTCTGTGTGTGTGTGTGTGTGTGTGTGTGTGTGTGTGTGTGTGTGTGTCTGTGTGTGTGTGTGTGTGTGTGTGTGTGTGTGTGTGTGTGTCTGTGTGTGTGTGTGTGTGTGTGTGGGTGGGTTTGTCAATGCATTCCTGTCTGTGTGCAAGGGCTTACTCACGTGCATAAATACACACTTATGAGCCAAAATATTATGACCACTTGCAGGATAATGCAAACTGCCAAACTGCATAGTTCTGGAATGGTTTGAGGAGCATTCTAGGTGTTGCCCTTCCCCAGATCTCCAATTGAGCATCTGTGGGATGTGCTGGACCAGCAAGTCAGATCCACAGTGAATCCACCTCAAAACAAGAGGGATCTGCTGCACATCTATTGGTTCCAGATACCACAGGAGTCCTGCAGGGGTCTTGTAGAGTCCATGTCTCGGCAGGTTGGCGTTGTTTTGGTGACACGCGAAAGACCCCCAGCATATTAGGCATATATCATATGTGTAGAGGTTTGTGTTTTTCTATAACTGCTCCAGCTCCTATTCGTTTAAATTAAAAAAAAACTGCATTGGTGACACACTAAACAATACATTCTTTGTGATCCACAAACATTACATTATGTGATTACAAACATGTTAACATTTCTGAAGAAAAAAATCAAGAAGTTATTCACTAAACCTGCTCTTAAATCTCTTAGCATAACAGAGAAGACTAGTAGCAGACAGCCTCCACTGAATAGAGAAGACTAGTAGCAGACAGCCTCGACTGAATAGAGAGACTAGTAGCAGACAGCCTCCACTGAATAGAGAAGACTAGTAGCAGACAGCCTCCACTGAATAGAGAAGACTAGTAGCAGACAGCCTCGACTGAATAGAGAGACTAGTAGCAGACAGCCTCGACTGAATAGAGAGACTAGTAGCAGACAGCCTCCACTGAATAGAGAGACTAGTAGCAGACAGCCTCAACTGAATAGAGAGACTAGTAGCAGACAGCCTCCACTGAATAGAGAAGACTAGTAGCAGACAGCCTCCACTGAATAGAGAGACTAGTAGCAGACAGCCTCCACTGAAAAGAGAGACTAGTAGCAGACAGCCTCCACTGAATAGAGACTAGTAGCAGACAGCCTCCACTGAATAGAGACTAGTAGCAGACAGCCTCCACTGAATAGAGAGACTAGTAGCACACAGCCTCGATTAAATGCATATTATTTTAGTCAGATTGAATTCTTTTAGCAGTCAGGTAGTGAAAGTTCACCTCCACAAGGTGAGTTTGATTTCTGTCTCGCATTGTGTGTGTGTGTGTGTGTGTGTGTGTGTGTGTGTGTGACTTATGGACGGTTATAACATTCGTGGGCCTTGTGGCAACCACACACATGACTGTATCCACGTGCGCTACAACCAAGGGAGAACCTGTAAACATGCACATTTAATGAAATCTTTTGTTGCCATATCATGGCGACTGGTCCTGATGAGAAACGAGCGAATGACATAACCAACCTTCACCTGCTAAAAATATCTCAGATTATAAGTTGAGTCACTCTAGATTGTCTTTCTGAGGAGAGACAGGTCTTCTTTCCTTCTCCACACCCCCCCCCGCTCATTCTCTCTATCAACACAAGACTTGTTTGAAAACACTATCTGCCCTCTGTTCTCATGCGTTGATGATGAAAGTGAAAATGCAGCCTGTGTGATAAATGTCACAGTGCTAAAATTCTTATCAGATAAAAGTGAAGAAAGCGTTGCCATGTTACATATAGGAGCCGAGACGCATACCTCACTCAGCGACAGTGGAGGGAGTTGATTAAGTCACTAACACCACCCAGTTAACTCGCCCACCCGTCAGTAAACATGAATGGACAAAAAGAGAACAGAGATGAAACAGGAGGAATGAACCAAAGATGTGACATTCTCTATCTAACTTTCTATTTCTCTATTTCTGCCCTCTCTTTTTTGCTCCCCCTCTCTTTCTGGTGTGTCTTTTCTTTCTCTTAGTGTTCGCACTCTGCTCTCTCTTTCTCTCTCATTCTGCCTCTTATCTTATATCTCTCTTTAGGGTTGACCAGAATTAAGATATCTGTGCATTTCCAATCTGCCTGTCAGCACCGGAATTGACCACTGGATTTATCTACAGAGTCAATGTGATAAAGAGGCTCAGAAAAGCTATCTGAAACTCGAAGATATGACACCACAGACAATTTTGTGGGTATCTGTTGAATCTTTGACAATGTGTTTTTGTGGCCTTCACAGACAGCGCCAGACACCATGGCAAAAACGATCGAGATAAAAAACTATTTCCTGATTTCAGTGCCAACAAACTACATTAACAGAATGAGTAGTGTCAGCAGCATGTTAGTTATTTATGTATAGTTAAAACTTTAAAGGAACTGAAATCACTAACACTTTTTTCTGTTCTTTGGTTGGCTTCCGACTGAAAATGTTCGATTTGCCACCGTTTTGAAGGTGGGACTGACGTACAGTGAACTCTTCATGCTCTGGAGGAGGATATCAAAATATTATTTTAGTTTGTATTTTTTTGGGGGGGAGGGGCATTTGCTTGCAATTGTTTTAAACGTTTAAATATCACAAAGGTATTTATGCAGAATCCCCTTATTCCAGAGCGTTGGTACAACTGGCAAGGCTGATGTTTGTGTTTGTGGTCATCACATCATTTCTATTCAGGCATAAACAGCTGTCAATGTCTAGTCTTGGTTCTAGGCTTTTGGTTTTCCTTTGGAGTCAGCTATAGGCTACAAAAGTCTTCCACAGTGAATGTACATAGAGCCCAGTAAAGACAAAAAGGACAGAGACCAGAAACTGTCTCCAAAAGGAGTACCAGCTACTGCTACTGATGTGCCAGCCATTATCAACCACAGAAGACTTCACCACCAGAACTTGTGAACACATTGCAAAGTGAAAATCACCATTTAACTTTGCGAGCAGAATGGCCTGGTTACAATAACTTAACGAGCTTAGAGATATCAAAATGGTCTTGTGTATAGAAGAGACGAAGATGAACATGAGTGATGGCAAGAGGAAAGTGTAGAAATAAAAAGTTCTCCGTATACAACAGTGTCTGAAAAATGTGATGAATTTGGTCTTATGGCTTTGGCAATGCTGCCACATCCCTTTGGAAATAACTCGGAACAGATTCTGGAGAGTTGCAGATTGCAGATTGCAAACTTCATCCTCGGTTCTGTTAGCTTAGAATGCATCCAAATCGTCTGAGGGAGTCAGTAGAGTGAGATGTAACCTGGAAAATCCTACTGAAAACGTTTTCCTCTCCCAGGGTGATGAGGGACAATTTGGGTCAAAATAGGGCTTCCTAGCCACTCAACGACAAGTCAGGGGTTGAACTAGACAGTGCTGGTCAGGTTATTGCTACAAAAGAGCTCTGTAGACCACTGGCCACCTAGAAGGCCCAGTGCATTGTGCTTTTACTGTAGTCCCAAGAGGCTGTAGTGCAAAACCTCTCTTTACTATGGCCCAACCACAGCCTAATGACCTAATTGCTTCAAGGATGGTTTGGAGAGGGAGGAGCCTCCACGAAATCCCAATTCAAACCAGCCAATCTAATCGGCCATCTTGAAACAGCCTGGCTCACAGCATTCCAATAGTAATGTGGAAATAGTTAGTTTGACACCGGCCGTGAAGTACTACAGCAAGAGAATGATATATTGAAGATAAAAGGGAGTGAGTTATGAAAACAAAACCATAGCAACTAACACCCTATGAACATTACTGTACAATAACATTTTATGTCGTATTGTTAAAACTGATTTCTTCATCATTTTGGGGGAAAAAAGGATTAATGGAGAATCTTACCGGACTTTCTCCAGAAACTGGTGTTATTAGCGCCAGGTAGCCATATTCACTCATGTCCTCTCAGGACATATGTAACCAGAACACTGCCTATTAACCTCTGTCTATGCCCCTAACCTCTCCAGCTTTTCCTGATCCTGGGCTTTCCTTTTAGGACAGACTAGTCAAACCCATTCCATGGAGGGCCTTGTGTCAGTGTAGTGATTATGCTTTTTCCTTTAAATTGGTTCAGACCTAAACGACCAGGTGAGGATAGAAGCAAACCAATTTGAGACCTAATTAATCAATCAAATACAAGGTGAGAGCCAAAACCTGCAGACACTCGGCCCTCCATGGAACCTCCGTTTGACACCTCCGTTTTAGGAAATTGGCTCCTTTTCCCTAACAGGCACCGAGGCTAACAGCAGAGGGAGCAAATCCTTCCCCTCTCTCATCCTCTTCTTCCTCTTCTTCTACTTGCCCTCTACTCCCTGTCATCCCTCCTCCGAGTTGTCATCCGAGAGAGTGTGTATGGCTGTCAGAGCCCTAACTCATCCTGAGCTTTATTCTCCCTTCTACATAACCAGGGAACACGTCGTATTGTTTAGCCTAATTCCTACTTTCCTAGCACCACCACGTCGATGTTTACGCCTTTCTGCTGTCAAAGAGACAGACTGTAACCAAAGGGGAGTCGGGGCGAACAAAGAGCATTTATTAAACAACCAGGTAACTATAACGAAAAAACAGTATATAATAAATCAGCAGAGATGGCCCCGGTCAAATTGTCAAATCTTATCCGAGGCATCTGTTTGTTCTATATTGCCGCACAGAAAGATATACAATGAATAAGCTAGGATAGGATCTCATCACGTAATACACTAGAGCTAACCAATGTATCAACAGAGTTTGGGAAACTGTCATTTAGAGCAGTAAACCTATGCGACTGAAGTTAATATTAAAAATGAAAAGTACAAAGTAGCCGTACATATCTGAGTACATACACAGTCCAGCAGGTTGGTATCATTGGCAGAAAGCTAAAAGCTGTAATTAGGTACCGGGAATTTAATAAAAGACAGCCATGGTTTCCGTATGACATTCCACTGAATGAATTCCATGACCCTTCCATTGTCGTGTGTGTACGTGTGTATGTGTGTACTGTGTGTCCACACAACACACAGACACACAGACACACAGACACACAGGCACACAGGCACACAGGCACACAGGCACACAGGCACACAGGCACACAGGCACACAAATAGACAAATACACAGACACACAAACACACAGACACACAAACACACTAACAGACAAATACACAGACAAATACACAGACAAATACACAGACACACAGACACACAAACAGACAAATACACAGACACACAGACAAATACACAGACAAATACACAGACACACAGGCACACCGACACACACACAGACACACCGACACACACACACAGGCACACAGACACACAGACACACAGACACACAGGCACACAGACACACAGACACACAAACACACAGAAACACACGCACACAGACACACAGGCACACAGACACACAGACACACTCTCTCTGCTCACAAGCTCGCGTGAAGCAACCTGACATTTTAGTATGACGCTCTGATTTAGCATCAAACAGGCAGCTTTGAAAAATAAAAATGTCTGGACAGCCCCAAACTGCTGGTCTTACACAAAAGCACATAGTTATATATATCACACCTTCACAGATTGACACAATGAATTTAGCTTACACCTTATAGTGAACAGCAAAGGAATAAACACTAACTGATGCATTGGATAATAAAGTCTTAATATAATTACTCTTTTTACTTCATAATTTTTTCAATTATGAAGGTCTCAAGAAGACAGGCATTATTTATTATTTGACATGATAACCATAGTAATCCTTAAACGAACGTAAACAAACAATTATTGTAAGACAAAACGTATCAACTGGTGACTGTCGCTCATATTTCATCTGAAACCTACACATGTAGGATGACACATTGCCAACACCTTGCCCTGCCACAAGCGTTGACTTATACGACATTAAAATGCATACACCTGTTCACCCAGGGAGTTGGTTGAACAGAAAAGTTCAAAACATTAAGTAAGGGAGTTGGTCATTTCACTCACGTTCACCTGGTAGAACTCCATACAGCTTCCAGACCTGTCCCTCTTGGTGTCTTCAGGATCACCGTCTACTAGAAATAGCTCCATGTCAAACTTTTTCCGTCCCTACGGCAGCCCTGTCCGTCTCGTATTCTGCGTGTGTGAATTCTGCGTGTGTGTACACGCAACTCAGCTGAGATTCAGCAAGTTTCAGATTCAGTTCTCTAACCTTATTTCTCATATTCTCTCAGCCTTCTCTTTAATTCTGCTTTTCAGCAGCTATCAGCGTTGATCCTCACAGCCCGTCTGTCAGGCATGCTTCGACCGTGAGTTCACACCGACAGGTGCCTGGGTAATGTGCTGTCTTGGGTCTGGGCAAGAACCAGAGAACAGGGTTGGCTGTAGCTGAGTTATATGACTCAGTGCTCAGTGTGTAGATCCAGAGAGCCTGGTTTACTCTGACAACTGCTCTGTGCTTTGGCTGGCCCGGTTGCTCTATGGTTCCATGAACACTGTTCCGTCTAGAGTTGCCACCAGCACCATGGGGGGGGTTTAGTCAGAAAGTGCGCTCCCCTGTCCTGGTTAGCTCCGTCTGGTTGGCCCAGCATTCTGTCAGGTGATCCGCTCACAGACACAGCCCGGGGGAGGGGATAGGAGACCACCCCACTTGATGGCCCTGCCGCCCTGTCCAATCGGGACTTAAGAGTTTCCAGGGTGATGGATGTACTTGAGGAGGAGGGGGTGCTGACACAATGAACAGATCTCCTCTATATCCACATTTTCCATACATAACTGTTCTCTACCCCGGGGTCATTTGTCATCGCGGAACAGCTCTTTCATCGCTGTTTTCCCCTGTCAGAATCAGGTTAATTTGCCAAGTCTGTCAACACACACAAGGAATTTGTTCTGACCCATAGCTGCAACATGTAATATACACATTTAAGAACGGATATGGACAATACAACAGGACGTACAATACAAACAGTCCCACAAGACAGACCATGGGTAGCTAGAATGTGTACTATGTTAATATAATATGTAATATATGTATAAGAAAAGTGCAAAAGAGCAATGTCTAACCGAAGCCGTCTGCCAGAGGGGAAAGCTTTGAATAGTCCGTTTACCGGATAGGAGGGGTCGGCCTCAATCTGTGCTGCCTGGCTCAGTGACCAGGCTAGACAGATCCGCACAGCGGATGATGCGTTGCAGTTTGCCTTTTCAAAAGCCTTCCTATGAGAGTGAGAAACTGTGCTCCTATCAGCTGATAGTCTTTACAAAGTCAAAGAACATTTGTCAACATGGCTATCGGATAAGTTGGAGCATAGTTGTGTCCAAAGGCAACCATACAGGACAACCACAACCATACAGGACAACCATAAAGGACAACCATACAGAACAACCACAAACATACAGGACAACCATACAGGGCAACCATAAAGGACAACCATACAGAACAACCACAAACATACAGGACAACCATACAGGGCAACCATACAGGACAACCATACAGGTCAACCATACAGGACAACCATACAGGGCAACCACAACCATACAGGACAACCATACAGGGCAACCACAACCATACAGGACAACCATAAAGGACAACCATACAGAACAACCACAAACATACAGGACAACCATACAGGGCAACCATACAGGACAACCATACAGGTCAACCATACAGGACAACCATACAGGGCAACCACAACCATACAGGACAACCATACAGGGCAACCACAACCATACAGGACAACCATACAGGTCAACCACAACCATACAGGGCAACCACAACCATACAGGACAACCATACAGGGCAACCACAACCATACAGGACAACCATACAGGTCAACCACAACCATACAGGGCAACCATAAAGGACAACCATACAGGTCAACCACAACCATACAGGGCAACCATAAAGGACAACCATACAGGGCAACCACAACCATACAGGTCAACCATACAGGACAACCACAACCATACAGGACAACTATACAGGACAACCACAACCATACAGGTCAACCATACAGGACAACCACAACCATACAGGTCAACCACAACCATACAGGGCAACCATAAAGGACAACCATACAGGGCAACCACAACCATACAGGTCAACCATACAGGACAACCACAACCATACAGGACAACTATACAGGACAACCACAACCATACAGGTCAACCATACAGGACAACCACAACCATACAGGACAACTATACAGGACAACCACAACCATACAGGGCAACCATACAGGGCAACCATACAGGGCAACCACAACCATACAGGACAACCATACAGGACAACCATACAGGTCAACCACAACCATACAGGTCAACCACAACCATACAGGTCAACCATACAGGTCAACCATACAGGACAACCACAACCATACAGGACAACCATACAGGACAACCATACAGGTCAACCACAACCATACAGGACAACCATACAGGACAACCATACAGGTCAACCACAACCATACAGGTCAACCACAACCATACAGGTCAACCATACAGGACAACCATACAGGTCAACCACAACCATACAGGACAACCATACAGGACAACCATACAGGACAACCATACAGGTCAACCACAACCATACAGGTCAACCACAACCATACAGGTCAACCATACAGGTCAACCATACAGGACAACCACAACCATACAGGGCAACCATACAGGACAACCACAACCATACAGGACAACCACAACCATACAGGTCAACCATACAGGACAACCATACATGAAAACTAAACAGAGGTATAATACTTATAAGTACTTAGGGACTAAAGTGGGACTTGAACTACGATTTCAGGACTCATGACTCAACTTGGGGTCGACCATTGACGACTCGGATCTGGAATGGCCTTTTCAACCATCGGTGACTCAGATCTAAACCCGTAACACCACTTTCAGAATGCGAGCTAAAATAACACCCGTGCTCTAGAGTGCACCTTTAAGCTTCTTTGTGGTGTCCAGACTAAACACTGCTGTCAGACAGTTGAGGGCTTCAGATAAACAGACAGGTCAGAATAGTAAAGGGTGTAGATGCAGTCTCACATAAGGCTGCTCAGTGTCCCTGCACAGGCTCCCTGCACAGGCTCCCTGCACAGGCTCCTTGCACAAGCTCCTTGCACAGGCTCCTTGTACAGTCTCCATGCACAGGCTCCTTGTACAGGCTCCTTGCACAAGCTCCTTGCACAGGCTCCTTGCACAGGCTCCTTGCACAGGCTCCTTGTACAGGCTCCTTGCACAAGCTCCTTGCACAGGCTCCTTGCACAGGCTCCGGCTTGTACAGGCTCCATGCACAGGCTCCTTGACACCCAGAAGCGCAGTCTGCACCCGGGTGTGTTTGTCTGTCAGGCTGTATACGTGTGTAACCGTTTGTGTCTGCTTTTCTGTCCATGTATGTGTTTGTTTGATTTCATACTACATGTACTGCACCACAATCAAGAAAAGTGTCCACGTGACAAGGCTGGACAGTCAGTCAGTTGGCACATAAACAGGGTAATAAAATACATTGTATGTCTGTTAACCTGTAAGCCCTGAGGGTCATGGAATGACATCACAAGCTGCCTTCATCCAACAAGATGTCAGACTGCCAGCTATATAGTTCCCCGGCTCTGCTGGAAATCTGAACCTCCTCGCGCAAATGTAGAGTTTTGGCTTTTTAAAATAATAAACTTGGATTAGCAAAATTGATATTTTCAACATAGAACATGTGTACAATGTATATCTGATACATTTTATTGTTATTTTAAGGAACGAAAATGTGCTTTATGTTAAAAAAACAAGATAATGTCTAAATCACCACAAACCTTTAAATGTTAGTACATAGTGAAAAGGATTACCCAGACTTTTCTGGAGAACTCAAATAGAATCGTATTCATAGGAATAGCAAACAAAGCTGGAGAACATAAAAGCAAATGTAAAAGAAATGTGAGAGACAAGGTTGAAAAATATGTGTCACGGTTCAAAATTCTTTGGCTTTTAGGTCTTTGAAGATATTGTCTGAGGGAGATAGTGGCACGCTAAGCTAAGCTTTGTGCTAATCTGAGTGTGAGATACGTTGCCACAAAAATGCCGGCTCTAAATACATTATTCTGTCAGACAATGAGGATATTTGTAAGCAGGCATACTGTTAGGGTGTTGTCACAATACAAACATACACATTGACATTACTGTGTAATTATACAGAAGAAAAGCTGCAGATAGAGCCATAGTTACCCTGGAGACAGCACACATTGGAGGAACGTTTGTCAAGACCACCTGAGTATCTGATATTCACCGCGTAAAGCATTTCTCAATACAACGTATGCAAGTGAAAAATAACAGACGTTTTGGCTTTAATGATGTATTCTGGGATGGCAATCACAAGTAATTCATGCAAGATGTTTGGAGTTGGAACGACAATGCGTTTTTTTAACCATTCTAGGAATTACGTTTTCTAATGAAGAAATTGCAAAACAAATGGTCTCTCTACGGAGTGAATATTCCCGAGAGAGGTCTTGAGAACTCGTATGAGTGGCTGCTCAAATCTGTGTATATTAACTACCATTAGCATTAGCAAAATCCTATGACAACACATGTTTATGTTCTCCCATTTCACAGGTTGGCCAAAGCAATGTGTGTGTATTTTTTTAGGATCACACTCCTATAAGCTATGAGGCAAAACACATCTGCCTATGATGTAGCCATTTATTTAATATTTCATTTGACTTCCGAAAATCTTCAATGAACACTCTGCATGGACGCTTTACGCATACTTGACCACAAAGACACGCGCAAACACAAATATAACACATTCCGAGCGTGACTCTTCTTTATTCCATCCACACTGCCGGCTGATGGTGGACTTACACCAGAACAGCTGACGTGGAGACTTCCTCCAGGCAAACCGCCCCATCACATAGCAGCACCGGCAGTGTCACTTTAAACAAGCACCTTCGCTGGTCTTCTCCGCTAATGGGAACATGGCCCATTGTTGCATCATTAACCCGTAGCGGCAAGCGGACGCGCTGCCATAACGAGATGTTTCGAGGGAGTGGAAAATAATACTTTCAATTAGGCATCGGTCTGTCTGAGGAAACCAGAGGCCCACTGCCGACCCATCACACCCGGCTCTTTTGTTTCAGACTCCTCACGGTTTCTCATTATTTTCCTGGGGGCGGTAAGGCCGTTACGACGTGAGTCCTCAGACAACAGGATAATTGTTTCACTGATTAGACAATCAGAAGAGGAGCAGACAGGACAGTTCCAAGAGTTAATTCATGTCTGGTTACTGTGGAAACCCAAAGATATATATCAAATAAGCGGGTTAATCGCAAGCTAAGATGCTAGCTGGGCAAAACATCGAGATAAAAGAGCCGAGGGTGGCTAGTGAAGATTCTGATACAAAGATCCTGGCATCTAATCAGCGTCTAATGAAAACTCAGTGGCTACAGAGTCTTTAGGCAAGACATTGGGATAGATGTTGAATATGTTTAACCTATTCAATAAGAAATATCCAAAAACCTTTTTTTTTCTTTCGCTCAACAGCGCCATTTTTACAACCAGTGGCCAAAAATGCCACCGCAGGTGAATCATTTAAGAAGTATGTGAAAAAACCAGAAAAATGATTTGAGCTTTCAAACATTCTCTGAGAGTAGGTCAGTAGTATTATGACATGGGGGACCTGTGTTAGCTGCCGTTAGCCTTCTACCACAACTGTCTGAAGCTTTGAAGTATGAACTCTTCTCTCACTCCCTCAATCTGTCACTCTTCCCTTTTCCCCTCCTCTTAACCCTTTCACCTCATCATATATATATATATATCCCTGTTCCGCATATTTACCTCCATCTTTAGGGTCAACTCTTTACTCTGCCTTGATGCCTTCATCCATCACTCAGGGTTTATGGCCCTGCAAAATGAAAGGGAACCAGCACGTGCTGTCCGCCTTCTATGCAGGCAGTGGAAATAACATAACCTATAATCTGGACGTTCTACGGTTTACCTGCAGAGGTGAGAGGTTAGAGACATCTTGTTCACTTGTGACTTGCCTTCACCTGTTTTGTTTACTTCCAGGTGTTACCAGTGTTTTCCTTGTGTGCAGGACCTCAATTTTGTTTACAAATGTCTATGTATGCAGGAAGGACAAGAGGGTAGAGGTGTGCACCCTGGAATTTCTACTTGTTCAAGCAGCATAGATGCCGGTCTCCCAGGAGACCCGTCTCCATAGTTCCTCGTCATGGAGAAGATTACAATCACTGTTCTGTAACTAATATGAAACCTAACCAGTGGATTGATTTCGATTTAACCTTTATTTTAGAATCAACACAATTATAATAAAATAATGGAGAGTATCGGGAGCAAAACCCAAACATAAAAATATTCATCAAATAGAAACACAGTGTCAGGTTCTGGACATCTAGCCCACTTTATGGTGACCTAGAGGTATTTTTTGGGATATGGGGTTGTATGGGCATGTTAATGCTTGCTCTCTCCCCAATTGATGGCAGCTGCCCCGTGTTAACCTAATCTGAGAGCCTATTTAAATTGTAGGTGTAATGGCCCCTTAGCGGTTTTATATTTTAAAGTTTGAATTAAAGTAAAATATGTCGAGGGGCATCGCACCGCCGCACCTGTGCCCATACACAACAGTTTGCTTTTCCCTTGATAATGTAAGACATGATCCATTTCTATTTACACCCAGCCAATTTGTTGTTGGAGATGAGATGTTTAAGATGTTATGTTAAAGGTGTGATGGGTTTCTGATTGTAATCTGTCGTTGTTACCTCAGGCTGTTATCATGTCCAGTCTATCAACTGGAAGGAGGTTAGACTCCAGAAGGTCCGTTGACAGGCTCAGTCGGGTGGAGTCACCTGGACACAGATGACAGGATGGATCAGTTACAGGGGATATGTATAAACTGTATTATCACTATGATAAGTATTTAGTGTTTCTGGTGTCACAATATGACGAATATTCCAAAAGGCTTCAAGTTCCTTGCATAGTGCTAGCCCACACACCGCTAGCCCACACGCCGCTAGCCCACAATGCCGCTAGCCCACACGCCGCTAGCCCACACGCCGCTAGCCCACAACGCCGCTAGCCTTACAGTCTGGATGTGCATGAGCCAGTTGTGAGCATTTATCTGCGCGTGTCCTCTCCGCAGAGACCCCAACTTTTACGACCCTCATTACCCAATCATCAGGGACTACATTTAGCGTAACAGCTTTATAAGGTTAGTGGAGGGGGGGAGGGACTGAGGGCAATATAACGAAATTACGCCCAACCCAGGGTCAAGACAGAATAAACATTAGGAAGTACAGGGCCAGTGTTGCTGGTCAGGGAAAGTATATATGCAGTCACCGTAAAGACGTCACGTATGTGCATTCCAACTATACATCCAATCACCCCGTCTACGATCCAGCAATCCTATTGGTCAGTCGGAACAATGGGGCTGTCTATTACCAATGGTAGGTCACCAGACTCCCCATGGCTGGTTGTCATCGGCAACGCTCCAGGTAAACATTCCTGAGTTTTGATTGGATGGGTAGGAGACTGTGGGAGGGAGTCAGAAGTGCAGTCATCCTGAAAGTTATGCTGTCAGTCAGCTGACTTTGCTGTAGAACTGTGGTGGGGTTAAGAGATGTTAAAGTAGCTACATGCCAATGGTCCTCTGTTTCTGAACATGTGTCTGTCTGTACGCTCTACAAAGACTATTTAGCACTGCAGTCTATTAAAAAATTAACGATTTGGTAAGACCAGGGACCTACAAAACTGAGCCGAAAAACAATCCTTAATCGGTCGATAAATCATGGCCTAACTGGTCCCTAGAGGACATTAAACCCCCAGAACCCCAGAAAAATAGGTTGTGTTCAGTTAGTTTGCAGTCCCTGCCTCATTGACCAGGCAGGCTAGGAGTGTGTATCAATCCACTCACATGACTCTGTTCACATAACAATGACTGCAATGAGGAGATGGGCGTCATTCTGAGTGTGTTGCAGAAATACCAAACATGCCCTATCACCCCAGATCCAATGTCGGAAAAGTGAAAGGTAAATGTTATTCTTAGAGAGGAGCGGTATTAGTGAGGGCCTGGCTGACTGTGTTCAGGGACGTCTATCTCCGTCTCCATCTCATCTGATCTCGACACAGTTCCTCCCTGATTGAAGGGCAGAGAAACACTGCAGTTTCCATATCTGAGGAATCCATGTTTCAGCACCTTTGCAGCACTTTCTACTCTTACCTATTTCTCTTATTCACCAGAGGTGGACTTACATCTAATCACATTATCTCTCAAGCCTTATATTATCTGTCCTCTGACCGGTCTCATCCAAGGTCCTCGCCATCCTCTCATATCATTTTCTCTAGGATCTCCTAACTGTGAACGACACAATTACCATGGTAACACTTTATTTTGCATTACAACACATAGTTTGTCGATAGTTTTGCTGACTATAGAACATCTGCACTGGGCCTCAAGAGTGTAACCGTTTCCTCAAGTAAGTAAAGCCAACTGTGATCTTTGCTGACTAACCGGTGGCTGTGAAGAATCGCAAGGAATTCGGCACATTTGCCAAAGCAGTACCACGGTTCAGGTTCCGCGTTATCAGCAGGGATTAGCTTGTCCTATCAAGTTACATGCATCTCCCCAATGCAAGTAACTGTGTCCTCACTCGCGTGGATTCATGTGACTTCCTGTCAACGCAGAATGGCAATAAATGCAATAGGACATGCTTAGAAAATGAGGAAGTAAGTAAAAAGTGGGGAACTAAATGTATCCAGAATGTGTTTCATTCAGTCATACGTCAACAGGGCCAACTGAACTCAGGAAACCTTGAAAAAGATCAAGTGATGAAAACAAGTAAGACAAGTGTGAGAAAGAAAGTGTAACAGCTACGCTTTCGAAAGCCGTCTGAGTAATCCTAAGTGATGTTCTGCACAGGAACTAAATAAAGTAACTGCGACTGTTGCGTCCTTTGTGCTGTGATATCCTCACAGAAATCCAGTTCTAAACATTGTGCTGATTGTTCAAATGTGGTTAAGCTATCTGCTTGTTTTTCCAGCATCTCTGATGAGAACCATGGCATAACACATCTATGTTTCATGGCTTACATAATCCGTCCATATAAATCAATATCATCCATGAGATATATTCTCATTAATCTCCATTCTTTCTTCTCCTTGCTGAACTCACAGCTGTTAATGACATGGACACAATTTTCAGAACTAATAACCCCTTCGCTGAAGCAGTCGTCTGTGTTCAACTATCCCACGCTCGTGATTTAACTCCTAGATTAAGAACACATTTTGTTTTCCAAAATTCATTGTAGTTTCAGTGCAACCAAACATTTGCAGGTACTATTGACATTTGTGTGTAATCTGGCAAATTAATAACTCCAATCACCCACAGCTTGTGGTAACGGACTCCACATTTCTGCACAGAATTTTACTTCCATTCACCGATTCTGTGCCTAATATGGTCAATTAAGTCATCAGCTTTATGATTTTAATGTGCAGGTGCATTCTCTGTAACTGTGTGCTATTTGTGTGTAGCAATTCTAAGTAGATTTATTCCTGTTGGTTTCAATCCTCTGTATGGCCAACATATGACGCCGAAGGGGCTTGTTAATCTAATTAACAACAGCCGTCGTCATGCAGCAAAATAGACCCATTTGTGAGAGTGGCTTTCAGGCTTCGGTGCTGACGGCAGAGTTGGCCTCGGCTAACTTGGCTAGCTCAAAGCGCTAATGAGGGTAATTAATTTGAAGTTCAGATAGAATTGTTGGTTCTAAAACACATGCTAACAGCTTATAGCCAGAACAGCACAGTCTAGCACACTATAGAGCCGGACAGCCTTTAATAACCAGGGATCAGAGGACATACGCTGGCTAAATCAGAGCAAATAGTTATTATTTATAGAAACTGGCTGCAGCCCCAACCTTTTCAGTATCTTTATTATGCCGAAAGAAAAAGGTCCTGAGTATGCCGAAAAATCTGTGTCATGGGGAGAACTACAGTGAACAGATTTTATAACGGATATTATTTATTTTTGCCCAGTGACAGAAAGAAAGTCTGATCCACAGCAATTCCCTATTAAAAAATATACTAACACTCACTGCTGCACAAGATTCTTTACTCCAAGTAAAATTAAACGCAGCATAACTTCAAAGATTGAATTTCAAAGATTAACATTTTGTAAAAAAACAAACATACGTAATTAAACAGCTGTGAATGGTACAGAAAACGTTTTTCCTCATAAGTATGTATTCATTTTAGTTTAAAAGGTACCGACACTTCAGTACACCATTGGCAACAAGGCCAAAAATCCTTTACGTCAAGACCTTGCTAGGGTCCACAAGACAGTTCTGGGGCCGCTTGAGGCAAAATGTTGCTATTTTCTTGACATGTGTGAAGAAAACATATTTTTTTCGTCTAGCAAACAAAAAATGGGGTCAGAGAATTTGTTTTTCATCCCACTGTTTGTGATAAGTGGAAAATTATTTGGTCCCATTTGACCTGAAAGAGTTGAAGAGAAGTCACATGTGATCATTGTATTAAGAGGAGGACAGGAAAAGACAAGGGTGCTTGCTTTCTCATACTGTGTTTGTGAATGAGTGTGTGCGCACACGCATGCATATGTCTGTGTCGTGTGTGTGTGTGTGTGTGTGTGTGGAGAGAGAAAGCACATGGGCCTAACTAGGCATAGTGCTGATGACAATGACTCAGGGATGCTTAAAGGGACAACCCAGTGCCCAGCACTCCTTCTCTGTCCACTTCGAATCTCTCATCATCCACTCCTTTTCAGCGCACATGTCTTCTCTGAAAATACGTGTCAGCTGTGCCATATTTCAGAACGACATCTTCAGCCATTCCCCCAATACAGCAGCACTCTCTCAGACCGGCTAGAGGAAACCTGGAATATTAACTTCTGTTTACAGTTTGAAATTGACTGTACTAAAAGGCTTGACAGTTGTTTGTATCATTCGTGGAGCAGTACGTTTGTCACTTAGGAGAATTTGGGTTGTTTAAAACAGAGGTTGCAGGCTTGTCAACATAGTGTCAGGAATGATAAATGGTTTACAGCCAAAAATATGACTCTCTTTTACTGTCTGACGTATTACGTGTCATGAACATGCAATCGTTTACAGCCAAGAATTACTCGCTGACGTACTGTGGACATTTGATGACGATTTCATTTCAATTTGCCAAGTTTTCATTTACTTACCTGACAACCTTGGTTACTGTACACTCAGAAGTATGTTATCAAGGAGACATTTATTTTTATTTTCATTTTTGGTTCGTTATCAGGCTGCCTACAGCTGTTTTCTGACAAAATGAACAGTGTAAATGTAAGTCATGCTGACTCTCGTGAGGCCTATGAATCAGACTGAATCAATCAGAGACATGACAAAATGAACAGTGTAAATGTGAGTCATGCTGACTCCCGTGAGGCTTATGAATCAGACTGAATCAATCAGAGATATGACAAAATGAACAGTGTAAATGTAAGTCATGCTGACTCTCGTGAGGCTTATGAATCAGACTGAATCAATCAGAGACATGACAAAATGAACAGTGTAAATGTGAGTCATGCTGACTCTCGTGAGGCTTATGAATCAGACTGAATCAATCAGAGACATGACAAAATAAACTGTTAGATACATTAAAATGTTTAATACATTAAAAAGCAGAAAAATTACACCAGTTATCTTAGCAATAGTAAATGGGACAAAGAAGACCTCTATAATGGATGACCCCAAAAATATTCGCAATAGTAAAAAGAATCTTAAAGAACGAGAACAAAAGGGGACATGAATGGGTCATGGCCAGTCAAAAGCACACTAGCAGAACCGATGCAACCCATAAATAAGCCTCAAGAACAGAACGTCCAGGTTACAAGAGTGTGGAGAGTTCTGGATAATGGACAGGAGACAATGGTCAACCAGATGAATACAAAGAAGGAAGTGTGGAGTGTGACTCCACAGAGGATATGCGTGCCTAGAATGCGAAACATACCACAATATCTGCAGGAAAAAGCCACTGGAACAAACGCACATGTCTTCGTCAATGACTTCACTGCTAACAGCAGTATTGCTTTCATTTTCATTTCAAGTTGTTTTTTCCAATAGGAATGAAAGTATGTTCACGTTGAAGCTATTATTAAACCCTGTAGTTATAGTAGAATTTGAAATCTGCTGGAATACAGAGATAA
The DNA here is from genome assembly GCA_029465975.1 of Dallia pectoralis. Lineage (NCBI taxonomy): Eukaryota > Metazoa > Chordata > Actinopteri > Esociformes > Umbridae > Dallia > Dallia pectoralis. Next base: position 21,001,362 of record CM055731.1, on the reverse strand, counting down.
ACAAACAAACAAAAAATGTATTTCTGACCGGAGACCATTGAAGTTCACTGTGGCTTTGCAAGTCACCTGAAGGGGTTGCTAAAGTGCAATTCACCCTCCACATTCTGTGTACTTCCTTCATTACAAACAGAATATATTGTGTTCTCCATTTTTTATGCTCCCATATGAAGAACATAATGATCCACACCTGTTCGTCTCTTGCTGGTCACCTCTCAGCTACTGACTGTTAATATTACCGCCCATTTGAGAACATGCATACACACACATGCGCACACACACATATAGACGTAGAAGGAGGTCCCTAAATGAGCCATTAGAGGAGGTGTAGTTCATTAGAGGAGGTGTATTAGAAGCATTGATATTCCCTGACGAAACGTCATCATGCACTATAAGCGGGTTAAATGCAGGCCCCTCCCCCTTTACCTCAGCCCTGGAGAGTGGAGGGGGAGTAGAAGTCTGGAGAGGCAAGAGTACCATGGTGAAATAGAGCATGTCTAATTCACCCAGTGGGAGGAAAGGGAGGATGGAGGGAGGGATTTAGAGAAGGGGGATGGAGGGATAGAATGATGGAGAGGGACGGAGAGATGGAGAGGAGGGGGTGGAGGGATGGAGGGAAGGGGGATGGAGGTGGGTGGAGGGATGGAGGGAAGGGGGATGGAGGATGGAGGGGGTGGAGAGACGGAGGGGGTTGAAGGATGGAGGTGAGTGGAGAGACGGAGAGAAGGGAGATGGAGGAGGTTGAAGGATGGACGGGGGTGGAGAGATGGAGGGAAGGGGGATGAAGGATGGAGGGGGGTGGAGTGATGGGAGATGCAGGATAGAGGGGGGTGGAGAGATGGAGGGATGGAAGATAGCGGTGGGTGGAGGGATGGAGTGAAGGGGGGATGTGCAGGAGAGAGTGTTAGTCTTCTCTCTGTTTTTATATTGTGGTGTCTGATGATGATGATGTCTGAAGACGGAGCCAGTGTCTATGATGATGAATAACTGCTCTTTCCCTATACTCTTCCACCCCCGTCTCCATCCTCCCACTAGCCTCCTCTGTATTCTGCTAACCTCACGGGGTGCAACAAAAGCACTGATTACTATAATCGGAGATGGGACCCAAACACAATCTTTCCTGTGGTTTTAAACAAAACACCTAGTTTGTTATGTAACATGCAAACCATCAGAGGTTATTGTTTCACAGGGTACTCAGAGGAGACAAACACATGCCAGGACAGTCAGTAAGGGAAACTACAGGCTGAGCCAAAGCTCTGAGCAAATATCAGAGCAATGAGACGTGATCACATGGTCTGACTAAAAAAAGATGGCGAGGCCAAATTGAGTCCAATTTAGAGGTTAACTGCTTGACGCCAACATCATTTTTTTAGATGAACTCGATTTTTCATGGCTTTCTCCAGATCCAGAAATCTTGAAACTATTGGCTTAGCCCGACACGGTGCCCCCTCAACTTAATCATCTCCTCCCATCTCTGGGGACCTTCTACCATTCCTCTCCTCCCATCTCCAGACCATCTCTGGGGACCTTCTACCGTTCCTCTCCTCCCATCTCCAGACCATCTCTGGGGACCTTCTACCGTTCCTCTCCAGACCATCTCTGGGGACCTTCTACCGTTCCTCTCCTCCCATCTTCAGACCATCTCTGGGAATCTTCTACCATTCCTCTCCTCCCATCTCCAGACCATCTCTGGGGACCTTCTACCGTTCCTCTCCTCCCATCTCCAGACCATCTCTGGGGACCTTCTCCCATTCATCTCCTCCCATCTCCAGACCATCTCTGGGGACCTTCTACCATTCCTCTCCTCCCATCTCCAGACCATCTCTGGGGACCTTCTACTATTCCTCTCCTCCCATCTCCAGACCATCTCTGGGGACTTTCTACCATTCCTCTCCTCCCATCTCCAGACCATCTCTGGGGACCTTCTCCCATTCATCTCCTCCCTTATCAACCAAATCCTAACCAATGAGTCCCCTCTGAATTCAAGATGGCCTGAGTTGCCCTCCCGTCAAGAAATCAGCTCTTGACCACTCTGATGTCAAAAAAGCTACAGAACAGTACGGCGCATCAGTACTTCTGGGTTCAATTACAGGGTCAAAATTGCCAGAAACAAACTTTCTTCTGAAACGAATCAATCTACTCTTCTTCTGAGAAATGAAGGCTATTCCATTTAAGAAATTGGCAAGGTACTGATGATCTCGTACAGCGCTGTGTACTACTCCGTTCACACAACAGCAAAAACGGTAACATACCAGAACTTCCAACTGACCCAATTTAGAGACGGACCAACAACAACTCAGAGACTTATTCCATTATCATTTTTATTTGCCCTGTATTAGTATGATGTGTACCACAGAGCCATAAAGAGACAGCTTATCCTCTACTAACCTTTTCATGCTGTTACATAAACTTTCATTTCTCACCCAGTGGTGAATACAATTACGGTACCTGTATATCCCCAATTACACAACCTATACTGTTCTCTGGAGTGACACGGGCAGGGGGAGATGAGCTGGATCGTTTCCTTCCTTAACTAAATTAATTCTGAATGCCTCATCTCTCTGGCTGAAGCTAGCCCGAAGCTAGGAGTTACAGAGGCTTAGTGTGAGTTACAGCTAACATCCAGTTTCCTTGTTTCTGACAAACTTCCAGTCAGGGATCCTGTCCGCTGCCGATTAAAGCAACATCCGGGTAAGCGTGAATGTGAAAAAGTTCTTTGTGGACATTGTGTTGTTTCTATGGTTTCCGATGTTAGGAAATTGGGTGTATTGTTGAATGACATTTACTGTAATTGCACTATGAAGTCATCAACGACTGTTAAAATGTACACATTTGTCAGGGTTTCGGTGGAACAATCCTGCCCACAGCTGTTGCACGTTAACAGACGAGAGACTCAGGTAAAGACTTCTAGTAATCTCGAACCCTGAGCCAGGTTTTTTGAGTCCCAAATCGAAATTTTTGTGACACGATTAGGTCATAATAACATGTGTGCAGTAAGACACTACTGGATTACATCACACATCACATGGCCCGGCATCCATTCTGCATCCAACAGTTTATTTGCCCAGTAACAACAACAGGATGGCTGTCTGATCTAATAGAGGGCTTTTATTGATTGGTTTCTTCCATTAGGTCACTTTGTTACAGGCCTTTGGACGAGGTAAATTCTTGCTGAAAAGCACTATGTAAGGTCCAGTTGAACAGCAATTCAGAGATGTTGTTAGAAGCCAATATAAACCATGTGTGAGTTCAGAGTGGATCGAACCCTGGCAACAGAACATTCCGGCTACAGATTCTGACGTGGAGAAAAAATGACGCCTGCTCTCACATGGTTGTGTTGCTCGTCTTACGTACATCTTGCGCACATCACTTTGGACCACTCAACGATTCTTCAACCACATTTTTTAACCACAATTCCAAGCCTAGTGAGCCTTGTCCTCATTCTTGTCTGGCAAATGTTGGACCACAGAAACATATCAACAACAAACAGAAAATTCCGAAAAACGAGAAAACAAAAACAGCTGGACGAGATATGTCTGATGCTGGTATCAAATGTTCCCTATCCATAACACACACACGCGCGCTACATAAACAACGTACTATATACAGTTTGCATAGAGAGAAACTGTTTGTCACTTCCAGATGGCAGATGAGGCAACCTATTCGGTCACACATGTTTTAATGGAAAATAAAATGTTGTTTTTTTCTCCGCAAACACTTGATAAGGCTTTTTTCTTTTGAAGAAACGGGAGGTCTGAAAGGCAACTTTAAGTCGCACAAACAAATCACTCAGACTGTCCCCAAGGGACCACAAAACTGTTTCATGCATTCAACTGCATTAAGTTACTGTTACTACATAGTGAAAGATTTAAGTCAACAGGTTTTTTACGAAACAACCGGCGTACACAATAACAGCAATGGGCGCAGCTTAAAAATATCAAACAAAATGGCTGTCGATATGAGAGAACGAACATCAGTGTTGGGCTATATTCGTCTATATTTTTTATAGTTAGTTTACCGAGATTGGCGTGTTCTACTTAACTTGCTTTTTCATTGATTCAGTTGAACGTGTGAGGTTAGAAAAACAACCCACGTAGCTAAGACGGCAAGGGAAAACATTTGAATGTCGGTTGAACTGGTTCAAACAGAACCTGCGTGTGTATGTGAGTATGTGTTCGTTTGGCCACAGCAAACAATCTCCCTAAGCATCCTCTGACGTCGGTTCACGATGGGCTTTACCCCCCCACTACCCTCCACGTCTCGCATTTCCTGTCTCTGTCCATCCCGATTCGACTTTAGTTAATTTCGCAGCTCATGTTTTAAGTTAATCTAGAAAGAATGTGCACATGACTATTAATTAATCCGTTTGTCAGGTTCATAGCTTTTACTGGTGTTGAACCTAAAATAGATCTCCGTGTGAGGGAGGACATTACCACTCCGTTTATGAGACGGATCCCGGTAATCCTGTAGGAAACACACCCACGTTGAAGCAGGGGTGAAGGGGCTTCACTTGTCAGGTCTTCATCATGTCTGTTTCTCAGGCTTTCCATACACATTAACACGCGCACACCTGGCCACACACACACACACACATTTCTAGATTTACTATCCTTATGGGGACCTTCAAATGTATTCCTGCTCTAAAACTTCCTGTCCTTTACCCGTTATTTAAGGCACGCAAGAGACTTACAGGTACGTTACAGGTTTCACTCTTCAAAGCGGATTAATTTGACACTTTATATGATACTGCTGTAGGGAGCCGTAGACCAGGCCTCTAATCACAGACGTTGAAATAAACAATTGAAATTCCATGTGTAGAATAGTGTTTTACCCCCCCCCCACACACACACACACACACACACACATATATAGAGAAACAAAGCCTAGACATGTCCATCGGAAAGACCTCTCATAGTCCTTATTCAGGGAGACCTGGGGAACCAGCTCGAGGCTATGTTGGACAAGCCAAGCGTGGTCCACTACATGGCACAGACGGAATTAGCATTTCAAAAAGTGGCCTTTCCTTCCTTTTTTATTGCCAATGCTTTTCTGAAGAGCCATGAAATTAATGTGATGATCCTATAATGCTGTGTAGCCAGACTGATACAACAGGGAAGTGGTAACACGCGTGGCGTTCCAAAGCATTGTCTTTTCTGGTTAATGACTGAGGTCTTTCTGAGGCATCGTCAGTTAATGGCTCGCTGCTCCTGACAAGGACAGGGGCTGTTCAGCTCTGAGGACGGTTATTGTTTTGGATTAAGGCCTGGTTCTGGTCTTGGTTCCAGACCAGCACTAGTCATCTGGGCTAATGATCATCTGTTCAGGCACTTTCACGGGGGTTAAAAATCAGCTCTAGTGGACGAAACAGACCCAAACACTAAGCCTGAAAGAATAATATCAGATTTGCAGGGAGACATTTATGTCATATTCTGTTGCCCCCAGTTAAGTCTTAAAGTCTACATCCTGTTTAGGGTTTTTCCACCGTCAACTCAGCTCAACGTCACTCTTATCTAACTTGTTATTTTGCTCTTCAAAAGACCTCACACTGACTATGTGTGTGTACATATTGTACATTATGTTATATTTAGGGCAAAAGTTAACCATTAAACCCCAAGATGGGACGATTATTATCAGAATACCTATGGCAGGTCAATCGTCCGTTGTTCTGGAACTGTAAAGGATAAACACTACAGATTACTCCCTTGTGCGTCAATATAATCTAAGGCTAAATCAACAATTTCTGATTCCACCATTGCTGAAACGTACTAGTACATTCCTCTCTAGAACGTGGCCATCAGAACAATGGTGGATTCAAATAAATGGGGTGGAAAGTCATGTTGCAATTTCCTCTTTTGTTAACAGAACATTCCAGATATTTCTGGACGTGCCACGTGAATTAACACATGCTTCTTCCCAAATGTGGAAATTAAAATTAGGGGTTTAAAAGAAATGTGCATACTGGAATCAAGCAAATGGGGTCAACATGTTTACATTAGAATTAGTCGGAAAAAGTGTTACATTTCTATTGACATACATGTTCTATTGACATACCATTGACATACATGTTCTATTGACATACTATTGACATACATGTTCTATTGACATACTATTGACATACATGTTCTATTGACATACTGTTGACATACATGTTCTATTGACATACATTTGCAACGAATAATGTATGGCTGGATTCTCATGTGACCATCAATCACATCGTAAAAATATAAGAAAGACACAGGAAAATGCTCAGATATTTACGTTCTGACTCAATCTTAAGCGCCAAGACAGATTTTCTGATAGCACTTTATATCTTCCTGCTACGACAATGACATGGTTAAACTGTGTAAAACATCTAATCCACCTGTGCTGTTAAAGAAACACGCACATATGAATTCCTCCCGACTCGCGCACTGAGCCCACTATTCTCCATGGCTCTTGTGCAATAGACCCGAATATCAATAAAAACCTTTTCTCTGGTTCTGAATACTGCAACATCACCACAACAGCAAAAACAGTCGTAAAATTAAAGTGGTAATGGATGCCACAGTTTGGGCTGCTGCACGACACCAACGGAATTATACTCCCGGAGGATCGTAAAGTGATGTCATTCCATTCCTGTCTCACTGGATCTCTCCCTGGCTGGCCTCTCACTTCTTTAACCAGTCACCGCTAATCAAATCCCGTCCCTCCAATAAACTGAGATCACCTCAATACGATGTACTGTATCGCCATGGTGACTGATTTTTTTACAATATGGTGGGGGGCTTCAGCAGTTGAATTCGACTGCCGTGGGTGTATTGGTTCCACATGTGAGAGACTCGGACCCAGTTGGATGGAACATCCATCCCATATCTTACGTGTAAACAAAGGACTGTCAGCCCGGCCTAATTGGCCTGTTCTTACATCTGGATGAAATCGGTTACAGTACGAGAGGCAGGAAGTGGCCTTACAGCTACAGATTACGTTACTTCATCATGATGACCCCCGTGGTTATGTGACAAGCTCTTCATCAGACAGTGCATACAGAGGTGTCTTGCAGCTCAGGGGTCATGTTGTGGATCTCTTCATTACAGTGACATCAATCTCTGTCACAAGTGTGTGTGTATGTGTGTGTGTGCTTAACATCCGTGCCCACATGGTGGGTCTCCCTTTTTGGTTGAGTGCTAATGCGATGCTGCGTCTCACAGAGCTATGTGTCTTCTCTCATTTAGGAAGTGGTGTGGAGCCCGGAGCCTGAGAGACAGACGCCAGTTGTCTGTGAATTAACATGAGTGGACAACCATGGCCTACGCAGAGTTAGCGAGTGTAGCGCTTATGCTAATGCAAGGCAGTCAAATGGCAGTTTAAGAGACCATATGAAATGTGACTGTAGAGGACTTATCAGCATGAGCGTGGAGAGATACATAAATGTTTTTAAATCCGCAAGCAAACAAACACGAGATGAAAAAGCATCCCAAACAGAGGAATTAAAGGGCAATTGTGGTTTACATCCTGACCTTCTGATCGGGAACTGATTCAGATCTCGAACGTAGTCGGGTCATTTAGGTTCGGGATTAAACAGCCTTGATCCGAACAGTTACGATTCAAGCCTCATGCCTTGTTCTCTTGATGCTATTGCCCACATTAAAAATACATGTATACAGTATAGTTCACCTGTGACAGCTCATCTGTGTTCAGTAATATATGCAAATGGCTTTCCTTTGTAACACAAGACCAGGTTAGAGAGATTTCACAACAACATATATTCTCTCCACCACAAAGTAGAGCTGAAGTGACTCTCAGTAAACTCGCCATTTATTAGAGGGCATGGAAACCATTTCCTGCTAGATAAGAATCTGTTCCAATCCAGAACAGACTGAAATACAGTAGCTCCTCCTAACTATGAAGACTCATTGTTTGCTATAAGTGTGGCACAGGCTAGGCTGATGTTTCCAGTTTTCTACTAGTGCAGCATGAGTTTAAATCTCACTGGAAATCTATCTGTAACTGTGCAAGTTGTAGTGAGGTTTTTATTGGGTATTGTATTGTGAGTGACTGGCAGGGTTTTTATTGGGTATTGTATGTGACTGGCAGGGTTTCTATTGGGTATTGTATTGTGAGTGACTGGCAGGGTTTCTATTGGGTATTGTATGTGACTGGCAGTTTTTTTTTTATTGGGTATTGTACGTGACTGGCAGGTTTTTTATTGGGTCCCTGGACTGCCCCAGTCCCCCTGAGACAATGCGATGATTGACAAGTCATGAGTGCGAACAAGTTTCTATACAATATTAAAATAGGAAACAACAGTTGCATGATCGTGCCACAATATGAAAACTCATTTTATCTTGCAAACAAATCACTGGTTTAGAAGATGGGGTTAACCTGAGCAGGGACTAAAAAGTGTCAACACGCTTTATGTTTTTTTCTTCATTTTTTTTATTGCAAAAGTCACGTGTGTGACATTTAAGCGTGTGAACTGAATCTTGCTAATTTAAAAAAGGCCACTGTCTCACCAATTCACCATAGAACCACATGAACGCCTATATTGTAATTTGGTTGGTTTTGGTGGTAACTTGATTCGGCAAAGGTGAGATCATTAAGAACAACGTCTTTTGGAGCAGCTTGGCCATTGAAATGTGGTAATCATGTGCACCGCCAGGTTTAGATTATGACGTGGAGAGGAAATGTAGATTCAAAATCTGTGCCTGAAGACAAGATCCTCCCAGGGCCCGATGTGAAGAGGAGAGGTTACAGAGATCTGAAGGGAGACTGATGGTTTACACCCTAGTGTTATATATCACTAGAGTTATATTCCACAAGTGTTATATTCCACTAGTGTTATATTCCACTGGTGTTATATTCCACTAGTGTTATATTCCACTGGTGTTATATTCCACTGGTGTTATATTCCACTGGTGTTATATTCCACTAGTGTTATATTCCACTGGTGTTATATTCCACTGGTGTTATATTCCACTGGTGTTATATTCCACTAGTGTTATATTCCACTAGTGTTATATTCCACTAGTGTTATATTCCACTGGTGTTATATTCCACTGGTGTTATATTCCACTGGTGTTATATTCCACTGGTGTTATATTCCATTGGTGTTATATTCCACTGGTGTTATATTCCACTGGTGTTATATTCCACTAGTGTTATATTCCACTGGTGTTATATTCCACTGGTGTTATATTCCACTAGTGTTATATTCCACTGGTGTTATATTCCACTGGTGTTATATTCCACTAGTGTTATATTCCACTGGTGTTATATTCCACTGGTGTTATATTCCACTAGTGTTATATTCCACTAGTGTTATATTCCACTAGTGTTATATTCCACTAGTGTTATATTCCACTGGGACATCCACCTCACCAGGCCTCTTCATATCCAGGAGACATTCCGGTCATTTATCTTATTCAGCTTGGCTGGGTCTCCACTGGACCTGCCGTCTGTATGAGGCCCAGGGCTCGAGGAGCATTACTCCACGTCTCCAGGAATAATCCTAATTAACCTGCGGGGTGGGAACAGCAGGGCTGGGAAGGTGAAAACAAATCTGCAATAGACTTATTTTTATTTTATACATCCGCTAGGTTCCGCCTGGTACCTCACTAGGTTTACCTACCAAAAGTGGTCCAAGGAAGGACAAACCACAAACCAGAGACAGGGGGTTGGCCACGTACGGCTCATCAATGTGCAAGGGCAAAAAATTGCCATTCTGTGTGGTCTGGACAACAGAAGGTCTACTCTGACACAAGTCACAGGAAATGTGGATGCTGGTTGCGGGGGGGGGGGGGGGCAACATCACACCCTGCTGCATATGAAGCTGTGTAGCCGTAGACCCGTCAAAGTGCCCATGATGACCCCTGTTCGCAGACAAAAACTTCAACTATAGACTCACAAGCATCAGAACTGGATATTGGGCCATTAGAAGAGGACACACTTGGTCCGACGAGTCCAGTTTTCATTTACATCACGTGGAAGACCGTGTGTGTCTGTGCCGTTTCCCTGCATGAGTGAAGGCACCAGGATGCACTATGGGAAGGACGACGAACCGCAAGAGGTAGTGAGATGCTCTCGGCAATGTTCTGCTCGGAAACACTTGGTCCAGGCTTTCATGTGGACGTCTGTTTGACACGTGACACCTACCTAAACATTGTTTCAGTCCAGCTACACCCCTTAATGGAGATGGTATTTTCAGATGACATGCTATTGGTCTCCTTCAGCAGGATAATGCAGCCTGCCACACAGCACACATTCTGGAATGGTTTCAATAAGATTATGATGATTAGGTGTTCAAGGAGTAGCCATGGCAACAAGTCCGATCCACGGTGACTACACCGCGTAACTGACAAGAAAATTTGCCACAGATTTATTCAAACGACTCTGTTGCAAAAAGTACTGTCTGTCTTGAGACGTCATGAAAAAAAGGAAGCAAACAGAAGAAAAAAGGGAGGCTTCCCCGAAGTTAACCAATAAAAAGTCACATTCTGTTTGCGCAGTGAATGGTAAGAGTGAACCTCAGCCCGGGACTCTCCACACAAATCAGCTGACAGAAAAACTCCACCCACCGCATCGTCCTGAGAACATGGTCATCAACGCTGAGAAGCAGGTCAGGCATTCTGAAAGTGACAGCTTACCAGTCAGACACCACCCTCCACCTCAACAGACCCTGCCCTCCACGCCCCCTAGCCACAATGGTTGCTAATCAGAGGGACCAGGGATGAGGGAGTCCTGTTTATGAGTAACAGGGCGTGGGATGGTTAGCGTCGCGGCTATGTGATTAGCACCCTTGCTAACGGAGGGCCGCTAATGTGGCATCATTGGATGTTTTTGGTTTGTTTGGTTGGTACCGCCACCTCCCGGCACAGCTTTAAAGACGGGGCGAGTGGAGCATGGATGGGGGATCGTAGAAAGGAAGAGTGAGCTTTTAGGGTACCCACCGGCTAGCATCTCAGGTTCTGTTGCTATGCAGCATCTCACCATTATCTGTGACTCAGCCTCATTGGTCCCATCACCTGATATTGGCTAATTAGTCCACTATAACCAATATTCAATACATATATGCGTGATTTGCCGGCCTGTTAGCAGCACGTTCACTATCTCTGCCATTACCTTATATTCATTATAATTAAATGCTGAATGCCGATTTGCTGAAAGCTCGGGTATATGAGATCATCGGCCAACGGCATGCACTTTATTTTACTTCTCTAATTAATGTATGTTGGTAAAGAGTTTATGATAGCAATATGTCATATTGGGGGGGTGTGGTAGATATAACTCAGGGTTGCACGATGCCTACGATCAGTCCTTATCGTGGTGCGTTGGCTGTATATCAAACCATATTGGCCGTATTGCTTAAATCACCCCCCCGAGAACTGCTCATGTCACAAAAGAGCAATCTCTTTCATGTCTGCTGACCTGGATGTAATTAGATCTATTCAGTCAGTTTGAGTCTCTTTATACAGTCATTAATGATCTCTGCGGATTTACACCGATTAGTGGTACAATAAAAAATATGTATCACACGATATATCTTAGCAGGAATGTACTTCTGTAAATACTGCTAAATAGAGGATGTGACTATCGTATCGATAAAGAAGCAGTGCATAAGAACACTGTACAATGACTTCCTTTTGTGGTCATAGCAAAGGGGTTTTGAAGAAAAAGGACATCTGAGGCTGAGAAAAGGTAAGGAGACGTTTGTTTGTCTCAGAGAGGAGGGGTGTGTGGGGGATACTTGTACCAAACCAGTGCCCCAGTGTCTAATGCGGTGTTTGATGACCTTTTCATGTGTTCCAGGCACGCAGGCCTGAGCAGGGAGGCGAATGCCGTTAGCATCAGCACAACAGTGACAATTCAATGAGTTCAATGATCCTGAACCCCACCAATATGACCTATAAGAGAAAGTGATTCGGGGGAGGGACAATGGTTGAACTTGTTGTTGTTGGTTTTTAAGCCAAAGGGCATGTGTGTGACCCTGCACACAAAGACAAGCTATTCAGGCGGAATATCAACCTTTTCAAATGAATCCCCTTATATCTCCTGTAACAGTCTGGGATTCAGGAATAGGCGAAACCAGACGGGTTAGACAGTAGAGGCTGAGGTCTATGTTGGGCAACAGCAGTGAAAAAATCCAAACATGCTTTATTAACCCCCTCATTAGTTCATTAACCCCCTCATTAGTTTATTAACCCCCTCACTAGTTCATTAACCCCCTCGTTAGTTAATTAACCCCCTCACTAGTTTATTAACCCCCTCACTAGTTTATTAACCCCCTCACTAGTTCATTAACCCCCTCACTAGTTCATTAACCCCCTCGCTAGTTCATTAACCCCCTCGCTAGTTCATTAACCCCCTCACTAGTTCATTAACCCCCTCACTAGTTCATTAACCCCCTCACTAGTTTATTAACCCCCTCACTAGTTCATTAACCCCCTCACTAGTTCATTAACCCCCTCACTAGTTCATTAACCCCCTCGCTAGTTCATTAACCCCCTCGCTAGTTCATTAACCCCCTCGCTAGTTTATTAACCCCCTCGCTAGTTCATTAACCCCCTCACTAGTTCATTAACCCCCTCACTAGTTCATTAACCCCCTCACTAGTTCATTAACCCCCTCACTAGTTTATTAACCCCCTCACTAGTTCATTAACCCCCTCACTAGTTCATTAACCCCCTCACTAGTTCATTAACCCCCTCACTAGTTCATTAACCCCTCACTAGTTCATTAACCCCTCACTAGTTCATTAACCCCTCACTAGTTTATTAACCCCTCACTAGTTCATTAACCCCCTCACTAGTTCATTAACCCCCTCACTAGTTAATTAACCCCTCACTAGTTAATTAACCCCTCACTAGTTCATTAACCCCTCACTAGTTCATTAACCCCCTCACTAGTTAATTAACCCCTCACTAGTTAATTAACCCCTGACTAGTTCATTAACCCCTCACTAGTTTATTAACCCCCTCACTAGTTCATTAACCCCCTCACTAGTTTATTAACCCCCTCACTAGTTAATTAACCCCCTCACTAGTTCATTAACCCCTCACTTGTTCATTAACCCCCTCACTAGTTCATTAACCCCCTCACTAGTTCATTAACCCCCTCACTAGTTTATTAACCCCTCACTAGTTCATTAACCCCCTCCCTAGTTCATTAACCCACTCACTAGTTCATTAACCCCCTCACTAGTTTATTAACCCCGTCACTACATGTCAGTACTGCATGTCGTTTGTATGAAACACTGGGGGCACAGGGGGGATTCACCAGAGGATGTCTAATGACCCACATTTGGGGAGAAAGATATTGGGTCTTCCACTGGACAGTTCATCCTTGGTTCATTACTCCTGGTGACACACTTCTTCCCCCCTGCCAGTCTGTCTCCTGCCAGGCCTGTCAAACACCATTCCTCCACAGCCCTGACTACCTCCTCAGCTCCTCCCTCTGTCTGATAGGCCACAGTCCGTTGGGTGAACCAATAGAGTGAAAGGATTATAATTTCCTCTATAGGACCTATGAGGGTAATGGCAGCAGCGCCAAAATGTGCAAAATTTACAATGCTCTTAATACTGCAATATTTCTATATTATTAACCAGGTAGTTTGAATCCTAAATGCTTATTGGATGGAAGCTGTGTAACAGAAGAATGATTGTCAAGGGTATGGCAGAAAAAATAAAGGATGGAATGTGTAGTGTGTAAGTTAAGGCTGGAAGAACAATGCCATGTTTATAGTGTTTACATGAAACGCCAATATTTTTCGCAACCACTGGGAATAATTTAATCAAATATTTTTTAAATACAATATAATAGCTGATATCATTTATTTATTTCTGCATCTTAATATCATCGCAAATGGAGTCTCCTTTCACTTTGAATGGAAGCCAGGAGACTTACGTATATCATGTTAATGTGCCGCAGAGGAGGAAAATGTATTATTACACTGTATGTTTCTCAGGCGGTTCTATGGGCTAAATCCTGACAAATGAATAAAGCTCACCTGATTTCATGTCTGGCTTACTTCTATACTTCACCACAGGCTAGTGGACAAAGGGCAGAGTTGGTGTTGTTTATTATTGTGTTTACTACATTACCCATGCTGTCTTCCCTCTCAGCACCCAATAAACTGTCACTTGCCATTTTTCCACTCCGGCAGTGAGACGGAATACAGCAGCTGTGTACAGATCAGATGGACGTCCTGTTCACCCATATACCAGGGTACCATTAGATGCAGGAAACAAACAAAAACATGGCATTGGTAATACATCTATCTAATATTCAGTACATGAGTCTGGCTCCAAATAAGATGAGTAGTTTCTTTTACAATGTATCTCAGCTAATAATATAATCAGTAATATGACAATTTGGCAGGAAACTAAAAAAGAAAAAGATCAAATCCTAGTTTTGAAGATACATGAGTCAAAATATTAAAAGGGATCTCAAGCAAGTTTGAGTTTCTTTATATTCAGCATTCTGTGGTTATGTACATTTATCCATGATGCTATAAAGTTGGTTCGACCAAAAAAGTTTCATCATACTTTGTTTTGTTTCTTCTTTTTGTTGCAGTAGGTGGAGATTTCTATCTGTTAACATTTGCAAATCAACCCAGCATTTAACTTCCAGGCAGGTAAAATCATAATATAGTGACTGACAAACTGTGTGAGTGGGTACGATTCAAGCTAAAAAATCAAGTTCAAACCTTTTTTGTGTAAACTACACATTTGCATAATTGGTGTTAATAGACCCGGGTATTTATGTCTTGGATTGTACAAACTAAAGACAGCTAACTTTTTTCTCTTTCTCTATTTTTCAGCAATTCAACTGTGAGGTCAGAACAATTCTTCCAGCACGGATTAGAAGGCACTAAAGCAAGCTGCAGTAAAAATACCTGTAGACATGTATATATTTTTAAATTATATTGTGTTCAACAATAGGCAAAGGCAAAATTGGATAATAAAATATAAATATAAATTCCCTGCATAACTTTGATTAATAACACATCCTTTCACTGGTCTCTTCTGAATTTGTTTTTGTTTATTATGTCAACACTTGGCATTCTATCATTGTAAATAATCAGTTAAATTCGCAGCTGTGCACACACTGTATACCTTTCTTCCTGAGCAGGCAAAATGCATACAGGTCTGCCAAAAAAAATCCAGAATGACAGATTAAAAAAAGTTAAAGGCCAAGCAGAGCCAACAGACAAGAGATCTGTCAACAAATAAATCGCCATGGGAAAAGAAAAAAATCTAGAAATCCTTTAGAAGAATAACAGAAAAACTTTGGTGTGATGAGTTATGTACGTGAAAGGAAGCCAGGCAGCTAACCATGCGACCACGGTTCACCTATAAATTCCTGTTTCAACTATACTGTGTAGATCAGGGGTGGGCAAACTATGGCCCGCGGGCCGAATCCGGCCATTGAGGCAATTCCATCAGGCCCACGGAAGGTATTAAAACAGTTTTGAGAGGAAGTACAAAATAAGTTGGCAGTCCAATTGTAATGTATCTGAATCTGAATTAAAGTTATTTAGATATATAACACACCTCCAGTATATGTTATGTGTATACATTTTAATGATTTCCCTTTTTTGGCCCACAAATCTTTTAGAATGAACAAATTACATAACAAATGTGGCCCTTCATATAATGCCAAAGTGCCCATGTGGCCCCTGAGCTGAAATATCTGCCCTCCCCTGGTGTAGATGGAGTTATATGGGCGATAGGTTTGCAGATGTAAGTGACCGTGGGGTGAGGGTACACGTTAATTACAGACGACACATCACAATAATGCACGGTCCCAATGTTTGAAAAATCCGGAAACAACTCCTGGAGACAAAAAAATGTCCTTTATTCCAGGACCTGCCTACCCAACATGCTCATATCAAAGAGTTCATGTTCAAATTGGCAGCATTTCTAGTTGAGCTATATCTCAACTTATGTCTGAGCATATTCGAAAATATTTAATAATCAGTTTAATGTTCCCATTACATATTGTTCGGATTCTAGGAGTCATGTACCACATTTCTGGATTGTCCCATTCATGATCTACACGTTTTGACATATCGAAAAATCAAATCAATCTATGAGCGTGCCACCATACTTCCCCAGTGTTTAGTTCGCTGACCTTCTCTTCCGGCTGCTCGTGCTTGCAGGTAATGAGGGCACGTGACATTGGAGGAGGAGGGGGAGGGTGCTGCTAGTAGTTCCCTGAACTAGACACGCGGTGTCAACCTGCCCTCGACGGTCCCGAGTCGTCAATCCAAAAATGTCGGACAGATCGCTTCGGGCTGTTAACCCGACGTGTAAAATATGCGGTATTGCTTACACAATACAAGGTACATGCTTACACACTATTTCCTCTTTCCAAGTCTGCATGTTATTTATTTATTTTGTAGTACAGACTAGCTAGCAACCCACTACAACGTGCGCACATGTTATTATTTGCCAGCTAGCTAGCTACCCACTATGAAGTGCGCACATGTTATTATTTGCTAGCTAGCAACCCACTATAAAGTGCGCACATGTTATTATTTGCTAGCTAGCAACCCACTATAAAGTGCGCACATGTTATTATTTGCTAGCTAGCTACCCACTACAACATGGGCACATGTTATTATTTGCTAGCTAGCAACCCACTATAAAGTGCGCACATGTTATTATTTGCTAGCTAGCTACCCACTACAACATGGGCACATGTTATTATTTGACGTTTACAATGTTTAGTTACTGAGCCTATATTTTGTTGGTAGGTCAGGGAGTTTGGCTCAGGCAGGTGTGTTACAGTAACTGTGCCTGCCAAGACGACTGTAGTACCATCAAATAGCAGAACCAAAATTTCCCCTACCTTAAACTGCACCAATTGTCCTGAAACCAACATTTTGTGTCATGCTTTTTAGAGGACGAAATCGTTGCCAATTTTCCCAATGTGCTCCTGTGCGGTCACATATTCTGCACTAACTGCCTGCGGTCGTTGGAGGACAGCAATGTCATTCTGTGCCCTGAATGCAAGGTAGAGTTGTTGATAGCACCTGTCCGTCTGACTACACCACTGAAACGGAAAGCCAAAGAGAATATCTAAGTTAGGGCGTTAGTGTCAAAGCAAAACTTTTGCAGGGGTGTTGTCGAGCAACGTATGCAAATAATAGTAAAATATATTTGATTTAAATCCATGTGATGCAAATAATGAAGTAGCTGTATTATACTGTTGCAGTAATTCATAAGCTTAATAATTAAATGTAGGGTGATCATATTATTACTATTGTTCATGCATCACTGAGGTTGCAGTTCAAATTAAACTTTCGATAATGCGATAATATATAGGTAATATTCAAATTAGCTACAGACAAAAGCATAACCAATATCTATCAGGCTATATATGTAACCACATTTTACTCTGGTTAATTAACTGACCAGGCCTAAAATGCAGAATAATAATCCCAAACATGTCTCTGTGCCAGCTGCATGTGCACATACACACATGCAGTCTGACACCAAACAGCCCACACACATAGCCTCTGAACACGCATGCATGCACATGTCTGCATCCCAGTGCACTCGCCACAACAATCCCACCAACACACAAAATTCTAACTGAAATGACATAGCTTACACAACTGTAATGACATAGATTACACGACTGTAATGACATAGCTTACACGACTGTAATGACATAGCTTATACAACTGTAATGACATAGATTACACGACTAATGACATAGCTTACACGACTGTAATGGCATAGATTACATGACTGTAATGACATAGCTTACACGACTCTAATGACATAGATTACATGACTGTAATGACATAGTTTACACGACTGTAATGACATAGATTACATGACTGTAATGACATAGATTACACGACTGTAATAACATAGATTACATGACTGTAATGACATAGTTAACACAACTCTAATAACATAAATTACATGACTGTAATGACAGTTTACACAACTGTAATGACATAGTTAACACGACTGTAATGACATAGTTTACACGACTGTAATGACATGGTTTACACGACTGTAATGATATAGTTTACACGACTGTAATGATGTAGTTTACTTCTGAGGCCTACGCCTGAGTTGGGTTACAAATTGTAATGTTTATTTTGTGGAGTTGTGGTCTCTAATTTTGGGAGGATTGAGTGCACATTTTTCAATAAAATAGACTGTGTGAGCACTCAGTAGACTGTGTGAGCTACTTGCTTACAGAAAACATTTATCTGTATGAAAATTTGCCAGTGGTACAATAATGGAAAGGTTGCGTATCACTGCCTTTTACCAGGATTGTTTCCACTGTGATTGGTGTTTGCCACCAAATTCAATGACCCCCCCCCCAAAAAAAAACATTAGTGAAGAGGCATTCGACCATCAAAACCCCTTATGATTTTGCCATCCTGAAAATACAATTTCAAATTGATCTTACTCTGGTGCGAAATACCTTTTACAAAGAAAATGTATTTTCTAGCTATGTTAGGGTACGCAATACAACTGAAGCATCACTTTACCTTGGTCAACACAAACAGACCTAATACATGAACAATAACATCAATGGAGACATTTAAAGGTCTTTATCCTGCATTTACAATATCGCTACAAATGGCTGTAAAAGGTTATACATATTCTGTACAGTAAACCAGAGTAATCAACTTACTGGGACAAATGATATCCATCCAAACCAGACCTACCCAATTACATTTACCTTAAAATGTACTGCAGTGTTTAATCCACATGTAGTATTTTCCCTTTCTGGTCTTTACCACAGATCCATTACAACAGGAACAGTTTAGTTGCGAACAAATCACTCTGATTTGACATTAGAGAAATATGCTAAGAATGCACATTTGTCCATTCTCCTTCAACTTCTGTATTTATCATTCACCCTTCTTTTGTGAATTTGCGAGGAACACGTTTCTCTTGATTACAACCAGATTGTCCCACCCTTAGTTCAATCTACAGAGAAATAATAATTTAATTGCAGCCTTTTGTGTTTTTATCAGTGTAACCAGATCAATGTTTTGTTATTTTCATGGAATTTGATTGTATCCCGACCAGATATGTAAAACAGGTTGTTCGGTTGGTAGTGCAGGGCCTACGAATTGTAGGTATTGACGCTTAGTTGCAATCCCGTGCTGTAGGTCCCTAGCCATGTTTAAACTAATAGTAATACCAGTAATAACCCGAAAGCTACTTCCCTGCATTGGGAATGAGAAGGTTTGTGTAAGGAATGCATTGGTGTCCCTACAGGTGGAGTCCACTCTTCCAGAAGGGGGGGTGGATGGACTGGAAGTGGACAGCAGAATCATCGGCCTCATCTACACAGCCAAAATTAACAAGATGAAAAGGTATGTAACGGTTTATTCCGTGGTATATGTTGTTTCGTCTCTCACATTTTTAAGAATTATGGTCCCCTGTGGTAAAAATGAGCAAATAGGCTGTGAAATATAGAATTGTTGTTAAACATTTATATGCTCTTTGACAGTTTACAATTCAGAATTAACTCCATGATTCGAAAATAATTTAATAACAATGTAAATATTACTGATGCATGTTGAATTTAAAGTGTGTGATCTCATTAAGGAGTTTGCACTTTTTTATTCTCATTTTATAGACAACCTTTTGATTTTGTGTATTTAACTTGTTGATATAGACCAAGGCAACGCAGAGTCCATTCCTCAACTTCAGCTGACACAGAAGAAATCAAACAGGTCTGATTTAAAGTTTATGCTAAGTACTCTTGGACTGTCTGATCAGACTTTCCAACAAATCCTTGCCAAACCCAAGTACAATATATCAAGAATATGGCAGATTTCTCTTATTGTAAGTTGATAGACGATCTGTTCTGTTTTAGGGTTCAGATGTTGACAAAGCAGTAAAAGAAGCCCTTGCTCAGGCCTCAAACAACATGGCTGATCTACAGCGCGTCCATCAGGTGAAACCGTGCTCTCTGATCTTTGTTCACAATCCAGTAAATGAAGCCAGGGATATTTCCATGTTGTACTGATGTAAGCACACGTGCTGTGTTGCTTGTCTCGGCAGACTCTGGTGAAAGGTTTGGAAGTGCAGGTGAAGAGAGAGAAGGCCAGACTACTGGTGGAGATAGACAAGGCCATGGACAGGGCTTTCACCGTTCTGAATACAAGGTATCCTCACATATACCACCTCCATAAACCTTTCTCTCACTTGAACTAGCCATAATGTATTGGTAGATTGTGATACATTTTGTGTGTGTGTGTTAGGCTTGATCTTTAATGTTTTTTTTATAGGGGGAATTCAAAGATTGACAGGAATTTACTTTCTTTCCTTGTTATAGATAGTTTTATTTGCAAAGCATGCAGATTTTGTTCCCTGACCAATCAGAGAAATAATTATTGTTTTAAGTTCAGAAGCTTTTCACAAATTTGGACCACAGTGTACTTAACCATATATACGGTGTCAGTGTGAAGAAAAAGACAATGTTAATTAAGTTAGTTGTTTAAAACAAACAATACAACTTCGTGGGTACACAAATGAAACGCTGTCTGCGCTCTTGTGGCCTGTTATATTTAAGCACTTTGTGATTCTTAATGTATACTTATAAATCAATACCTAACTCTGACCGTCAGAAAATTCTGGAAAATACTTATTTAAAACTGCTTAAATGTTATCAGTTTGATTTTAGTGTGATTTAGTTAGGATTTTTTTTTGTGTTTTGCAGATGGCTGTTGTTTGGCTGTGAATGTATGTTTGTTTTCACGTATGAATGTATGTTATCACGGAAAACAAATTATTGAACGGTATTGTATACATCTGTGGAAACCTAGTGTTGGGACTGTAGTGAATTCCATGTTCTCACGTTCCTAATATTCAGAGAAACTGAGCCGTAAGGTAAACTCCTTTGTCGGGTCGATCAAATCAGATCCGTGTGAGAACCAAGCGAGGGAAATAATCAGCAACAGTGAATCAACAGCAAATATGATATCTGGTTCCTCTGCAGGAAGGGAGCGCTGGTATCAGAGCTGACCCACATGGAGCAGTATTTCCCATCCAGCCGGAGGGAGTTAGCCCGGGTAGAGGACAGGATGAGGGCCCTAGAAACAGCCATTCAGAAGGCCAAGCAGGTGGGAGGGCACCCCTCCCTGGAAAGCTGCTGCGACTTAGACCAGGTACGCACACATGTTCTATATAATCTGTTGGGTATTTGGGAAATTATCTCCCTGTCTTCCCTAACTCAACTAAATCTAAACTCAATGACCTGAACTTTACACCTTAACCTAACCCTAAGCGTTACCTAAAACCAACGTCTTAAATCTAAAATAATTCCCAACTCTAATACTAAATATCGTTGTACCCAGTTTTATAGGAAACTGTTTACCCTTGTGCGAACCAAATTGTCTGTTTTCTCTTGTCTTTGTGTGGATGTAAAACCAGGATTACACTGAATCACACATATTAATTTGTCTCACTTTTAAACTGACGGGCATTTTAACTATGTGTGTTTAACAGTTGTTAAAGACCCTCCAGGATCCTGTGGATCTCCAGTCATTTGATCTGAAGTGTTTGTCTCTGGATTCTGGATTGAGGTCAGTGAATGTGGTTGAGAATGACTATTTACCTGTATTGCTAGGTGTCATGACCTGACTGCCTAAATGGGAGTCATGTAACTGTTTTTCTATATGTGCAAATGCCTTATGACAAATTGTGTATGACATTGTGTATGATATTGTGTATGATATTGTGTATGACATTGTGTATTACATTTGTATGACATTGTGTATTACATTGTGTATGACATTGTGTATTACATTGTGTATGACATTGTGTATGACCCTGTGTATGACATTGTGTATGACATTGTGTATGACATTGTGTATGACCCTGTGTATGACATTGTGTATGACATTGTGTAACACATTGTGTATGACATTGTGTATGACATTGTGTATGACCCTGTGTATGACATTGTGTATGACATTGTGTAACACATTGTGTATGACATTGTGTATGACATTGTGTATGACATTGTGTATGACATTGTGTATGACCCTGTGTATGACATTGTGTATGACCCTGTGTATGACATTGTGTATGACATTGTGTATGACATTGTGTAACACATTGTGTATGACATTGTGTAACACATTGTGTATGACATTGTGTATCACGTTGTGTATTACATTGTGTATGACATTGTGTATGACGTTGTGTATGACGTTGTGTATGACGTTGTGTATCACGTTGTGTATGACATTGTGTATGACATTGTGTATGACATTGTGTATGACATTGTGTATGACATTGTGTATGACATTGTGTATTACATTGTGTATTACATTGTGTATCACGTTGTGTATCACGTTGTGTATCACATTGTGTATGACATTGTGTATGACATTGTGTATTACATTGTGTATTACATTGTGTATTACATTGTGTATGACATTGTGTATTACATTGTGTATGGTCAAACACATGGTTATGCTTTCTATTATGATTTAGCTAAAACATAGTGTTATGGCACAGACTGTTTTACTACTGGGCTTTCTTTCTATTGCATTCTGGAGAATGCAAACTGGAATGACCGAACCGATGAATGATTTGTCAAATTATTTGGACCACCCCTAGTTTTAAAAGATTTATTTTGCAATATTGTGGATATTGACTTTCAAATTTAGCCCTGTATAGCTTGGAGGAGACATGTTGCGTGAAAGCTGGGGCTGTCAAATTTATATTCTGTGTTTAAAGGATTTTCAAATACAAGAAAGAAAATGGCTACTAGAAAGCAAAATGCAATATTTGAATTTGTGTTTCACAGAAATGTTCTCACAATTCACCTGCCTCGTCGTGGTGCTTAATCACAGATAAATTGTTCGTGCTACTGGTTTCAGCTTAGCAATGAATATTCCTGTTGTTTCATTGACAAGCAACCAAGGCCCTTTGTTTGAACATAGGCTAAGAGGTTAGGGAAAGAAGGATGTGTGGGGTTGCTACTGATAGAGTTCAACGTGAAATGTGTTTCTCAGCTACACAGTTCAGCAGGATGAACTGAGCAGAAGTCTGAAGGCCTGTCTGAAAGTCAATGTTGGGAACGCCAAGATGTAAGTAATATGATTGACCGTTCTTTTCCATCTCACACTCTTTACCTGGTTTGAGTGCCCTTTGACCTTTCCCTCAGACTGCCAGAGGAGGCGGCCCATAGAGACGGAGGAGATAAAGAGTGGCCCCAGCAGCAGGCAGGGCCGAATGTGAAGGCTCCCAAGCCCCTGCACCTTCTTAGCACCACAGAGTCTCAGCAGCAGGAGAGCCAGAGGCCCCCTAGATCTCCCTGTGTGTCCTCCCTCGGCCCGGATGCTCGGCCCCGGCCCAGTTCGAGATCCTTCTCAGACCCCGGGCCTGACGTCATCATAGAGGAGATTATAGAGGGTATTAAAGACGGTCATCAAGAAGCTGAGGTGGACGACGTGAAATCCTGGCATCAGGTCCCCTCTGCCACTGTGAATTCCACTGTGAATTCCACTGTGAATGCCATTACAGGGTCCTCAACCAGAGGTTAGTAAATGTGTTGCAGATCCGTCAGTGCAGAGCAAGTCTGCTTAGGTAAAACCAATTCCCACCACTCATAGATTTGTGTTTCTTGGTTCCCGTTTTTTTATTTTTACGTTTTGCTCTGTGTACCTGATTTCCATGTATTGATGTTTTAGTAGCTTTTGCCCACCCACTGTTGGGTAGTGAGAGACCCAAGAGGAGCAACAAGAAGCTCCAGGAGGACAATTCTGTTGTTCAGGGGAAAGGTAGTAACTGTGTGTGTGTGTGTGTGTGTGTGTGTGTGTGTGTGTGTGTGTGTGTGTGTGTGTGTGTGTGTGTGTGTGTGTGTGTGTGTGTGTGTGTGTGTGTGTGTGTGTGTGTGTGTGTGTGTGTGTGTGTGTGTGTGTGTGTGTGTGTGTGTGTGTGTGTGTGTGTGTAGTGTTACAGCAGAAACTGTGTTTGTGTAGTGTTACAGCAGAAACTGTGTTTGTGTAGTGTTACAGCAGAAACTGTGTTTGTGTAGTGTTACAGCAGTAACTGTGTTTGTGTAGTGTTACAGCAGTAACTGTGTTTGTGTAGTGTTACAGCAGTAACTGTGTGTTTGTGTAGTGTTACAGCAGTGGGTGATTGTGACACATGTGGTAAACCCTAACCACTTCTACGTTCGCCACGCGTCAGAGAAGAAGGCCAATGTTTTGCTATCCAACAAAATTACACAATTCTGCACCGGGGAGAGAGGATTGTTCACAGCAAATGATGTACTGGAGTCTGGTGAGATGTGTGTGTGTGTGTGTGTGTGTGTGTGTGCGCCTCTCCGTTATCTTCTCTGTTATTGTCCTTACTGACCAATCAGAGAACTGTGTACTTGTGTGTTTAATCAGGTTCCACAGTGCTTGTGGAGTGGAAGGAGGGGGCGTGGTGTCGTGCCACCCTCACAGAACTTTATCAGATAGGTCATCTGGACCCGGTCCACCTGTGTCCCATTCCCCAACTCCACCGGATCAGAGTCTTCTTTCAAGACTACGGTTTCTGCAAGGGATATTCCTTTCATAGGTACGCACACGCACAAACGCACGCACATACACACACACATACATATAAACACACATAAATACACTGGGGCAAAAAAGTATTTAGTCAGCCACCAATACTTATTTTCCACTATAATTTGCAAATAACTGACTAAATACTTTTTTGCCCCACTGTACATACATACCTACATACACTTGCACAGGCATACAAACACACATACACACACATACCAAAACAAAAGTCAAGATAAACATAATTATTTTTACAAACTCAGCTATAAAACTCCTGTCTCATTCACAGTGAGGTGTGTTTAGACCTCCTGATCATGGAGGTGAATGAGCATGTAAGGAGAGTGGACGTGGCCGAATCATCAGAGATTAACCGCTGGAAACCTCAAGCCATCAGGTGTTCCCTCAAGGACATCGTTCCTGCTGACCTGGTCAGGGCCACTCTATCGCACATTGTTTTCGCTGGACAGAATATTGTCAATTTTGGAAATGATGTGCTTTGTTACTTGAATGTTTTTTCTTTCGTTTCCAGACTAAAGGCTGGAGTGTTGAGGCCCAGGAAGAGTTTCGCCGTGTGGTGGATTCTGCATCGGTGGAGATGCATGTGTTTGGTGCTGAAAGAGATACCCTGCTTGTCGATCTGAAGAAATCCCCCATGGACAGCAGCTTCAGCTCAATGCCCCTGTCTCTCCGAGAGTACCTGGTATTCATCGATCTCGCCAGGTAAACATATGTCCAGGTGTCCTCCCTGGATCAATAAATGGGATGTGGCGAATGATGTAAATGGTTAACTTGTCTTGGGCTTCGCCAAAGTTTCTCCCTTTTTGCCTGGGTAGTCAATTGTATGTCTCTTTATGTCGACATAGGTTTGACTGTCCTGTGGCGTTGAATGCCAAGAAACTGCCATGTGGGAGGAGACCTCTGCAGTTCTACCCTGCTGTCTTCCCTCGTTCCAACGTAGAGCTTAATGCGGTGGTCTCTCATGTCACCACACCCTCAGACTTCTATATCCAACTGGTGGGCTCTTCACACACACACACACACACACAAGACAAAATGTAGTTGCAAAAATGTAGTTGCATCGATTGAATTTGAATCTGCACCCACGGTAGTTGGACACAAAACTAGAAGTTGTTCACTTTGTCTTTTCAATACAAATCAGGGGCAGAGGGGGAGGCTTTGGCGAATCAGAAGCGTGTGGCAAAACAACTCCCCTCACAAAAACAAACATTTAGTAGAGCTACTGGCGTGGGGTAATGTAAGCGTTGATTAACAAACATTAAGTAGAGCTACTGGCGTGAGTTAATGTAAATGTTGATTAACAAACATTTAGTAGAGCTACTGGCGTGGGGTAATGTAAGCGTTGATTAACAAACATTTAGTAGAGCTACTGGCGTGGGGTAATGTAAACGTTGATTAACAAACATTTAGTAGAGCTACTGGCGTGGGGTAATGTAAATGTTGATTAACAAACATTTAGTAGAGCTACTGGCGTGGGGTAATTTAAACGTTGATTTGTCAAATACTGACGTGATGTTCGAGTCTTTACATACTCAAAAGGGTTTTTCAATAGAATGCTGCCGGGTGTATGTGGTATGTGGTCTGCTTTCAGGAAGACCGATGTATCCAATCTCTACAGATTTACTGCTAAAAGAGTCAGAGTCAGTGAAAGGGGCCATACAAATATAATGAATTGTTTATGAAGTGCACAAACAAGTCTTCATTTATAGCAGTGGTTTCGTACAGTGGATGTTTTATTAACAACTATCTGCCACAGTTGCGTTCTACTGAATTGCCAAGTTGCTGTCAAACCAGAGGTTCATCGATACCGCCACTCGCTATTCTAGAACCAGATGTTCCTCATCGAGTCGGCACACATGACAACGGTTGGAAATGCTCCAACAAGTGTTAGAATTTGGAATAGGCTGGAATGCGTACTGTGCTGTTACACGTGCGTACTGTGCTGTTACACGTGCGTACTGTGCTGTTACACGTGCGTACGTGCTGTTACACGTGCGTACCGTCGTGCTGTTACACGTGCGTACCGTCGTGCTGTTACACGTGAGTACCGTCGTGCTGTTACACGTGAGTACCGTGCTGTTACACGTGCGTACCGTGCTGTTACACGTGCGTACCGTGCGGTTACATGTGCAGTTACACGTGCGTACCGAGCCGCTCTTCATGTTTTCCAAATTATTTTGATATAAATTAAACCTAGGTGGACAACATGGAGTTCCTGCTGCTGTCAGCCAAGCTGCAGGATTACTACAGCAGTGAGAGCCTGTTGAGAGGGACCAGGGGACAAGATGCCACTCTGGAAGTATACTGTCCCACCCTAGACCAGGCCTGTGTGGCCCGCTTTGATGACCGAGGCTGGTACCGGGCCCATGTCATGGGTCAGTACACGTTGCTGCTATACTCATGGATGTCAGCATGCACTATGACCACATGCACTATGACCACATGCACTATGACCACATGCACTATGACCACATGCACTATGACCACATGCACTATGACCACATGCACTATGACCACATGCACTATGACCACATGCACTATGACCACATGCAATATGACCACATGCACTATGACCACATGCACTATGACCACATGCACTATGACCACATGCACTATGACCACATGCACTATGACCACATGCACTATGACCACATGCACTATGACCACATGCATTTATGACCACATGCATTTATGACCACATGCATCCATGACCACATGCATCCATGACCACATGCATCCATGACCACATGCATTTATGACCACAAGCATCCATGACCACATGCATTTATGACCACAAGCATCCATGACCACAAGCATCCATGACCACATGCATCCATGACCACATGCATCCATGACCACATGCATCCATGACCACATGCATCCATGACCACATGCATCCACCAAGAAGGGAAACAGTTACCCAAAATCAAATGATCTGAAATCGGGGAACGTGTGTGTGTGCGTGTGCGTGTGTGTGTTTGTGTGTGTGTGTGTGTAGGTATTCTGGGTGACAGAAAAGTGGAGGTCCAATTTGTGGACTTTGGCAACAAGAAGATTGTTTCAGTGACCGACCTGAAGAAAATAAAGGATGAGTTCTTTGCCCTCCAGGCAATGGTGAGGTCATGCTACACTTTAGTATATTAGAGTCCTTTAGAGTAGTTTAGTGTATATTAGATGGACGATTACTGAGACTGCCTCAGATTTCTCGGGTTACTACACTAGGAGGCAATACCGTTTTTTCTTCTACTGGCTTTTACATTACCACACACACACACCTTTCTCTCACACACACACCTAGGCCATTCAGTGCTACCTGGCTGATGTGACTCCTCTGGAGAACGATGCGACGTGGAGTGACGCGTGTACAGAGAAGTTCAAGACTCTTGCCAACCAGAGACTTGTGACTGCCGTGGCCACTGGTAAGTCTGTTAGAGCTGGAATCCATCTTGGCCAGTTCAACACTACTCTTCACTACTCATTTGCTGTGTGTGCGTGTGCCTCTGTGGGCTTAAACTCCAGAGGCTGGTCGAAGGGGCAAGAGTCTGCCAGTTCGGCTGTTTGAGACCGGCAGTTCCAGCAAGCAGCTAGTCAACATTGCAGATCTGTTGGTCAATGATCACCTGGCTTGTTTTAAGGAAGGGTGAGTGAACAAGTATGTCTGTCTCTCTGTCATGACATAGCAGTATACACAGATTTGTTCCAGATTTATACCCACCGATTTATTCCTGATTTATACCCACAGATTTATTCCAGATTTATACCCACAGATTTGTTCCTGTCATGGTTCGAACACATACATATTATTTTACTTCTACTGGCCCGTCCTGCATTTTCTCTTTTAACATCAGATCTCAGGACATCCTTGCCCCAGCAGTGGACACGGTGGTGTGGGACCCCCCGTTTGAGTCTGGTCTGCTGGGCGCGTCCAAGTCAGACGCCACCCCGCCAGGCCAGGAGACCCCGGAGCACAACAAGGCCCCTGATGAGGTCCAGCCCAATCTGACGCTGCCAGTCTGCCTGAAGGACCTGAAGGTCCGGGTGACCCACGTCATCTCACCCGGGTGCATCTACGTTCAGCTGCTTCACATGGACAACCACCTCAGGAGGTCAGGATGTGGGAATGGCTTTCCCTCAGAGATTTCAGCAGATCATCAGGGGCTTGCCGTAGCTGTTAATCCGGATTTGACCAGCAATGCGACTTATCCTGTCTATTATTTGTGTGAACTTGACTGGGGAGTTCCCATGTCATCCAAATATCTCCTCTTTGTGCTCCCAGGGTTTATGAGTTGCTGAAGCAGGAGTACGCTCGGTCTGAACCCCAGGAGGTGGAGTGGAGACCAGACATGTTCTGTGCTGCCTACAACAACGGGGTCTGGGAGAGGGCTCAGATCTGCTCCATTGCTCCCCTCAAATGCATCGCTGAGGTAGCAAGCAATCACACACACACACACCAGAAGTGTGACCAGGGGTGGATTTGGAGTTGTGCTTTCTTCGATTGACGGTCAATTTCCATCTGTGGGGACTAGTGAGGTGCTTTGTCTCCCTCTGGTGTTAGGTGTTGCGCTGTGACTTTGGCAACAAGGTGAAACTACACATGGACCACCTGAGACCCCTGCTGCCGCGTCTGGTTGGCTGCCTGGTGCTGGAGTGTACACTAAGTGACATCAGGTACACACACACAACACATGCATGTGGGTAACACTGACAACTCCCAAGTTGTTCTGATCTGAGAGATTATTCTCTAAAATAGATACACAGGGAATCGGATATCAAACCTTTCTTTACGCCTCAATATGGGACATGCCATTGTCCTCAGACGACGTGACTCTTGAGACGACCTGACCCCTTAGACCTGACCCCTTAGACCTGACCCCTTGGACCTGACCCCTTGGACCTGAGCCCATAGACCTGACCCCTTAGACCTGACCCCTTAGACCTGACCCCTTGGACCTGACCCCTTAGACCTGAGCCCATAGACCTGACCCCTTAGACCTGAGCCCATAGACCTGACCCCTTGGACCTGACCCCTTGGACCTGACCCCTTAGACCTGACCCCATAGACCTGAGCCCATAGACCTGACCCCTTGGACCTGACCCCTTGGACCTGACCCCTTGGACCTGACCCCTTGGACCTGACCCCTTGGACCTGACCCCTTAGACCTGATCCTTTGGACCTGACCCCTTAGACCTGAGCCCTTAGACCTCACCTTCCACACCATTTATTCTGCCTCCTCCTTTTGCTCCACCTCCCTGTCAGACCCGCGGGCGGCCGCTCCACCTGGACTGCCACGGCTTGTGACTTCATCTCGTACTATCTGACAGGGGCTTCGGCCGTCATGACCATTAAGGTGAGGCACAGAGAACACGCCTGTTAAAGTGCTACGGCATGTTGGACCATCCGGGCTTTACACGGTCCTGGTGTGTTTTGCT